>JASDQU010102844.1:172180-213465 GCA_032191745.1 Picea mariana
ACAACCAACTCGGTGGATTAGAGAGCATCCATGGTAACAGATTTTATAGTGAATATAGTGGCAGAAGTAACTTCCTCCCTAAGAGGAAGTGTTGATGTATTTATAATCGGACATAATGTTCCACATTGGTTTGCTGTCTAGCATGTGAAAGTCATCCTTAATGCCTCTTAGAACTTTAGGAAATTCACTTTATGAGATAATTATTAAAGTGAATGACATTTTTAATCAATGTGAATTTAATTAAGTTAAATGACTAATTTTTTGACATTAGTAACATAATTGTGTTAATTCAATTCTAAATATTAGATGTAAAGTGAAGGTTATATTTAATCTTATCTCTTTATCACTTTGGATATCTAGGGTTTTAGATTTAGGGTTAACTAAACATTATAAAAAACATCGTAAGTGAAAATATGAAACACATAACAAGTACATTGGAGAAAAGGGGGATGTTGTGTTCATGTGCTTCTGTCACGATGAGTGTGCGAGATCTCATTAATTGGGTGGAGAAGGAATTCCATCCAAGTGTGCAAGGGAAGGGGATGAGGAAAGGAGGAAATGGGTAACAAGGGAGATAACATCCAAACAACAATATCGAAGGACAAATATTCATTCTTTTAGGGCTTGGCTATTTGTTGTTTTGTATTCCTCAGATGAGCCATTATCTAAAACAAGATCCCAAGATTTTATCTAATAAAATCAACAAGGTACTATTTTTTCCTTCAGGGTTTTTTCGAAGCATTATTTACCTAGAAATATCTTATGCATTGTGTATGGTTTCCATTATATTTTATTTTTTTATATTTTTTCCTTAAATAAATTTGGTGTTCTTTAATTCAATAAATCAATTTTATTCGAAATTATTTATCGATGCTAGATTACAAAAAATTCACAACTTCAATCTATATGATATTCTTCTAGAACATGTCTTTCTTCCTCTAGTAGATTTTCAATCTTATTTATTTATGTATTAACAAAATCTTAATAACTTATCATTTCTTTAGGGCTGTAAATTCATCGATATTCAACTCAAGAATTTCAATCATGCTTCTTCATAGGTCACTCATTCTCATGGTATATGTTTCTACTCAAACTTTCTCTATAGGCATTTCCGTCCTCTTTAACTTCTAATTTTGAACCTCTATAATCTACAAGTATTTTAATCTCTATAAATTTTGTTTCTCTTCTCTTACATTATTTAATTCTTGCACCTCATCTTTCATCTTTCTATTGCATCTCATATCTCCTTCTCAACCAATTACATTCTATTTTATTCGTTTTGCAAATTTCCTTCTTCCTACAAACAACCAAATATCATATTAAGAGAAAAGAAATAGTCCCATCTTCACTCCCTCATTGTATTAACTACATATAACACACACCCCATGTACCTCTATATTCAACTACTATTATCTTCTATATATCTATTAATTTTCATTTTAATGTCATTCTAAATCTCTAACTACCATCCAATGATAATGCACTGCCACCATCACATTGCTACCACATCATGTTCTAGTAAATATATGATCCCAATATCCATTCCAAGAAACATTTGTACTACATTAATGGTAAAGGATCCCTCTCACCCCCAAAATGGAGACATATCTTACTCTCCCATGTCAAACCTTCAATGGGGGTGTCCCTCGTATATCTAACTTTCATGATACAAATTCAAACCATTGCTACCACATCATGTTTTGGTAAAGATATGATCCCAATATCCATTCCAAGAAACATTTGTACTACATTCATGGTAAAGGAACCCTCTCACCCACAAAATGGAGGCATATCGTACCCTCCCATGTCAAACATTCAATGGGGTGTCCCTTGTGTATCTAAATTTCATGCTACAAATTCCCTCCTGTATCTAACTTTCATGCTATAAATTCAAACCATACACTCTAGGTGCATTTCAAGTGACTATCCTTTCCTCTTGAGATAGCAGTCATGGATAAAGACCATCATAATTTTAATCTCATTCATTCATAAATTTATTTCATGATACATATTGCCTATTTCTAGTAGCAACGACTATCTTCTTTCTTAGTATGAACCCTCTAAAATCTCTTAACTTCACTAGGATTGAACTTCTTGGTGAAGAGAACAATACTTTCATCTAAGAGGTTCTAGAAAATTTATGAGTTGAGATAATCAATGAATTCTAAAGTAGAATTAGTATGTAAAGAAAATGTTGTCAGTTATGGTTGCCAATTGTAAAATAATAGTTATATTTAACCTAAGATATTGAATTTGGTTTTGTTTTCTAAAGAAATTATTATTTATACTTTGCATTTATATGTTGAAATCTTGTCTCATTTGGGCTAATATAAATCCAAAAAGTATCATAGTAATCAAGAGGAAGTCTTTTCTTTTGAAATGGTCCTATATTATTAAAATTTTGATTTACATACTATTTTCATCCATGAACTTTTAAAATAGAAAACCATATATGTGTATTTTATAATGCAGGTATGATGTTGAAGATAATGATTAATTTCTATTATTCTAACTACTAGCAGAATGGTGTCAACTAATTTTGATTAGATTGTTTGTAGCATAATTTAGGGTTATTCAGAATTAGTTTCAAATGATTAGAATTAGTTGGAGATGAATTGTAGAAACTTCCATATTTGTAGAAAAATTAAGACTATATAAGAATTTATTAGTTGTTCACGAAACATATGAGAAATTTGAGAATGAATGAGAAGAAAGAATCTAAAACATTGAGATGTTTGATGTTTGTTTCAATCTTTGTACTGTTTGTTGTGTTTTCTAATTGTAATTGTCTCCTCATAATTCTACATTTGGTATCAGAGCACATTACAGTATTGGGAAAGATTAAATTTCTTTATGAAGCTCGTGAATATTGAACCTATTGGAAGGAGTTATGGAAATTTTAAAGAAATGGCCAACAACAACAATGGTCTTAATATTTTGAGCCTCAAATACCAATCTTTAAAGATGAAAATTATGGTTTTTGGAGCATTAAAATGAAAACCTTGTTTATTTCACAAGAATTATGGGATTTGGTGGAATATGTTTATACAAAACCAGTAGATGCTGAAGTTATTGTTGGATTGACCCAATTCCAAAGAGATCAATTAAGGGAAAATAGAAAAGGACTCAAAAAAAAAAAAATCATCCAAAAAGAAGTGCACGATCCTATCTTACCAAGACTTGTTTCAACAATGAAATTAAAGGAGGCATGGGATGCTATAAAACAATCATATCAAGGGAAAGATGTGACATCCCCAGCCACCAATAGGCTGGGAAACACCACTACTCACACACTTCACATAGCTCTGATACCAATCTGTGACAATCTGTGACATCCCCATCCACCAACAGGTTGGGCATCGCCACAAAATAACATACATATATATATAACATGCATTTCTAGTGAATTTAAAGAAAAAAATAACACAAAGTTACTACTACTATTCATACTTAAATGGAATTGACAGTAATTCCTACATGCAATGGAACACATGATAACATTTCAAGAATCACAGACATGCATGACATACAAAATTAAGCACATAAATGTGACTTATCTTTTAAATGGAGTAAAACCACCAGTTGCGAGCATAAATTTCATGAAACTATCAGCCTTATACCACACTGCTCATCACTCTCAACAGTAGGTCACCCTCGAGATGGGACTAAACTCCATTAGGCAAGGGATTCCTAGGCTAGGCAAGGTCAGTGCATGAATCAATTAGTGAGGAGAGATGGGAAAATTGGTCTAGCATAGCGAAGATGGTGAGAGCATGAGAGAAACAATTGTTTGTGTGTGAATCCCTTTCTGTGATTGAGTTCCTCCCTGTGCATGAATGAGTTCCCCTGCATGAGTGTCCCCCAACAAGAATTCCCCCCCTTAACTATGCATGTGCCTGAGACGACACCTGTCACTCATGAAGAACATTCCTTTCCCTTTAGAAGTCACATGTCCTTCCCTAGGAGCTTTGGATAAAAACATATCCTTTTACATACATTTTGGAATAATAATAAATTAATATTCTCTTGGACTTAAGCCCTTAGGCTTAGCCCCTATTTCCAACCTCTCATCCCCCTCTCCCTTACCCATCCTAGTGGAGGCTTAGTCCTCCATCAGTCTTTATTCATGGTCGGTCTACGCGCAATGATGTTTTTAAATTAATAATATCAATATTTACATGTACAAAAACAGGCTCCTGGCCTTTAACACCTAGGCTCTCAAACCTACTAACACATAGGCCTACCAGCTTATAATTGCTCGACTCACCATCCTACAAAACATGTTTACATTTCATAATACAACTAGAGATCATCCTTGGGGTATTACAATCCCCTCCCCTTATTTTGTCACTGTCCTTCGTGCAATGTATTTACACACCATCAACAAGAATCCCAAAATCTTCAAAATGATGTGCGTATTCTGCCTGCATAGCATCCTCATGCTCCCATGCCATGTGCTGAGGACTGTACCAGGTCCACTGGACCTTTACAAGCCTTATGGATCGATTCCATAGTTATTTTCTCTTCTGGTCCAATGTGTGCACTGGATGCACTTGCAAGACGTCGTCCTGCTCCACCTGAATCACATTCCAATCAATAACATGATTAGCATCAGGTACATATTTCTTAANAAACATGAAACACATTATGTACATTCATGGATGCAGGCAATTCAAGCATATATGCAACTGGTCCAATCCTTTCTAGGATTTCAAATGGACCACAATATATGGTTGCCAACTTGGAACAATTTATGAGCTTCAGGCAACTTCTGTTGGATTTCACTTTCAAGAAAACATGATCACCCACTTTAAACTCTGTGTGGTTTATGTTCTTATCATCATAACATTTCTGTCTATCTTGGGAAGCCTTCAAATTCTGCTTAATCTTCAACATTTTCTCTTCCATTTCTTTAAGAAACTCTAGACCAACCACTGCCCTATCAGATGGGTTATCCCAACTTACTAGGGTGTTTCACTTTCTGCCATAAATTCAAATGGGCTTATCTTCAATGATTCTTGATACCCATTGTTGTAGGAAAATTCTACCCATTGTATGTAGTCTTTCCAATGAGATGGTTTTTCCATCACATACATCCTTAGCATGTCCTCTATCACTTGGTTCACCGTTTCTATTTTCCCATCAGACTCAGGATGATAGGCTGTGTTGAAGTTTAGATTCATTTTGAACCCTTTGAATAACCCCTTCCAGAACTTTGAGGTAAATTGTGGGTCTCTGTCAAACACAATTGTATTGGGAATACCGTGAAATCATTCTAATTCACTCATATAGATATCGACAACACTAGCTTCCTTGTGAGTGGTCTTAAATGAAATAAAATAGGCATCTTTCATAAGCTTATCCACCACCACCATGATGGAATCATGTTTCTTATTTTTTCTAGGTAATCCTATGATGAAATCCAGTGTCACCACTTCCCACTTCCACTCAGGAATGGGCAATGGCTATAGCAACCTAGCTGGGTGTCTATGATGATCCTTGAACTTCTGACACTCCATACATATGGCAATGTATACTACAATTTCCTTCTTTATTCCTCGCCAAAAGTAATGGCTCTTGACTATTTCTATTGTTTTTTGATATACAGGGTGCCCAACATAAGACACATTATGCATTTCTTTCAAGATCATAATTCTTAATTCCTAGGAGTTAAGTACATAAATTTTGTTTTTGTACAAGAGTGTTCCATTGATTTCCAATTTATAATATTCCACTTTCTGTAGCATCTTACCTTATTTTATGTTTTCTACCAATTCCATGTACTGCAAATTTGCATTTGCAGCTTCCGAAATTCCTCCTTTAATATCAATTTGATACATTTTAATGACAGTAGCATGTAGTTCATGAATTCTTCTGTTGAGTGCATCAACCACTTTGTTCTCCTTTCGTTTGATATGCTTTATATCAAAGTTGTACTCACAAAGAAACTCCAACCATATACTCTTCCTAGCATTCAAGATTGGTTGATGAAACAAATACTTTATACCATTATGGTATGTCCTCAGTTCAAACCTCTTTCCCATGAGATAATGTCTCCATTTCCTTAGCGCGTGCACTATGGTTGCCAACTCCAAATCATGAGTTGCATAGTTATTTTCATGTTCTTTCAATTTTCTTGAATCATAACATATTGCAAACCTCTTCTGGCTGAGGACTCCCCCCAGCCTTCTTTTCATGCATCTATACACACTACAAAATCTTCATTTGGATCTACAATCCTCAGGATTGGAGCACTGGTTAACAATTGCTTCAATTGATGGAGGCTTCTCTCACATTCCTCTGTCCATTGAAATTTATTATCCTTCCTTTTCAAGAAGTGATGGGGTGAGCTATCCTTGAGAACCCTGAAATGAACCTTCTGTGATATCCACCTAGACCCATAAAGGATTTGAATTATGTCACATTCTTCGGCACTGACCATTCTTCGATGGCTGCTATCTTTTTAGGATCCATAGCTATCCCACATTTTGAAATGATATGTCCCAAATAATGGATTTTTTTTTGATAGAATGAGCACTTGCTCAATTTGGCAGACAGTTAGTGCTCCCTTAGCACTTGCAACACCATCCTTAGATGATTTTCATGTTCTTCCTCTAACTTGGACTACACCAACATGTCATCCAAAAAGACTATGACGAACCTGTCTAGGTATTCTCTGAATACACCATTCATTAAGAACATGAAAACAACGGGTGGATTTGATAACCCAAATGAGACCACTTTGAATTCATAATGACCATACCTTGTTCTGAAGGTAGTCTTGTTGATGTCTTCATCCTTTATCACTACCGGGTGGCACCCTGAGCTGATATCTATTTTGAAAATATCTTGGCATCCTTCAACTGATCAAACATATCAACGATCCTTGGAAAAGGATACTTGTTCTTAATATTCACTTTGTTCAATTGTCTGAAATTGATGCAAAATCTCAATGCCCCATATTTATTTTTCATAAACAATACTAGGGCACCCCAAGGTGACACACTTGGGCATATATACCCCTTCTTTAGAAGTTCTTCAAGATGCACCTGCAACTCTTTCATCTCTGGTGTACTCATTATGTAAGGATATTTTGACACTGAAGCTGCTCCAGGCATGAGGTTTATAAAGAAATCAATATCTATATTCGGGGGTAGTCTGAGTACCTCCTGGAATACATACTCAAAATATTTTAATACTACATGGTCTTCAATATTTGACACCTTATCCTTCGGTGCTTCATCCATATGAGTTGCAAATATTTGGCAGCCTTTCTTGTAGCACTTCCTTAGCTGCATTTCTGAGATTTATCTAATATAAACTGCTCTGGGAATTCCTTGGATTGATCTCTGACTTCCTTCCCCATCTAGGAAAGTGAATGCCTTGTTATGACAGTCTAATATGGCATCATTCTGGTCCAACTAGTCCATCCCACTTAGACAATCATAGGAACCTATAGGTAAAATTTTTAACTCATCCCTTGTGCTCAGTCCATTCATGTCCACTGGACAAGACTTAACCAAATCAAAACCCTTCCTCTTGGCTTTTGCATCCAACTACACTAACCAAGATTTTCCATGCTTTTTTCTTAGAAAATGCAAGCTTTCCACCATTTTAGGATCTATATAAGTATGACTAGCTCCTGAATCAATTAAAATAGTAATGGTTTGGTTGTTGATCATACCTTCCGCTTCAATCATATGTGACTGATATTTTTCTTGGTCGTTGTCCAGAGATGTGTAGATACTTGGTACACTTCTTCCCATGTCCTCTGGTATTTATTCCTATTGAACATTGTGGACAACTCTCACTTTGTCATTTTTGTGGGGGAAATCTCTGTACGTATGATTTTCTTTACAACCCCAACATTCCATAGGTGGTTGTCTTGGCATTTTCCCACCTACTTAAGCCTTCCTGGGCTCTCTAAAACCTAGATTTCCTTGAGGGATATTTATAAAAGAGGATGGTTTAGTTACCTTCTTCATTTGATCCATCTTGAATTTCTTCTTGTCTTCCCAAACCTTCCAGAAAGTGGGCTTTTCTCTTTGCTACTCATATAAGCATTTTTCTCTCCTTACAGTTTCTTCCATAGTTCTAGGATCATCATACTAGATCTTGTCACTGATGGGAGATGGTAGTCCACTCAAACACCTTTGAATTTTGACAGTATCATCTTTGATGAGAGGAACATACTTCAACAATTCCAAAAACCTTCATTCATATTTGTCAATGGTCATGCTACCCATCTTGAGTTCAAACAACTCTTTCGTCTTTCTTCCATAGTATCTATTAGTCAAGTATTTATTTTCAAAATACTTCTTCAATTCATTCCAAGTAACATTTTTCTCTTTAATGTGTTGCACCTTCACATGTTCATCCCACCACATGGATGCATGTTATAACCCTAAATTTCACCATGCATGCATACCTGACATCAAGCCATCTTACTTTCTTTTTTTCCCAAGCCATCATTTGAACAACTCTTCTAAAAAACAATATTTTTGAAGATGTACATGCCCTTCACCATTAATGACCATGTACACATGCTTTTTTCACCTCCACAACTCAAGTGCATATGCTAGCTAAACCATTACAGCCCGGGTATACTCACAAAAGAGCAAAAACTAAAAAAGTTGCAAAGTTATATGGGTTTTCGGGTACTTACCTAACCATTTGACCACCCATAGCTGGTCACCCAACCAAATAACTATATTTTTGGCCTATAAAAGAAGGTATTGGGGTGCCATTACCACAAGAAGAATGAGAGAAAATAAACTCTACCCATTTCAGTATTCCCCCTTTGCCCCAATATTTTGCAACAACATTGCGAGTTTGAGCCATAATTCCTTTTTCACCCTGTTTTTCCTCCATTGCACACCGTTTCCATTTCCCTAGAGAGAAATGAAGAATAGAGGGATAAGTGGAAGAAGTTGGTGCATGATCAAGATGATCCTAGGACCGAGTTTGAGGAGAATTTTTCGGTCTCATATTCTAAGGGACTTTGTGAGATTAATATAAAGAAATATGTTTTTCGTCCTGCCAAATGATGTCTTCATTCTTCATGATTTATTTTTATTTTTGTTATGATATCTAACCCACTAATCCACATATATAATGCATGCTTGTAGTTTATTTTTTGTCTTTTGGTGAATGCAGGTTGGCCTTGGGAGGAGAACTGCAGTCGAGAAACAACTAATCACAAAGGGATCGACACTGGACGTGGAGTTTAATGTAAGCTTACCGGATCCCTATACTTTGTTTTTTTTATGTAAGATTGTGGGGTAATGTCTAGATAGTTATTAAAAGTAGGAGAATTTAGATGGTTAGCTCTGCCTATACTTTAGAAACCTAGTGGAGTTCGTAGGGGGTTTTCTCGCTATAGCTGAATTGGAGACCATACTGGGGATACCTCTAGGGTTTTTTAAGGGGATATTCTTTTTGGGTTTTTTAATTGGTTTAATTTCCTTTTTTGAGTTTTTGTAAGTGTCTGAGTCTTTAAGGGATTATGGTCTTCCATAATAGTATTCCATGACTTGACGGATTGACTATTGTTTTCTTTTTTTAGAAAGTTATAGAGGTGTACACGACCTGTAGTGGGTTTTCACATGTACATACACACCCTACCTTTAGACATCCTGCGTACATGCGTAGGTTGTTGAAGTGTCAGTAGCGTTCCTGTCTTGAGAAAATATTTTTTAAAGAAGAAGCAGTCATCCTCTTCCTTGTCAGAAGTCATACTTCTTAGGGGTTTTCTTGATCTAGTCATGGTCTCCGTTATAGCAGTCTGTAGCCTAGGTGTGACCTCATTATAGATTTTATTCATCAAAGATTTCTTGTGCTTTCTTTATTATGGTTTCTAGATGAGTTTGTGAGTCTGTTCTGATCTACCTATTTGGTATTGTCAATGACTCTCTGTGATCCGCAGTGGGCCAGAAGTCATTTCTTGGTCTTGTCTTGTCTTCATTTTTTCTTGCGAAGAAAAGAAAAGAATTCATTTTCAAGTTTCTTGTTTTGAAGCATAAAATAATAATAAAAAATGTTTTTCATTTCTTTGTTTGGTAAAAGTAGCTTAGGTTAGTTTCTTTATTTATCAAGGAAAGAGAAAGTTTTCTTAATTTATTTATTTGAATACTTCGGAAATTAAGTATCTCGTAGTTGAGCGAAATCTTGTTTTAAGTTTTTCTTTTCAAAGATCTGAGAAAAGTAGTTACAAAAAAGTTTGGTGAAAGGGTTTAATTTGACAAATCTTTATTTGTGAAGAAGAAGTAGTTTGTTTTCAGTTTCATTTTATGCTCTTCTCTTTCGTCTCTTAAAGAACATCACTAGTTCCACTTCCATTCCCTTTGACTTAAGACAACCACTAAAATTGACGCTTAATTAAAATTTATTAGACTCTGTGTTTGTAGGTTCCATCAATTTAGTCTAGGATAGAGCCTTGATTTAGGATTGGAGAGAAAATTCTTCAAGGCTACAAAATCAAACACAAGACTCTGTGCTAGGGAGTGCTTAAAATTCCAGTAACTGTGAAAGTTTTCTAGGACCCCCCTCTAACACAAGGGATAAACACAATGTTGCGTGCGAAAAGGTAGTGGAGATAACTCCTCCAAAGTCAGACCAAGCATAGTAGGGAACACATATAAAGGGCTTATCTTGGGATTTCGTTGATCGCATTTGCCATGGAGCTTTGTGGGTCTCAAATCCGTTCGAGGTCCTCATTCATCTTCCAGAAAACTTTCTTTCGATACCCTTGATAAGTTTTGAGCTTCATACCCTTCTCATTGCAGTTCATCCGACTATCGACTGTACCCGCCTGGTGATTGTTCACGTGCTGGAAACCTAGTTTCCTTTATCTTAGTGACTTACACAGGTGATTGCGGGGGTATACCGCGGTAGCTAGGGCAGAAGTTGGGCCATGCTTTGTAGAGTATAATCGGAGAGTGCTTCCATATTTAAGTTTCACTTGCACTATTAAGTTTCTCTAGTGTTGGTTGGTGTAATTGTTCTTCCAACTAGCTAGTGATGTGCTTGTATTATCTCATAGGATCTTTTTATAGTGTGTGATGGTCTTTAATGTTAATATAAATCCCTAGTGTGTCATTGATATTCTCACATCGTGGAGGATCAGGAGCTCCACCAATTGTGAAGTCTTCTTGGCTTGCCGCCACTTAATCTAGAGCCACCCCCACCACCACTAAGGTGAAGACTACACAAGAAAGGGTCTTTTGAGGTGACCCGACAACATGAAATTGTGCCCGACCCATCTCCGAGAGGAGAACATTTAATTCTGGAGGAACCAACCATTTCTATCCTTGGAGAAGAATCTCTTGGTCCATATCATCCTCTGATCATCGATCTATCAGCGCCCATCATCATATAGGTTCACCCTTATGAGCATCATGTAGTGTCAGAAGCAGCGATGGAGACAAATGTTGCTAATTATTTAGGGAATCCTCATACTCCCTCTACGACTATCACTATAGGGGGTTTTCCACCTCCAAACCAACCGTCGTCGATCAATACCACTATGGTATCGACCGCCTCTACCTCAAGGAATGGTCGGATTCCATCTACGGTGGCGATCACTGCTCCTTTCAACCATAGTGCGATCGACCCTTCGTTCTCATACGGGATACCTGCCTTCGATACAAACTCTTTCCTTTCCTACTCCACTTTACAGAGTTTAGGTATGGGGGCAAGGATCTCAATTGCTCCTCTGAAAGGATCCATGGGGTGCATTTCAACTCCCTATAGCACTTTCCCTTATGGAGGGGGTCATATACCCCCTTCATCCTCTTCGCTCGGCGGTGCTCACCAGCACTCCGCCGGGATGAACGTAAACTATAGTTCATTTGGAGAAGGTAGTCAAAGAATTCCTTCTTATAGCATGCCGGTAGGTTCAATGTCATTCTCTTTCTTCAGTGCATTTTCTAACAATGCTTTCTCATCAACTATTGTCTCAGTCGGGGGCAACCCTGGTTATGGACAACAAAATCCTATGCAGGGTACTATTTTTACAAAGGGGGAAAAATCAGGAATTCCTTCCTCACAAGGACCTTGGAATCCATGGCAGGCATCAGTTCCCTAGCCATTGGAACCCCTTCCATAGCAAATGTAACCCCGGGCAAGGCTCGGGACCTATTGGCATGGGGCAAACCTTCCCAAAATCCTTGGAATGTAGTGCAAGCCCAATCTTCTACGTCCTATTACGGGAGTCATCCAATGAAATCTCAACAAGTGAAAAACCAGTACGTTGGTCATGGACATGGTTATTACCAGAACCCTGTCCAACAACCTAAGTTTTCCTGGCAACCTGGTGCCAGCCAAACTTCAGGCTCCTTTTTCCCTGGTTATAATCAACAACCCAAATTACCGTTTCTGGCAACTTTTCACTTGCTAGACTCGACAAGGTTATTAAACGACCCCATCTATCATGATCTTAGTTGGCCTCCTATTCCAACCAAGATTCCATTAGACATTCCAAAGTTCGAAGCTAAGCCTAATGAATATCCAGGCGATGATGTGACTACCTTTCATTTATGGTGTGCATCCAAATCATTGAGAGATGACTCTATCCAGTGGTGTTTGTTTCAATGCACTCTCATTGGTAGTCATGTTTCTAAATGGTACATTGAGCTCAACCACTCAAGATACTCTACCTTTTGCGAATTGGCAATGGTTTTATTAAACCATTTTCAATTACATGTGAGATACGATGTCGGCACCGAGTTGCTGGCCAACTTTGAGCAGACAAAGGAGGACCATATCTCATATCACATCTGAGAATGGAGATGCCAAAAGAGTTTGATAAAAGTACCAGTCCCACCAGCATTCTTTCTTGAGTGGTTCCTTAAATCTTTGGTACCTCATTTATCCAGAGACGTAGCAACGTCGAGGGTCTTTTAAGAAGAAGAAGTGATAATGAGAGCTCAACAACTAGAGGTGATTTACTCTCAGTATGGTTTACATTATGAAGTTTTTCTAGATGCCCCTCAGTCGATACTTGACAATACCAGACAAATATCTGGACCACATGCCAATGGTATTGTTGGTTCAACAGAAACAAAGCCCGTTGATCAGCTGTCAAATCAATTACATCAATTGTCAATACAATAGATAATGACCAGCTAGAAGATTAGCTCGATTGCTCCACTTACTCAAACATCAGATGTACATAGTGTGCAATCGACAAACCCAAAGGCCACCCAAAATCTTGACAAAAAGAGGAAACAATGAAAGAAGGGTAAGGGAGATAAGAAACCTACCAATAATTCTTGCGTGGGTAACACAAAAAAGAATAAGTCGAAGTATCCATGTAACCTTTGCACAAAAGACCATCTGATGCACCTATGCCCTCAGATTGTGGAGGCCCATAATTTATTGCCACAAAAACATCCTGTTGTGTTAACAAACTCATTTCCACATGGGAAAAATTGAACTCAAGCCTGAGCGCGGAAGGGGGTAGTCAGGGACCCCTTGCGTCTTCGAGTAATCCTTTGTTTGTGAATGCATGATGAAAGGTAACATTAATATAACAACTAGGACACATGTCTATGGAATGAAAAACACCTCTGAGAAGAGTAAAGAAGTCAAAAACCCACCTCTTCCTCTCCAGATGGAGAATACATTAGGTGAAACAATGACATGCATCCCAAAAGGTGCATTCAAGAAAGCTTCACACAATCCAAATGAAAGGGCCACCCAAACTACTCTGTGGTGGAGGATTTGTCTCAAATCCCTTATGTAATGTCTACTTTGGAAGTCCTCCAAAGATGCCATTCCCAAAGAAAGGATTTGTTAGCTACCTTAGGATGTTCTGAGACTTTTCATCTAGGAGCGATCATGCTTGATATGACTAACTTAAAACCTTGTCTTCATTACCACGTGGCATTTCAGATAGTAGCGGCTTACACCACAAAAAATTTTACTTAGAACATTTTCCACACGATGGTTGATGAGGGTGCCTTGACATGCATGATATCATTGGCGTGTTGGAAGGCCATTGACCAAACCGTTTTGTCTCTGTCACCTACTCTTCTTACCTCTTTCGACAATCTTTCATTTTGACCACATGGAATTATCCCCTCTTTCCGCGTGTAGTTAGGGGGGAAGATCATGTGTGTCGAGGTTGAAGTGATCGATGTGTCTCTTGATTACAATATCTGTTTAGGATGAAGTTGGACCTATGTTATGCATGAAGTGTTTGCTACATTTTTCTGGGTTGTTGTTTCCACATGAGGGTTGGATCGTGTCCATTGCTCAGTTATCCTTCTCCCATCCTGACCCTTCATCGGGGGCATCCATGGTATCAATGATTGATAACCCTCAACCCAAAATCGTCAACATAGGGGTTGGTTTGTGCCCACCTCTGATGGGTACTTTCAATTACCCACCTCCTTCTGGCGATGTTAGGTTCATATCAGCGATCCCCGACCAACCTAAGGTTGAAATTTTTCAAGTCTCGTCATTTCATACGACTTACTTTAACGATTCATGGACTCTTCCTTCCCCATAAGTCATGATGGAAGGGACAGGGCACCATGCCATGTCCATGCCTTTGTCCACGACAGAGGTTACATACTCTATAGTCCAGCAAGCTTCTACTGATCTCGATCCAACTCCCGCACAGGAGTTAGATCCGATTCTTGAGCCTATTTGGGCTCAAGGTTCCCCCACCAATACTAATTATTTAGACTTAGTATTTCCCTTAGATGAGGCGGTTATTGAGGAAATGACTAGTCCAGATAGACCCTAGGATGATCTCCATCACAGATATTATTTCCTCCCAGAGTTAAGAATAATTGAAGAAGGTGAATTCACTCTGAATATGACTGGAGATAGGTCTTTTCCTATCAATCCTTTGGATATGCACACATTTATGTTGAAGGAAATATGGAAACCATCATTAAAATGATACCTATTGATATCTTTAGAACCCCTGGCATTGTGGAGAATGTCTCTGTCGGAGCGGACTGCTTCCTTGAGGAGATCCAAATCTACAAGGATTTATTTAGAGAATTATGTGACTTGTTTTCCTGGTCTTATGAGGAAATGCCAGGAATAGATACAAGAATCATTGAACACGAAATCTTGACATATCTTGATGCTAAGCCAGTCGGGCAGAAGCTTCATCCGATTAATCCTAAGAAAGAAGTAGCTATTAAGGCTGAAGTAGAGAAACTTCTTAAAGATGGTTTCATCTACCCCATCCAATTCAATCAATGGGTGTCAAATCCCATTCCAGTCAACAAAAAATAGGGTACGATTTGCGTATGTACGGACTTCCATGATTTGAACAAGGTCTATCCAAAGGATAATTTGTCCATGCCATTTATTGACAAGATAGTCGATGAATGCACAGGTTGCGAGGTCTTTTATTTCATGGATGATTTTTTGGGATACAATCAGATACAGATCAAACCTGAAGACCAACACAAGACCTCTTTCATTTGTCCATGGAGTACATTTGCTTATCGAAATATGCCTTTTGGTCCAAAAATGATGGAGATACTTTTCAGCAGGCCATGTATTTTTCTTTCCACGATCTCAAACACATAGTCGAGGACTATCTTGATGATTTAGCATCATGATATCCTAAGTGTTTTGATCATCCCACACACCTTGAACTTATCTTTAAGCGATGTCGCTACTAACGAATTTGGTTGAATCCAAACAAATGCAGTTTTTTTGTAACGTCAGGTCATCTGCTAGGTTTCATAGTTTCGACAATAGGTATCATGGTCGATCCTCTAAAGGTTGATGAAATAGTTATGTTGCCTCCCCCGTGCACAATCCCTTAGCTTGAGATTTTATAGGGAAAAGAAAAAAAATTATGGCATTCCATCGCAAACTATGTTTATATCACAAAGGGTTTCATGTTTTTAATATAGAAGGATGTTCCTTTTCATTGGGATGAAGTTGCTCAGTGCTCTTTTGAAGCGTTGAAATGCACCCTCACGTCTGCCCCTCTGCTTCAACCACCCAATTATAATAAATATTTCTTATTTTACTTGGTTTCGTTAGAGTCAACCATCGGTATGGTATTGGTTCAAGAGGATGATTTTCTTGAAGAATACATGATTTATTACCTGAATCGATGCCTGGTTGGACTAGAACTCAATTATTCACATGTTGGAAAACTTGTGTTGGCAACAGTTCATGTTGTCCAACAGTTTTGTAATTACATTTTATTTCGTAGGACCACCATCATTGTCATTGTGAATTTGTTTCAATACGTGTTGACATGATGTGTAATCGACAGAAAGATTAGTAAATGGATAGTTATCCTCCAAGAATTTGACTAGGATTTTGTTTGTGCGAAATCCAAAAAGTCGTTGTTATTTGTGGAACTCATCTTGAAACTTCCAGTTGAGTCAGGTGATGTTATACCTGAATATTCACCTATTAAAGGAGACATGTTTTTTATCACGTCTATGAACCCCTGGTATGGAGATATACTAGTCTATCTCCAGACCTTTAAGTGCCCTGCCTATGCTTCTCATGATGAATGTTGACATATATGCCATCAAGAAAAGAACTATCTCATACTTGAGGACACTTTGTATCATTTAGGTGTAGATTGCATCCTTCATCAGTGTCTCACTCATGAAGAAGTGGAAATTTTACTTAACAATTGGCACACTAGAGCATGTGGCAGTCATTTTTCTGGGTTGGAAACAACCCAAAATATTCTACGAGCCATTTACTTTTAGCTGACATTAATCAAAGATTGTTTTGAATCGGTCAAGAAGTGCCACCTATGTAAAATATTCTCTTGGAAGATGAGGGCACACGCCTCTCCCATGTTTCCCATCATCACAGTTGGTAGTTTCACCAAGTGGGGGATTGATTACACTACATACAACCCCCCTTCAGCAAGGGGGAACCATTATATCATCGTAGAAATAGACTACTTCACAAAGTGGGTCGAAGCTATGCCAACGTTCAAAGATGATGGTGATACAACAACTCTCCTTTTGTTTAACCAGATAATAGCAAGGTTTGGTGTCCCTAGAGATATTGTCACTGACCATGGTAGTCACTTTCAGAATAAAATGATGTCCACATTAACGTCAAAGCTTGGGTTGAAGAAAGAAAATTCGTCACCCTACTACCCACAAGAGAATGGTCAAGTGGAAGCCATGAATAAGTCCCTTAAGACTATTCTACAGTGAACGATCAATTCAGCCAAGTCAAATTGGCATTTGATGTTGTACTCGACATTATGGGCTTACCGAGTGTCTATTAAGACTACAACCGGTTTCTCACCTTTTCAACACTTTTACGGTATGGAAGCAGTCTTGCCTATAGAGTATCAAATCCTGTCTCTAAATTTGACAGCATAGTTATTTCCAAACACTTCACCACTTGAAGAGCATTCATTATATATTGAGTAGCTCGATGAGTAGTGTCAGGATACAACCTTGGCCAATGAGGCTCACCAACAAAAATTCAAGTGTCAGTATCATCGATCTGTTCTCCCTCGGATTTTCTCTAAAGGTGACATTGTCCTAGTCTATGACCAAGATAAGGATCCCTTGGGGGCAAGAAAATTCAAACTCATGTGGTTCAGACCTTTCATCATGAAGGAAGTTCTAAAGAAGGGCTCTTATCATCTTGTGGACTTTGAGGGAAATACTTTGGCAGAGCATAGAAATGGGCTCTACCTCAAGAAGTACTACTCATAGGTGGGTCATCTTGGGTGACTTCTTGTACATATGTATAGTTCTTATACATTTTCTTTTTAGTTTTTCTCTTTTTGATTTTATGGACGTGTCATTTTTTATGTCATCTTTTTCATCGTGGCAGATGTCAAGTGAATCAGAGGTGTTTGTTGGGTTTGCGGATGGCACTAGTCAGCACACTTGGAGGTTTGCTTCCACATTTTGGGTGATTTTCACACCTCAGGGCTAGTTTCTATCTTCAAAGGTATCTGTTTAGGTGACACCACAAACAACGCAGTTTTAGAGTTGCATCGTGATGCTTTGTCGCATGGTATCTCTAACCTCCGAGTCTACTTAGATGCTCAGTTGGTTGTGTCTCAGTTAAATAGGGTTTACCACGTCTACAATCCTAATATACAACGACAATTCCTTAGGGTACGTCTCTTAGAACAAATCTTTGATTACATTACGTATATCGATGTTCCTAGGAGATTGAATCAAATCATAGATACTCTAGCTAATCATGTATTAGATTGGCATATTGCACACATCTAAGAAAAATCCCACAGATGCACATGTAAATACATTTGTAAATAAGTGTAATCCATAAGACATAAAAAGATGTAAATACGCATATATATATCGAAAGTATCAGAGTACATAGGTGGGTGCAAGCGCCTCAAAAATATATGTCCAGTGAGAGTCATGGGGCTTATGCCCTAAAAAATATACAAAAGTGACCTCGACACACAAGTAGTCCAGCCTAGATAAGGGCAGAGCTTGTTGGCCTTGTCGTAGTGAATGTTGGCCCTTGGCCAAGTTTTGAAGAATACTTGGTCATATTTGATCATTTTTGGGACTTCCACAGCTTTCCAAAGATGGGGCACAATGTGAAGCATAAATTAGGGAAATTAGACCTATTTTTGGGTCCCTTTAGGTTTTTGGGTTAATGTAACGAGAAAGGGATGTTGACCCATGGGTTCACCCACGTTTAAGCCCATTTTTGTAATCTATAAATAAATACTTAGGCAATGTAAGAAGAAAAAGAGGGGAGAGTTATACATCTATGGCTTAGTGCCAGGATCGGATCTGTGTGATTGGATGTATCTTGTAAATTCTCTGTGCATGATTGTGAGAAGCTCGCAAGTTGTTTTATGCGGAAATGCAAAGAAGAAGGATCTAGCGAGCTCCACAGATCTTATGTCCTGTGCAAAGCAATGATTGTTGAAGCTATGTGTTGTAACCGCTTAAATGATATAATAAAGAAGAAGATCTTGTGCATGTAGCCCCAGGGTGGGGGTGAACCATGGTAACTTTGTGTATTGTGCTCTATATGTGTTTATCTCCTTCTTGGCTAAGTGATTGATGTGATTAAATAGATTTAGTTATGATTTGTGCTTCTGATATAAGAATGAATGTTAGATCTAATATGTAATATTCTTCGTGCTTGATTTGATGAACCCGATCTATCTTGTTCTGGCTAAGTGCCAAATTGTCTTAGATCTAAGTACTCACTGTGATGCTCTGTGTTATTTGTGAAGTGTTGTAAGGGTTGAATATTAATGGATAAACCATGATAGATGATTTCAAAGTGCTATAATCAGAGATCTATGTCCCAGCTAAGGTTGTAGACATATGAGTCATGTCTGCAACCACCCCTGCCTCTACCTTGGGTGAGACTTCATCTGCTTCGCAGGTGTTGCCGAAAGGGCCAATAGTTAGGGTTTTTTTGGTGTGCTCTTGAGCGTTGAACCCTGGGTCTACCCATGTGCCATCAAATGTTTCTATTGCCGGGACCTGAAACTTTGGTTGATGGAAACTAAAGAAGAAAAATCTTTGTGTGAAATAATCTCCGTGTGTAGATCTGTTTCCCTAGTGTGAAATATTCTACTTGACCTGTGAAGCTTTGTGTCGAGAAAGAAATGTCAGATCTGAAGGAAAGAGGTCAGATCTACAAGAAAAGAGGTTGATATTAAAGAAAAAAAGTGAGATCTAAACAATTTGTGCTCTAAGAAAGGTAAAAGTAGAAATTTCTATAGAAAAGAGGTAAGATCTGTAAGCTCTAGCCTCTAGTAAAGGTAAGAATAGTTCAATTTTTAGATCTGAAAGCTTTGTTCCCCGTGGAAGAAAATAAGTGAAATTTTTTACTTCTAGCGTATGGATTTAGGTATGATTGATAAAAGAATTCTCATCTTAAAAACAATAGCATTGTTAGATAAAAGAAAGTTTGATATGAATAGGTCTGATAGGAATAGTGAGAGATATGTTATACCTATGCATAGAAAATTTTTTTGGACTAACCAATGGATGCAGGACCCTAGAAAGAAATTTTTGCAGGCTAGCCCTTATAATCCTAGCACGCAGTATAGAAAGAGTTGGGGATCATTGAAGAGAAAGACAGGATTAACTCTTTGCTACAATTTCAGAAGACCAGGACATCTTGCTAAGGAATGCCCTAGTAGAAACCCTAGATGGCTCTGTTGTAAAGATATGGACCATGAAGTATTGGATTTCCCTATAATGATTGCTAGACTTGAAAGGATGAATATGGAACAAGCAATCTCTGAAGGGATTAAGAGACTATAAATTATAAAAGAAGCCCTGATCCGGATTATTTTCGACACAAAATGAGAGCGGAGATATAAAAAAGAAATGCAGAGAGATATCCTGTATATCCAATAATATAACAAAAATTTATCAGATATGCAACCATAAACACATAGATACAGTAATACATGATTTCTATTAATGGAATAAATGTACAGAGACGGTAAAAGTATAGAGTGAAAGACTCGCTAGAATGGTGGCAGCTTATCTCTGAGAAGAGATGTGATGGATAATTGCATTCACAAGAAGATGATTACAATGAGGCTCTGTAGGAATTTTTACAATAAATAGGAATGTCAAAAACCCTAGACATCCAAAAACCTAACCCTAGGAGGTGAATCACCAAAAGTCATGTGGGCCTCATTTGGGTAAGTTAGTACATCAACTTTCTGGGGTCGTAACTTTTGCATACTATCTCCGTTTTAGGTGTATGATAGCTCATTGGAAAGGTATCTTTGAGGAGATTAATTTTTTGGGCCCTATCATGCCTTAGACTATCATTTAGAACCTTTTTTTTTTTTTAAACATTCATTGAGGCCCTCAAAATGGCCTCGGAAGTTAAAACCTGCTAAAAATAATAAATTGCTAGAAAATTGTTTTGAGCTAGTCGAAAAAGGTGGTTGGCCACCAATACCCACTTGGATCAATCCTCCCTCCTCAGGAATAAAAGGTCTCCATTGCATTGAGTTCCCTGGGGAGAGGGAAAAGCATTTGCTGGATCTACATCTTGGTGAGTTTCTTGTATTTTTGGAGACATCGTGCTACTCAGTTTGTTGAAGTATGTCAAGACCCTATTGAGGTTGAGGTTGTTCAATAAGTCGAGATACATTAGAGGATGGTGTGCAGAAGGAATCTTTTCACCTTGCTGCATCCTTTTCTACCTTCTTTTGTTGGATAGAAGGTGCTTAGGGAGAGGTTGTAGTGGTTGTAGTGTCCTTCTATTCTCCTTTTGAACATATTGTGAAGAAGCTAAATTTTACAGAATGAGATACTACCTTGCAACACTTTTTAGGTGGAACAATAAACAACATGGTGCTTACACATATATGGATGGCCAAAGAGAACATCACATACATCTAGTGGGGAAACATCACATAATGCCTCATCCTTGAAGGGTTGGATGTCGTATGACAATCCACATTGCAGGATGACACGACGATCTTATCCTTGGCGAAGCCACCTGATGTTGTATGGTTGCGGGTGTGGTGTTATCGACAATCTCGACTATTTGACAAACTCTGCTGAGATGAGGCTCTTTTGGCTTCTGGTATGAACAATAAAATGCAACGCGGTCCCCTTCACCCACGTCTATGAATGAAAAAGGCACTCCCCCTCTTGGGTATCTATTGGTTCTTCTTGTTAAATTGTTGCAGTTTCGACAATAGCAGTGGGGTTTGCGTCAATGATCTCTCCTTTACCATTATTTTCAAAATCGGATTCTGAATCAGTGTTCGGCTCCTTGTCTTTGATCTCAGCACAAATGACTATTTTGAGCGACATTCATCGGTGTTGTTCCAGGGGATTTTATGGAAATCGCACCATTTTCTAGTGTCTTTATTTGTCTTCCCATGACCCTTCTTTTCCTATGTCTTGGATGGGTTTTTGGGAGGTTGTTTGTTAGGGATGTCTTTTTCATACTTTAGTAGTTGGGGATTTATAGATCCAAAATCTCATTTTCTCCGGTGTTTAAATTTCTACTCAATTTTAACAACATATCGATAAGCAACACCGAGTGATGAGATTTATAGAAAATTCATTTCAATCTGGATGTATCTGTGTAGAGCCCTACGTTATTTCAAAACCAAATGTTGCTCAGATTTTTTGATACCCATCTTGGTGCGTAAGGTATGGAAGGTATTGGTGAGCTCCGGAACTGCTTGGCCCCTCTCTTTCCGCAGTGCGGTCCATCTAATGTACTGGTCCTCATAATTGCCAACAGGGTAATATTGTTCCTTTACGACATCCACAAAAAAATCCCTAGTGGGATCGGCCCCATATATTCCAGACTCCTCTATGGAACTTTGTTGCCAGTAAGTTTCCCACCAATGTTTTACATGAGGGAGAGATTTGAGGAGTGCGAAGGTGATCTTTTCTTTGTCAAAAAATTTGTGAATAGAGAAATAACCTTCTAGTAGAGTTAACCATTTTTCTAGGCCTTCTGCATCTATCTGTCCTTCAAATACAGGAATATCAAAATTAACTTGTACCTTGAAAGGAGAGGTGCCTCCAAAGTGGCCACTTGATGAACATGTGCCTGATGCTATTGACAAGCGTTGAAGGGGGTGGGAAAATTTTTCTATCATTTCATCTCTCTATTGTGTGAAAGCTTGCTCAAGCAACAGATTGATAGGATCACCCGCTCTGTAATTTTGCTTTTTTTCTTCCATTGAGGGTTTCTTGGGTGTGTGAGAGAGATTGTCTTCAAGAGAGATAGGCTCAAGACCCAACTTGCTATACTTGGACCTTGTTGGGGACATGCACTGAAAAAATGATCAAGAGCAGCCTGCTCTGATACCACTGATCTAGATTATTTTCGATAGGAAATGAGAGCAGAGATATAATAAATAAATGCACATAGATATCGCGTATATCCAATAATATAACAGAAATATATCAAAGAAGAAACCATAAACACAGAGATACAGTAATACATGATTTCTATTAATGGAAGAAATGTACAGAGACTGTAAAAATACAGAGTGAAAGACTCGCTAGAATGGTGGCAGCTTATCTCTGAGAAGAGATGTGACGGCTACTCGCATTCGGAAGAAGATGATTACAATGAGGCTCTGTAGGCCTTTTTACAATAAACAAGAATTCCAAAATCCCTAGACATCCAAAAACCTAACCCTAGGAGATGAAGCGCCAAAATTTATGTGGGCCCTGTTTGGGTAAGTTAGTACATCAACTTTCTGGTGTCGTAACTTTGGCATACGATCTCCTTTTTAGGGGTATGATAGATCGTTGGAAAGGTATCATCGAGGAGATTCATTGTGGGGGCTGAAGCATTCCTTTGACTATCATTGAGAACCTCTATCTTGAAAAACCTTCATTTAGGCCCTCAAAATTGCCCTGGATGTTAAAACCTGATAAAATATTAAATTGCCAGAAAACTATTTTGAGCCAGTCGAAAAAGCTGGGTGGCCACCGATATCCACCTGGATCAATCCTCCCTCATTTGGAAGAAAAGGTTTCCATTGCATTGAGTTCCCTGGGGAGAGGGAGAAGCGTTTGTTGGATCTGCATCTTGGTGAGCTACTTGTATTGCTGGAGACATCGCGATGCTCAGTTTGTGGAAGTATGTCAAGAAACTGTTGAGGCTGAGGTTGTTCAAAAAGTTGAGATACATGAGAGGATAGTTTGAAGAAGGAATATTTTTGCTTTGTTTCATCCTTGTCGACCTGCTTTTGTTGGATAGAAATTTCTTGGGGTGAGGCTATAGTGGTTGCAGTGTCCTTCTGTTCTCCTTTTGAATAGATTGTGAAGAAGCTAAATTTTGCAGTACAAGATACTACCTTCCGACACTTTTTAGGTGGAACAATAGTCATAACTAACTCTGGAATTCTATAGATATGACCTCCCAAAGTAACAATGACACTATGGGGTTGAGACTCATAAAAAGCATGGCGCTTCCACATATATGGCTGGCCCAAGAGAACATCACAGGCATTCAGTGGGGCAACATCATATAATACCCCATCCTTGAAGGGCTGGATGACGTATGACAATCGACATTGCTCGCTGACATGGAGATGCCATCCCTGGAGAAGACACCCGATGTTGTATGGATGCGGGTGTGGTGTTGTCGAAAATCCCAACTGTTTGACGACCTCTGTTGTGATGAGGTTCTTCTGGCTTCCGCTATCAGCAATAAAATGCAGCAAGGTCCCCTTCACCCACATCTGTGAATGAAAATGTCACACCCCCTCTTCGATATCTATTGGTTCTTCTGGTTGAATTGTTGCGGTTGAGACAATAGCAGTGGGGTTTGCCTCAATGATCTGTCTTTTACCTGTATTTTTAGAATCAGATTCAGAATGAAGTTCGGCTGCTGGTCTTTGATCTCGGTCACCAATTACTATTTTGAGAAACATTCATCGGTGTTGTGTAAGGGACTTTTGTCGAAATTGAACCATTTTCCAGTGTCCTTCTTTGTCTTCCTGTGACCCTTCTTTTCCTACATCTTGGACTAGTTTTTGGGAAACTTTTTGTTAAGGTTGTCTTTGTCATACTTCGGTTGTTGCGTATTTACAGATCCAAAATCCTGTTTGTTCTGGTGTTTAATTTTTTGCTCAATTTTAACAACATATCGATAAGAAGCAATGAGTGATGAGATGTCTAGAAAATCCATTTCAGTCTGGATGTATCTGTGTAGAGCCCCATGGTATTTCATAACCAAATGAAGATTGGAGTCTTTGATACCCAGCTTGGTGTGCAAGGTATGGAAGGTATTGGTGAACTCTGGAATTTCTTGGCACCTCTCTTGCTGCAGTGGGGTCCATCTCATGTATTGGTCCTTATAGTTGCCAACAAGGTAATACTATTCCTTTATTGCATCCACAAAAAAATCCCAAGTGGGATTGGCCCCATATATTCCAGAATCCTCTATGGAAATTTTCTCCCAATAATTTTCCCACCAATGTTTGACATGAGGGAGAGTTTTAAGGAGTGTGAAGGTGATCGTTTCTTTTTTGAAAAAATTTTGAACAGAGAAATAACCTTCTAGTAGAGTTAACCATTTTTCTAGGGCTTCTGCATCTANNNNAATTGTATCGGTAGGCATTGAAGGATGTGGAAAAAATTCTCCATCATTTCGTCCCTCTCTCACATGAGAGCTTTCTCAAGCAATAGATTGATAGGATCATCTGCTCCGTCATTTTTGTTTTCTTCCGCCATTGAGGGTTTCTTGGGTGTGTGAGAGAGATTGTCTTCAAGAGAGATAAGCTCGAGACCCAAATTTTTATACTCAAACCTCATCGGGGACATGCAGTGGAAAAACGATCAAGAAAAGCATGCTCTAATACCACTGATCCAGATTATTTTTGGCAGGAAATCAGAGTGGAGATATAATAAATAAATGCACAGAAATATCGCATATATCCAATAATATAACCGAAATATATCAGAGATGCAACCATAAACATAAAGATACAGTAATACATGATTTCTATTAATGGAATAAATGTACAGAGACTATAAAAATATAGAGTGGAAGACTTGCTAGAATGGTGGAAACTTATCTCTGAGAAGAGATGTGACGGCTACTCGCATTCGCAAGAAGGTGATTACAATGAGGCTCTGTAGGAATTTTTACAATAAACAGGAATGCTAAAAACCATAGACATCCAAAAACCTAACCGTAGGAGATGAAGTGCCAAAATTCATGTGGGCCCCGTTTGGGTAAGTTAGTACATCAACTTCCTGGGGTCGTAACTTTTGCATACGATCTTCGTTTTAGGCGCATGATAGCTCACTAGAAAGGTATCATCGAGGAGATTCATTTTTGGGTATAAATCATGCCTTCATCTATCATTTAGAACCTCTATCTAAAAAAACCTTAATTTAATCCCTCAAAATGGCCCTGGAAGTTAAAATTTGCTAAAAATAGTAAATTGCCAGAAAACTGTTTTGAGCCAGTTGAAAAAGGTGGGTGGCCACCGATATCCACCTGGATCAATCTTCCCTCCTTAGGAATAAAGGGTCTCCATTTCGTTGAGTTCCCTGGGGAGAGGGAAAAGTGTTTGTTGGGTCTACATCTTCATAAGCTACTTGTATTGCTGGAGACATCGTGTTGCTTAGTTTGCGGAAGTATGTCAAGAACCTATTGAGGTTGAGGTTCTTCAACAATTCAAGATACACGAGAGGACGGTGTGAAGAAGGAATCTTTGTTCTTTTCTAAGGCCTTTTCAACCTTCTTTTTTTGTATAGAAGGTGCTTGGGGCGAGGTTGTAGTGCTTGCAGTGTCCTTTTGTTCTCCTTTCGAATAGATTTTGAAGAAGCTAAATTTTGCAGTATGAGATATTACCTTGCTGCACTTTTTATGTGGAACAATAGTTGGAACTACCTCCGGTATTCTATAGAGATAACCTCCCAAAGTAACAATGACACTACGGGGTTGAGACTCATAAACAACATGGCGCTTTCACATATATGGCTGTCCTAAGAGAACATCACAGACATCCAGTGGGGCAACATCACATAATACCTCATCCTTGAAGGGTTGGATGTCGTATGACAATTGACATTGCTGGATGACATGGAGATATTGTCCTTGGCGAAGCCATCCGATGTTCTATGGTTGCTGGAGTGGTGTTGTCTACAATCCCAACTATTTGATGACTTCTGATGAGATGAGTTTCTTCTGGCTTCTGCTATCAACAATTCAATGTAGTGGGGACCCGTTCACCCACATCTGTGAATGAAAAAGGAACTCACCCTCTTTGGGACCTGTTCCTTCTTTTGTTTGAATTGTTGTGGTTGCAACAATAGTAGTGGGGTTTGCATCAATGATCTCTCCTTTACCAGTATTTTTAGAATTGGATTTTGAATCAGGGTTCAGCGCCTTGTCTTTGATCTCAGCCACCAATGCCTATTTTGAGCGACATTGATCGGTGTTGTGCCAGGGGATTTTGTAAAAATCGCACCATTTTCCAGTGTCCTTCTTTGTCTTTCCGTGACCCTTCTTTTCCTGTGTCTTGGAATGGTTTTTGGGAGAATATTTGTTAGGGTTGTCTTTGTCATACTTTGGTTGTTGTGGATTTACAGATCTAAAATCCTATTTGTTCTGGTGTTTAAATTTTTTCTCAATTTTAACAACATATCGATAAGCAGCACCGAGTGATGAGATGTCAAGAAAATTCATTTTAGTCTGGATGTGTTTGTGTAGAGCCCCACGGTATTTCAGAACCAAATGTCGCTTGGAGTCTTTGATACCCATCTTGGTGTGCAAGGTATGGAAGGTATTGGTGAACTCCAAAACTACTTGGCCCCTCTTTTGTCACAATGGGGTCCATCACATTTACTGGTCCTCATAGTTTCCAACAGGGTAATACGGTTCCATTACTGCATGCACAAAAAAATCCCAAGTGGGATCGGCCCCATATATTCTAGAGTCCTTTGTGGAACTTTTTTCCCAGTAAGTTTCCCACCAATGTTTGACATGAGGGAGAGTTTTAAGGAGTGTGAAGGTGATCGTTTCTTTGTCGAAAAACTTGTGAACAGAGAAATAACCTTCTAGTAGAGTTAACCATTTTTCTAGGGCTTCTGCATCTATTTGTCCTTCAAATATAGAATATCAAAATTAAATTGTACCTTGAAAGGCGAGGTACCTCCAAAGTGGTCGCTTGATGAATATGTGCCTGATGCTATCGGCAGGCGTTGAAATATGTGGACAAAATTCTCCATCATTTCGGCCCTCTCTCACATGAGAGCTTGCTCAAGTAACAGATTGATATGATCGTCTTCTTCGTCATTTTTCTTTTCTTCTTCCATTGAGGGTTTCTTGAGTGTGAGAGAGAGATTTTCTTTGAGAGAGACAAGATTGAGACCCAACTTGCTATACTTGGACCTTTTTGGGGACATGCATTGGAAAAATGATCAAGAGCAGTCTGCTATGATACCATTGATCCGGATTATTTTTGGCATGAAATGAGAGTGGAGATATAATAAAGAAATGCACAGAAATATCGCGTATATCCAATAATATAACATAAATATATCAAAGATGCAACCATAAACACAGAGATACAGTAATACATGATTTCTATTAATGGAAGAAATGTACAGAGACTGTAAAAATACAAAGTGAAATACTTGCTAGAATGGTGGCATCTTATCTCTGAGAAGAGATGTTACGGCTACTCGCATTCGCAAGAAGATGATTAAAATGAGGCTCTGTAGGCATTTTTACAATAAACAGGAATGCCAAAAACCGTAGACATCCAAAAACCTAACCCTAGGATATGAAGCACCAAAATTCATGTGGGCCCCATTTGGGTAAGTTAGTACATCAACTTCCCATGGACGTAACTTTTGCATACGATCTTCATTTTAGGAATATGATAGCTCATTGGAAAGGTATCATAGAGGAGATTCATTTTGGGGGCTCAGACATGCCTTCAACTATCATTCATAACCTTTATCTCAAAAAACCTTCATTGAATCCCTTAAAATGGCCCCGTAAGTTAAAACCTGCTAAAAATAGTAAATTGTCAAAAAACTATTTTGAGCCAGTTGAAAAAGGTGGGTTGCCATCGATATCCACTTGGATCAATACTCCCTCCTTAGGAAGTAGTGGTATCCATTGTGTGGAGTTACCTGGGGAGAGGGAAAAGCATTTGCTAGATCTGCATCTTCATAACTTGCTTGTGTTGTTGGAGACATCATGTTGCTCAGTTTGTGGAAGTATGTCAAGAACATGTTGAGGCTGAAGCTGTTCAAAAAGTCGAGATACATGAGAGGACAATGTGCATAAATAATATTTTCACTTTGCTGCAACCTTGTCGACCTTCTTTTATTGGATGGAAGGTGCTTGGGGTGAGGCTGTAGTGGTTGCAGTGTCCTTTTGTTCTCCTTTTGAATAGATTGTGAAGAAGCTAAATTTTGAAGTATGAGATAATACCTTGCTGCACTTTTTAGGTGGAACAATAGTCAGAACTACCTCTGGTATTCTGTAGAGATGACCTCCCAAAGTAACAATGACACTACGGGGTTGAGACTCATAAACATCATGGCACTTCCACATATATGGCTCTCCCAAGAGAACATCATAGATATCCAGTGGGGCAACATCACATAATACCTCATCCTTAAAGGGTTGTATTCCATATAAAAATTGACATCATTGGCTGACACGGAGATCTCATCTCTAGTGAAGCCAGTCGATGTTGTATGGCTGTGGGTGTGGTGTTGTCAATAATCCCAATTTTTTGATGACCTCTTCTGAGATGAGGTTCTTCTGGCTTCCACTATCAACAATAAAATGCAGCGGGGACCCCTTCACCCACATCTATGAATGAAAAAGGCACTCCCCCTCTTCAGAACCTATTAGTTCTTATGGTTGAATTGTTGCGGTTTCGACAATAGAAGTGGGGTGTGTGTCAATGATCTGTCCTTTACCAGTATTTTCATAATCAGATTCTGAATCAGGGTTCAGTGCCTTGTCTTTGATCTCGGCCACCAATGACTGTTTTGAGCGACATTCATCGTTGTTGTGCCAGGGGCTTTTGTGGAAATCACACCATTTTCCGGTGTCCTTCTTTTTCTTCCCATCACCCTTCTTTTCCTGTGTCTTGGACTGGTTTTCAGAAAAATGTTTGTTTGGGATGTCTTTGTCATACTTTGTTTGTTGTGGATTTACAGATCCGAAATCCCATTTGTTCTGGTGTTTAAATTTTTTCTCAATTTTAACAATATATCGATACGCAACATTGAGTGATGAGATGTCCCAAAAATCCATTTCAGTGTGGGTGTATCTGTGTAGAGCCCCACAGTATTTCAAAACCAAATGTCACTCAGAGTATTTGATACCCATCTTGGTGCACAAGGTATGGAAGGTATTTGTGAACTCTAGAACTACTTGGCCCCTCTTTTGTCGTAGTGTGTTCCATCTCATGTACTGGTCCTCATAGTTGCCAACAGGATAATAATGTTCCTTTACTGCATCCACAAAGAAATCCCAAGTGACATTGACCCCATATATTCCAGGCTCCTAGTAAGTTTCTCACCAATTTTTGACATGAGGGAGATCTTTAAGGACTACGAAGGTGATCTTTTCTTTGTCGAAAAAATTGTGAATAGAGAAATAACCTTCTAGCAGTGTTAACCATTTTTCTAGGGCTTCTGCATCTATCTGTCCTTCAAATACAGGAATATCAAAATTATCTTGTAGCTTGAAAGGCGAGGTGCCTCCAAAGTGGCCACTTGATGAACATGTTCATGATGCTATCAGCAGGCTTTGAAGGATGTGAGAAAAATTCTGCATCATTTTTTCCCTCTGTCGCATGAGAGCTTGCTCAAGCAACAGATTGATAGGATTGTCTACTCCGTAATTTTTCTTTTCTTCTGCCATTGAGGGTTTCTTGGGTGTGCAAGAACAATTGTATTCAAGAGAGACAAGCTCGAGACCCAAATTGCTATACTTGAACCTTGTCAGGGACATGCATTGAAAAAAATGATCAAGAGCAACCTGCTTTGATACCACTGATCCAAATTATTTTCAACATGAAATGAGAGTGTAGATATAATAAATAAATGCACAGAGATATCATGTATATCCAATAATATAACATAAATATATTAGAGATGCAACCATAAACATAGAGATACAGTAATACACAATTTCTATTAATGGAAGAAATGTACAGAGACTGTAAAAATACAGAGTGAAAGACTCGCTAGAATGGTGGCATCTTATGTTTGAGAAGAGATATAAGAGCTACTTGCATTTGCAAGAAGATGATTACAATGAGGCTCTGTAGGCATTTTTACAATAAAAATAAATTCCAAAAACCCTAAACATCCAAAAACCTAACCCTAGGCGATGAAGGACCAAAAGTCATGTGGACCCTATTTGGGTAAGTTAGTACATCAACTTCCTTGGATTGTAACTTGTGCATACGATCTTTGTTTTAGGTGTATGATAGCTCATTGGAAAAGTATCGTCGAGGAGATTCATTTTGGTGGATAGATCATGCCTTCGAATATCATTGATAACCCCTATCTCAAAAAACCTTCATTTAGGCCCTCAAAATGGCCCCTGAAGTTAAAACCTGCTAAAAATAGTAAATTGCCAAAATTATCAGAAAACTGTTTTGAGCCAGTCAAAAGTGGTCGGTGACCACCAATACCCACCTGGATCAATCCTCCCTCCTTAGGAAGAAAAGGTATCCATTGCGTTGAGTTCCCTGGGGAGAGGGAAAAACATTTGCTGGATCTGCATCTTGGCGAGCTACTTGTATTGCTAGAGACATCACGTTGCTCAATTTGTGGAAGTATGTCAAGAACCTATTGAGGTTGAGGCTACTCAACAAGTCAAGATACATGAGAGGACAGTGTGAATAGGGAATCTTTTCACTTTGATGCAACCTTGCGACCTTCTTTTTTTGGATAGAAGGTGCATGGGGAAAGGATGTAGTGGTTGCAGTGTCTTTCTGTTCTCCTTTTGAATAGATTGTGAAGAAGATAAATTTTGCAGTATGAGATACTACCTTGCAACACTTTTTAGGTGGAACAATAGTTGAAACTAACTATGGTATTCTGTAGAGATAACCTACCAAAGTAACAATGACACTACGGGGTCAAGACTCATAAACATCATGGCGCTTCCACATATATGGATGGCCCAAGAGAACATCACAGACATCTAGTGGGGAAAAATCACATAATACCTTGTCCTTGAAGGGTTGGATGTCATATGAAAATCAACATTGTTGGCTGACATGAAGATCTAATCCTTGGCGAAGCCACCTGATGTTATATGGTTGCGGGTGTGGTGTTGTCGACAATGCCAAATGTTTGATGACCTCTGCTGACATGAGGTTCCTCTGGCTTATGATATCAACAATAAAATGCAACGGGGTCCCCTTCACTCACATATGTGAATGAAAAAGTTTATTCCCCTCTTCGGGATATGTTGGTTCTTCTGGATGAATTGTTGCGGTTACGACAATAGCAGTGGGTTCTGCGTCAATGATCTGTCTTTTACTAGTATTTTCATAATTAGATTCTGAATCAGGTTTCGGCTCCCTGTCTTTGATCTCGGCCACCAAAGAATATTTTGAGAGACATTCATCGATGTTGTGCCAGAGGGTTTTGTGGAAATTTCACCATTTTCCCATGTCCTTCTTTTTCTTCCCGTGACCCTTCTTTTCCTGTGTCTTGGAATGGTTTTCAAGAGACTATTTGTTAGGGATGTCTTTGTCATACTTTGGTTGTTGTGGATTTATAGATCTAAAATCCCATTTGTTCTAGTGTTTAAATTTCTACTCAATTTTAACAGCATATCCATAAGCAGCACCGAGTAATGAGATGTCCAGAAAATCCATTTAAGTCTGGATGTATCTCTGTAGAGCCCCATGGTATTTTAGAACCAAATGTCTCTTGGAGTCTTTGATACCCATCTTGGTGCAAAAGGTATGGAAGGTATTGGTGAACTTCAGAACTTCTTGGCCCCTCTCTTTCCGCAATGTGGTCCATCTCATGTACTGGTCCTCATAGTTGCCAACAGGGTAATACTATTCCTTTATCGCATCCACAAAAAAATCCCAAGTGGGATTGGCCCCATATATTCCAGGATCCTCTGTGGAACTTTGCTCCCAGTAAGTTTCCCACCAATGTTTAACATGAGTGAGATATTTAAGGAGTGTGAAGGTGAGCTTTTCTTTGTCGAAAAAATTGTGAACAGAGAAATAAAATTCTAGCAGAGTTAGCCATTTTTCTAGGGCTTCTACATCTATCTGTCCTTCAAATATAGGAATATAAAAATTAACTTGTCCCTTGAAAGGAGAGGTTCCTCCAACATGGCCTCTTAATGAAGATGTACCTGATGCTATCGGCAAGCATTGAAGGATGTGGGAAAAATTCTTCATCATTTTTTCCCTCTGTTGCGTGAGAGGTTTCTCAAGTAGTACATTGATAGGATTGTCTGCTCCATCGTTTTTCTTTTCTTCCTCCATTGAGGATTTCTTGGGAGTGCAGGAGAGATTTTATTCAAGAGATACAAGATTGAGACCCAACTTGCTATACTTGGACCTCGTCGGGGACATGCACTGAAAAAATAATCAAGAGCAGCATGCTCTAATACCACTGATCCATATTATTTTCGGCATGAAATGAGAGTGGAGATATAATAAAGAAATGCACAGAGATATCACGTATATACAATAATATAACATAAATATATCATATATGAACACGTAAACATAGAGATACAGTAATACATGATTTCTATTAATGGAAGAAATGTACAGAGACTGTAAAAATATAGAGTGAAAGACTCGCTAGAATGGTGGCAGCTTATCTCTGAGAAGAGATGTGATGGCTACTTGCATTCGCAAGAAGATGATTACAATGAGGCTCTGTAGGATTTTTTACAATAAACAAGAATTCCAAAAACCCTATACATCCAAAAACCTAACCCTAGGAGATGAAGCGCCAAAATTCATGTGGGCCCCGTTTGGGTAATTTAGTACATCAACTTCCCTAGGTCGTAACTTTTGCATACGATCTTTGTTTTAGGCGTATGATAGCCCGTTGGAAAGGTATATTCAAGGAGATTCATTTTGGGGTCTCAATCATGCCTTAGTATATCATTGAGAACCTCTATCTTGAAAAAAAATCATTTAGGCCCTCAAAATGGCCCCAGAAGTTAACGCCTGCAAAAAATAGTAAATTGCCAAAATTGCCAGAGAACTGTTTTGATCCAGTCAAAAAAGGTGGGTGGCCATCGATATCCACCTGGATCAATCCTCCCTCCTTAGGAAGCAAAGGTCTCCATTGCGTTGAGTTCCTTGGGGAGAGGGAAAATCCTTGTTGGATCTGCATCTTGGTGAGATACTTGTATTGTTGGAGACATCAAGTTGCTCAGTTTCTGGAAGTATGTCAAGAACCTGTTGAGGCTGAGGTCATTCAACAAGTCAAGATACATGAGAGGAAGGTGTGTAGAAGGAATATTTATTCTTTGTTTCAGCCTTGTCGACCTTCATTTGTTGTATAGAAGGTGCTTGTGGCGAGGCTATAGTGGTTGCAATGTCCTTATGCTCTCCTTTTGAACAGATTGTGAAGAAGTTAAATTTTGTAGTATGAGATACTACCTTGTGGCACATTTTAGGTGGAACAATAGTTGAAACTACCTCTGGTATTCTGTAGAGATGACCTCCCAAAGTAACAATGACACTACAAGGTCGAGACTCATAAATAGCATGACGCTTCCACATATATGGCTAGTCCAAGAGAACATTACAGATGTCTAGTGGGGAAACATAACATAATACCTCGTCCTTGAAGGGATGGATGTCATATGACAATCGGCATTGTTTTTTTTTTGTTTTTTTGTTTTTTTTTTAATGACTGGCGGAATTGGCAACTGGGTCGGTCTCGTACTCACGTGACACAGGGTCGATTCCGACCGCTACCACTATAACCTCCAGGTGCCATACGTATGCCCCTTCCGCAGGCATGGGTAAGTCGGGGGGATTTGAACTTGGAACCTCATCGAACATAACACTTCATATCACGGCACTTGCCAATTGAGCTGCCCCCCGGGGGCTGACAATCGGCACTGTTGGCTGACACAGAGATATCATCCTTGGCAAAGCCACTTGATGTTGTATGGATGTGGGTGTGGTTTTGTCAACAATCCCAACTGTTTGACGACCTTTTCTAAGATGAGGTTCTTCTGGCTTCTGCTATCAACAATAAAATGCAACGAGGTCCCCTTCACCCACATCCGTGAATGAAAAATGTGCTCCCCCTCTTCGGGATATGTTGGCTCTTATGGTTGAATTGTTGCGGTTGCGAGAATAGCAGTGGGGTCTGTGTCAAGGATCTATCCTTACCAGTATTTTTAGAATCGGATTCTGAATCAGGGTTCAGCTCCTTGTCTTTGATCTCGGCCACCAATGACTATTTTGAGCAAAATTGATCAGTGTTGTGACGGGGGATTTTGTGGAAATCGCACCATTTTCTGGTGTCCTTCTTTGTCTTCCCATGACCCTTCTTTTCCTGTTTCTTGGAATGGTTTTCGGGACATTGTTTGTTAGGGATGTCTTTGTCATACTTTGTTTGTTGCAGATTTAAAGATCTGAAATCCATTTTGTTCTGGTGTTTAAATTTTTGCTCAATTTTAACAGCATATCGATAAGCAACACCGAGTGATGAGATTTCCAGAAAATCCATTTCAGTCTGGATGTATCTGTGTAGAGTCCCACTGTATTTTAGAACTAAATGTCACTCAGACTATTTAATATGCAGGTTGGTGCACAAGTTATGGAAGGTATTGGTGAACTCCAGAACTTCTTGGCCCCTCTCATGCCGGAGTTTTATCCATCTCATTTACTGGTGTTGATAGTTTCCAATAGGGTAATACTGTTCCTTTACCACATCCACAAAAAAATCCCAAGTGGGATCGACCCTATATATTCCAGACTCCTCTATGGAACCTTTGTCCCAGTAAGTTTCCCACCAATGTTTGACATGAGGGAGAGCTTTAAGGAGTGCGAAGGTGATATTTTCTTTGTCAGAAAAATTGTGAACAGAGAAATAACCTTCTAGCAGAGTTAACCATTTTTCTAGGGCTTCTGCATCTATCTGTCCTTCAAATACAGGACTATCAAAATTAAATTGTACCTTGAAAGGTGAGGTTCCTGCAAAGTGGTCACTTGATGAATATTCGCCTGATGCTATCGGCAGGCATTGAAGGATGTGGGAAAAATTCTCAATCATTTTGTCCCTATGTCGCGTGAGAGCTTGCTCAAGCAACAGATTGATAGGATTGTCTACTCCGTCGTTTTTCGTTTCTTCTTCCATTGATGGATTCTTGGGTGTGTGAGATAAATTTTATTCAATAGACACAAGCTTGAGACCCAACTTTCTATACTCATACCTTGTCAGGGACATGCACTGAAAAAATGATCAAGAGCAGCCTGCTCTGATACCACTGATCCAGATTATTTTCGGCACGAAATGAGAGTGGAGATATAATAAAGAAATGCACAGAGATATTGCGTATCTCCAATAATATAACACAAATATATCATATATGCAACCATAAACACAGATATACAATAATACACAACTTCTATTAATTCAAGAAATGTACAGAGACTGTAAAAATACAGAGTGAAAGACTCGTTAGAATGGTGGTAACTTATCTTTGAGAACAGATGTGACGACCACTCGCATTCACGAGAAGATGATTAGAATGAGGCTCTGTAGGCCTTTTTACAATAAACATGAATGCCAAAAACCATATACATCTAAAAACCTAACCCTAGGAGATGAAGCAACAAAAGTCATGTGGGCCCCGTTTGGGTAAGTTAGTACATCAACTTCCCGAGCTCGTAATCTTTGCATACAATCTCTGTTTTAGGCATATGATAGCTCGTTGGAAATGTATCATCGAGGAGATTCATTTTTCAAGCTCAATAATGATATAGGATATCATTGAGAACCTATATCTCAAAAAACCTTCATTTAGGCCCTCAAAATGGCCCCGGAAGTTAAAACCTAATAAAAATAGTAAATTCCCAAAATTGCCAGAAAACTATTTTGAGATAGTTGAAAAAGGTGGGTGGCCACCAATATCCACCTAGATCAATCCTCCCTCCTTAGGAAGAAAAGGTATCCATTTCATTGATTTCCCTAGGTAGAGGGAAAAACGTTTGTTGGATCTGCATCTTGGTGAACTGCTTGTATTGCTAGAGACATCGCGTTGCTCAGTTTATGAAAGTATGTCAAGAACCTGTTTAAGCTTAGGTTGTTCAACAAGTAGGGATACATGAGAGGATCGTGTGTAGAAGGAATCTTTGCACTTTGCTGCAGCCTTGTTGACCTACTTTTGTTGGATAGAAGGTGCTTGGGGTGAGGTTGTAATGGTTGCAGTGTCCTTATGTTCTCCTTTTGAACAGATTATGAAGAAGTTAAATTTTGTAGTATGAGATACTACCTTTTGGCACTTTTTAGGTGGGACAATAGTTGAAAATACCTCTAGTATTCTGTAGATATTTCCTCCCAAAGTAACAATGACACTAAGGGGTCGAGACTCATAAACAACATGGCGCTTGCACATATATTGCTGGCCCATGAGAACATCACAGACATCCAGTGGGAAAACATCACATAATACCTTGTTCTTGAAGGACTGGATGTTGTATGAAAATCGACATTGTTGGCTGACACAAAGATGTCCTTGGCGAAGCCACCTGATGTTGTATGTCTGCAGGTGTGGTGTTGTAAAAAAGCCAAACTGTTTGAGGACCTCTGCTGAGATGAGGTTCTTCTGGCTTCCACTATGAACAATAAAATGCAGTGGGGTCCCCTTCACCCACATCTGTGAATGAAAAAGGTGCTCCCCCTCTTCAGGATCTATTAGTTCTTTTGGTTGAATTGTTGCAGTTGCGAAAATAGCAGTGGGGTATGCATCAATGAGCTATCCTTTACCAGTATTTTTAGAATCAGATTCTGAATCAAGGTTTGGCTCCTTGTATTTGATATTGGACACCATTGATTTTTTTGAGAGACATTCATCGGTGTCGTTCGAGAGGATGTCGTGGAAACCGCACCATTTTATGATGTCATTCTTTGTCTTCCCGTGACCCTTCTTTTTCTATGTCTTGGACTGGTTTTCAGGACACTATTTGTTAGGGTTGTCTTTGTCATACTTTGTTTGTTCTGGATTTACAGATCCAAAATCTCGTTTGTTTTGGTGTTTAAATTTTTACTCAATCTTAACAGCATATTGATAAGTAGCACTGAGTGATGAGATGTCCATAAAATCCATTTCAGTCTCGATGTATCTGTGTAGAGCCCCACAGTATTTCAGAACCAAATGTCACTCAGAGTCTTTGATAAATATCTTGATGAACAAGTTATGGAATGTATTGGTGAACTCTGGAACTTATTGGCCCCTCTCTTATTGCAGTGTGGTCCATCTCATGTATTGGTCCTCACAGTTTCCAACTGGGTAATACTATTCCTTTACAGCATCCACAAAAAAATCCCAAGTGGGATCATCCCCATATATTATAGATTCCTCTGTGGAACTTTTCTCCTAGTAAGTTTCCCACCAAATTTTGACATGAGGGAGAGCTTTAAGGAGTGCAAAGGTGATATTTTATTTGTTGGAAAAATTGTGAAAAGAGAAATAACCTTCAGCAGAGTTAACCATTTTTCTAGGGCTTTTGCATCTATTTGTCCTTCAAATACTGGAATATTAAAATTAAATTGTACTTTGAAATGCGAGGTGCCTCCAAACTGGATACTTGATGAAGATGCACCTGATGCTATCGGCAAGCTTTGAGGGATGTGGGAAAAATTCTCCATCATTTCATCCCTTTGTCGTGTGAGAGCTTGCTCAAGCAATAGATTGATAGGATCATCTGCTCCGTCGTTGTTATTTTCTTCCGCCATTGAGGGTTTCTTGGGTGTGAAAGGGTGATTGTCTTCAAGAGAGACAAGCTCGAGACCCAAATTTCTATACTTGAACCTCTTTGGGGACATGCACTGAAAAAATGATCAAGAGAAGCTTGCTCTGATACCACTAATCTGGATTCTTTTTGGCACGAAATGAGAGCAAAGATATAATAAAGAAATGCACAGAGATATCACGTATATCCAATAATATAACAGAAATATATCAAAGATGCAACCATAAATACAGAGATACAGTAATACACAATTTCTATTAATGGAAGAAATGTATAGAGACTGTAAAAATACAGAGTGAAAGACTCGCTAGAATGGTGGCAGCTTATCTCTAAGAAGAGATGTGACGGCTACTCACATTCGTAAGAAGATGATTACAATGAGCCTTTGTAGGAATTTTTACAGTAAACAGAAATGCCAAAAAACCTAGACATCCAAAAACCTAACCCTAGGAGATGAAGCGCCAAAAGTCACGTGGGTCGCGTTTGGGTAAGTTAGTACATCAACTTCCCGGGGTCGTAGTTTTTGCATACGATCTTTGTTTTGGGCGTATGATAGCTCATTGGAAAGGTATCATCGAGGAGATTCATTTTGGTGGCTCAATAATGCCTTCAAATATCACTGAGAAACTCTATCTCAAGAAACCTTCATTTAGGCCCTCAAAATGGCCCTAGAAGTTTAAACCTGCTAAGAATAGTAAACTGCCAGAAAATTATTTTGAGCCAGTTAGAAAAGGTGGGTGGCCATAGATATCCACCTAGATCAATCCTCCCTCGTTATGAAGAAAATGTATCCATTACATTGAGTTACCTGGGGAGAGAGAAAAGAGTTTGTTGGATCTGCATCTTGGCGAGCTGCTTGTATTGTTGGAGACATCGCGCTACTCAATTTGTGGAAGTATGTCAAGAACCTGTTGAGGTTGAGGTTGTTAAACAAGTCGAGATACATGAGAGGTGATGTGCAGAAGGAATATTTGCACTTTTTTGCATCCTTGTTGACCTTGTTTTTTTATATAGAAGGTGCTTGGGGCGAGGCTGTGGTGGGTGTAGTGTCCTTATGTTCTCCTTTTGAACAGATTGTGAAGAAGCTAAATTTTGCAATATGAGATACTACCTTGTGGCACTTTTTAGGTGGAACAATAGTCAAAAATACCTCTGGTATTTTGTATAGATTACCTCCCAAAGTAACAATGACACTCTGGGGTCAAGACTCATAAACAACATGGCACTTCCACATATATGGCTGCCCCAAGAGAACATCACAGAAATATAGTGGGGAAACATCACATAATACCTCTTCCTTGAAGGGCTGGATGTCGTATGACAATCAAAATTGATGGCTGACATGGAGATCTCATTCTTCGTGAAGCCACCCAATGTTGTATGGCTGGGGGTGTGGTGTTGTCGACAATTCAAACAGTTTGATGACCTTTGCTGAGATGAGGATCTTCTAGCTTTCGTTATCAACAATAAAATGCATCGGGGTACCCTTCACCCACATCTATGAATGAAAAAGGTGCTACCCCTCTTCGGGATCTGTTGGTTCTTCTGGTTGAATTGTTGTGGTTACAACAATAGCAGTGGGGTCTACGTCAATGATTTGTCCTTTACCAGTATTTTTAGAATTGGATTCTGAATCAGGGTTCGGCTCCTTGTCTTTGATATCGTCCACCAATGACTATTTTGAGTGACATTCAGTGGTGTCATGCCAGGGGATTTCATGGAAATCACAACATTTAACGGTGTGCTTCTTTGTCTTTCCATGACCCTTATTTTCCTGTGTCTTGGACTAGTTTTTGGGAGACTTTTTGTTAGGGTTGTCTTTGTCATACTTTGGTTGTTGCAGATTTACAGATCCGAAATCCCATTTGTTCTAGTGTTTAAATTTCTACTCAATTTTAACAACATATCGATAAGCAACACCGAGTGATGATATGTTAAAAAAATCCATTTTAGTCTAGATGTATCTATGTAGAGCCCCACGGTATTTCAGAATGAAATGTCGCTTCGAGTATTTGATACCCATCTTGGTGCGCAAGGTATGGAAGGTATTGATGAAATCTAGAACTTCTTGGCCCCTGTCTTGCTGGAGTGTGGTCCATCTCATATACTGGTCCTCATAGTTTCCTATAGGGTAATACTGTTCCTTTACCGCATCCACAAAAAAATCCCAAGTGGGATTAGCCCCATATATTCCCAACTCCTCTGTGGAATTTTTCTCCCAGTAAGTTTCCCACCAATGTTTGACATGAGGGAGAGATTTAAGGAGTGTGAAGGTGATCTTTTCTTTGTCGAAAAAATTGTGAACAGAGAAATAATCTTCTAGAAGAGTTAACCATTTTTCTAGGGCTTCTACATCTATTTGTCCTTCAAATATAGGAATATCAAAATTGAATTGTACCTTGAAATGCGATGTGCCTCCAAAGTGGATGCTTGATGAAGATGTGCTTGATGATATTGGAAAGCTTTGAAGGATGTGGGAAAAATTCTCCATCATTTCGCCCCTCTGTCGCGTGAGAGCTTGCTTAAGCAATAGATTGATAGGATCCTCTGCTCCATCGTTTTTATTTTATTCCTCCATTGAGGGTTTCTTGGGTGTGCAAGAGTGATTGTCTTCAAGAGAGACAAGCTTGATACCCAACTTTCTATACTCATACCTCTTCGAGGACATGCACTGAAAAAAGGATTAAGAGAAGCCTGCTCTGATACCACTAATCCGGATTATTTTCGGCACGAAATGAGAGTAGAGATATAATAAAGAAATGAATAGAGATATCACGTATATCCAATAATATAATAGAAATATATCAGATATGAAACCATAAACATAGATATACAGTAATACACAATTTCTATTAATGGAAGAAATGTACAGAGA
>JASDQU010102844.1:260810-274807 GCA_032191745.1 Picea mariana
GACAAGATATTTGTCTATAGGGACTGTATGATGAACGCGTCGGTAGCTTGGTTTGTGGGGACTGCCTCAATCCATTTCATGAAATAATCGATGGCCATGAGAATCCGTTTATGTTGCGTAGCGGATGGTGGGTTTATCTCTCTTATAAAATCTAGGCCCCACTTCAACTAAGATTGGATTTAACGACAGGGACTATAGCTTTCTCCTTCCATCAAAAATATGGCACTCATGGCAGCTGGAGACCTCTTTATATATGTCAGCGAAAATAGTCGACTAGTAATAACCTGCCCTCATGATATTGTGTGTGGTGGTCTTCCAATAGTGGTTCCCCCCCATTGTCACCTCTGTGAAATTCCTATATGGATCGTTTCACATCATCCTCCAGCAAATATCTTAACAATATTCTTCCAATGTCTTTCTAATTCAGTGAATTGTCCAAGACACAGAACTTAACCGCTTTAATCTTGAGGAATCTTTCCTTAGTATTACTCACACCTGGAGGGGTTGGAAATTCTCCAATACATATATGGTGTATGCATACCATGGAAAATCAATGAAACGTTGAGGCATCTATGTAGATTTTTCTTCTTGAGGGAATTCTGACAGATCGACAATGAAGTTCATTCATACATCATTGCATTCTGACTGCACCATCATCTTTGCAAGGCCCTGACCCTTTACCAGCTTTGTCGGCTTGATCTCAATATCGTATTCCAACATCACTGCGATCCAATTTCCTACATCTCCTGAAAATATTTGCGCAAAAATCATCATTTTTGCATCTGCGTAGTCTACCTCCTCTAGGCAGACAAAGTCGTTCAACCAATGTAGGTGTCTCTCGGTGGAAACATTTCCCTCTACGTCATAGAGTTTGATTCTTTGGCTATAATTTTGAGTCAAGTCGTGTAACTGGGATGGTAATATGAGGGGATTTAATTTGGCATCCATAGCCCTAGGGGGACTCATATTTTGGGGGATATTATTTTTCACCAGGGCTTGGAAATTGTTTAGATTGAAAACAGTCTCATCCAAACTAGTTTTTGACTTAGACCTAAACATATTTTTCTCAAAAAGTGCATCAAAATCAAGGTCGTTAATGCTCTACACACCTTCTTTGGGAAAGGACAGACTTCTTTCCAGGAAAACAAATGGGTCTGATGCCTACTCTCTAGCCTTGCACAGAATCTTCTCGGGGTCTCACACAGCCTCAAAGGGGTTTGGGTCAGGATTCGCTCGAGTGTAAAATGTATTTGGAGGTAGGTTTCCTGAGTAGTGTTACTTAGGGCTACTGATCTGTTCGGACTAGAGTTTCTAGGGTAAAGGTTCCAGCTGGTACGGGTGTTTGTCCCTCTATTACCCTCAGGGGTCAAACTACAACGTTTCTCATTCTCCCCAAGAAAATATTTTCAACTTTGTCCCCGACAATGATTCCATAATGTTAGCACTCCACAAATCTATTCAACTAACAAATAGATGATGAAGATAAAATTTTCAACCAACTTTGAGACCCGAAACTATCCTTTCGGATCTGGAGAGGGCTCTCTGGGAAATGGTGCAGCCTCCGCATAGGGTATGAATTTGAAAATGATGGATATATTTAACACCTATGATAAAGTGGGTTCTGGTTATATTGGCATAGAAAATTAATACTTGGGCTATGGGTTCGATCTGAGGAAAATATGGGACAAATGACTTAGTGACTAGATCTGAGAGGATAAAGCTAGGCAAGGAACAACATTTAGTGTAAACTATAATGTGTGGTGGGAGAAAACAAAGGAATCAACTCAAGAGCATCGTTGTGGATGAATTCAGTGTTAACTTGAGAGGAAAATGTTTTTTCTAAGTCAAGCGAACAAGGGGCACAGTACAATGAATCCATAGGTTCGATAATTTGTTCTGAAATAGACAAAAAAGATATGGAATAAAGATAACAGGAAATTACATAGCAAAGAAAGAAGAAAAATACATCCAACTATCATAACTAGAATCTGTTCATCAAATCACAGGACCTTCGCATTAAATTCTGGTCAAAACTTCAGATTACATTCAATAGCTATCGTCTACCAAATTTTCCAACCAACCTGGCTTACATCTAAAAGATGAAATATATAAATGAGGGTGTCACTTGGGCTGCCCTGTTTTCTAATTGTTAAACCTAGACTAGAAAAAATGTGCCACATGTGACAGAGACTCTTCACACGGTACTATCCAAAAATAGGCACTAATCACACCTATCCACTAACGACTATCTTCAGGTTCACCATGGGGTCTGATTGTCGGTCAGAATCCAATGTGGGGAAAAATGTGTCGTTGTATCCCTTGATTGGGTATCCTAGTGAACACGTGTCTGTCAAAAGCTTGTTTTCTACAATATTGGCTTCGCCTTATATTATGCACCCATTTGTTAGAGAACTCTGTGCAGTAAACACTTGTTCAATTCTTGCGACTATTATCAAAATGGTTGGACACTTTAGAGGACACATATCACTCAAAACTACCATGAACAAAATGTCGCCCATTAAACTTTCTCTTTTTTTGCGCTAGCAAGAGCCACACAGATCTCCTTTTCGACTGCTTTTCATTCTCTGGGATGCTCTGTGTGCCTTTCTTCTTCCAACCTTTATGCCTCTTGTAGCTGGACAATAACGTTCTACACCTCTCTAAGATAACTTTTTAGCCATGCCACGTTCACTTCGTGGCTCTGTGCAATTGATGCTTCCACAGTATTTATTACTAGAAGTCTCCTTAATTCCCTGTTCTCCTGATAAAGCTCGACAATAGCTAGATTTTCTTGTTCCAGCTGTTGAGATGACATTTCCTCATTTTCTCCTGTGGTGTCCACTTTCCTTCTTCTATCCACGACTTTGCGGCATGATTTCCTAGCAAGTTGTAGCCAGATGGAGCGTCTATGTGGTCCTTCATCTATCAATCCAACCCATGGTTCTTGTGCAATTTGAGCCTTCATGATCTCCTCATTATTTCTCGACCTGAACCTCCCCCGAGGCAATTGTTTTTGGGAGGAGGTGGCTCTTTCCATTTCCTTTTCATGTATGAATTTCTTTGCTTTGGCTATTCCATGACTTGATATGGCCTTTTTTGCAGGTGAAAGAATGGTTCCTTCCACATCCTTGGGAATGGTCGTCATGGGTGAGAATGATCCAGGTGGATCTCGATGGCCACCCACCTTTTCCAAATGGCTCAAAACAGTTTTCTGGTCATTTTGGCAATTTACTATTTTTAGCAGGTTTTAACTTCTGGGGCCATTTTGAGGGTCCAAATGAAGGTTTTTTGAGATCTAGGTTCTCAATGATAGCCAAAGGCATGATTGAGCCCCCAAAATGAATCTCCTCGATGATACCTTTCCAACGATCTATCACACGCCTAAAACAAAGATCGTATGCAAATGTTACGACCCCGGAAAGTTGATGTACTCACTTACCCAAATGGGGCCCACATGACTTTTGGCGCTTCATCTCCTAGGGTTAGGTTTTTGGATGTCTAGGACTTTTGGCATTCCCGTTTATTGTAAAAGGGCCTTCAAAGCCTCATTGTAATCATCTTCTTGTGAATGCGAGTAGCCGTCACATCTCTTCTCAGAGATAAGCTGCCACCATTCTAGCGAGTCTTTCACTCTGTATTTTTACAGTCTCTGTACATTTCTTTGATTAATAGAAATCATGTATTACTGTATATATGTGTTTATGGTTGCATATCTGATACATTTCCGTTATATTATTGAATATCTACAATATCTCTGTGCGTTTCTTTATTATATCTCCGCTCTCATTTTGTGCCGAAAATAATCCGGATCAGTGTCTCTTTGGGGTTCGAAACTCGCATTTTTTCCACTCCGTGCACCCTTTCCTACACTCTAAGAAGCCGCCATGGCATGACCAAGGTATAATCTATGCATAGTGTATTGAATGAATGCACAAGGGGAGTGCTTCTGAATCAACTAGATTGTCCAGGGGAAACCACAGAAAGAATTTATACTTGGTTCTATGACTGGAGGGAATGCCCAGAATATGAGATTTATAATGAATTGACCAAGAGAGGAAAACATGCTAGAAGGTAGTGAATTTATGGTGATGAGATGTTTCAAGTTGAATTGTAGGTTTTCCATGTAAAATCCCCGCATGTAGAATGCAGGTGATAAGGTTCGTTGGGCATGTATAATACAAACACCATGATTTTTCATTCCCTTGGCCTTCATGATGAACTAATAATAACTCCTGCACTTGCCTAGATGACCTCTATTAACCAGCTGACCTGACCCAGGCACGTAGAGACTGGTTTTTGAACGGGATTCGACTCTCTGGAAAAGACACATCGGTACCATGTGTACATTTCCTGACTCAGACACCCCTTTCCATTCCCAAGGGCCAAATGATCACTTGCTGACTTCAACCTCCTAGTGCTACGTACCTGAATTCACATGTTTGGATGCATGGTTCACAACGTGACTCAAAATTAACTCTAAATGGAAAGAAAAATGGTGGCGCTAATAGATCCAACGATCATTGTAGCTTCTCCTCCTGAGCTTTCACTTTCTTCCCTAGCTGGGAAGGTCTCAGATCTTTCAAAGGTCTCGACCTTGGATTTACTTCCTGTGAACCCTGATGTATGGGTCTCGACTCCCGCTTTCCCTCCTGAACTTACAAACTTGAGAGAAGTTCTCCTCTTGGACCTCATTTTTGCTTCAGAAAGGTGCTTATCTCTTCTTAGTTTGGTTCTTAGGGAATTTTGAATTCCCACATACTCTTATGTTAATCTTCTCACGTCAAATCTACAGTCCATGACCTTCCTTGATCCAACAGACTAGAGTACATCACAACTTTGGGTTTCAGGAGTTTAGTCATGCCAACGTGCGAATCGCCCGATGTGTGAATTCTTGCAAAGTCTGAAGAGGTCGAGGCATTAACGCCCGCATTCCTTCCTCAAATATAATGACTATGATAGACCACAGATCTTCCCAAACGAATATTGTCCATTCAACTTCCAAACAAAAGAATACTCCCTTTCAATACTTGAATTTCTCGCTATCCCTCTTGAGCTTCATCAGTTATGAAGGATTTAAGAGCGTTATGCTCTTTCTCCTGGACTTAACACATATAGGAATCTTTGGCACATCTATTGCACTCCTTCATCAAGTCTAGGACTTAAGTGGTTCTTGGCTTCTTCTTACCTCGCAGAGAGCCTGTGCATATTTTTACTACATGTCCTGAGCTTAATAGACTCCGCCTTTGTAGGGATTATGGGATTCAACCTCTGCATTCAAGGAAGTACTCACTCAACTCTAGAATGGTGATGAAATTCCCTGGTAAAAGTGCCTTGGAGTGATTAAACCAGGGCATATGGAACTCCAAGAGGGATTATAGGCTCTCAAGGAAACAAATGCATATTCATAACTTAATCATTTAATAAAGAGAATGAAACCTTTATAGACATGTGAATACTCACATGCATCCATTATTTGCAATTCAAAATTATAAGGCAAGGAAACACTTATCAAAACCGTAGAGTGTGATGCGACTGTCGAAAGCGGTGCTTGTTTCCACACAAAAATAGGCTTAGTCACTCCCAATGGATTTATCACTGGCCACCCCCAAGCTTAAGCAACGATGCTTTGGGATTCCATCTCAATGAACGTTAGGGATGAAGGTTACTCTCCTTCTCCCAATATAGAAAATAGAATAGGACAAAGGTTACTCCCCTTTTCCTGGTTCAATCTCTAATTTTCATGATCAGAACTCATTGTTCCTCCATTCCTTCCTCATACCCAAGAGTTTCTTCTCTTGTCTCTGCATTTTTATTTCGCTGGTCTCCCTCTGTCCCCCACACAATTCATTAATTCCCTTCCTTAGCAAGATTGCATGTGGCTCGATTCCCCTAGTCTGTGGTCAAGTCCGAAAGCCTTACCGATGGGAGTCTACCCCATCCCTCATTAACTCTTGAGGAGGCCTTCCCACCTACCATCCTGACGGTAATTCATTCCTTGTCAGAGATTTTTTTTGATCTAAGAAAATTAATTCCATCATGGCACTGGTTCGGTGGAGGTTAACGTAACCATTCCTGGTCCCCTCCACCACCTTTCACAACATTTTTTGGTCTCTCTCTTAGCACATCCCCTCTTTAAGTAGTCATGCAACATGTAACCATTTTCTATTAAAATAATCAGAATTTACATTCATCGACCTTCTACACAAGGTCCATCAAATCAAACATTCACACTTTTAAGTTTTCCATAGTTCCTCATCCCATATAGTTATATTTACAGACTGGGGGAAACAAGGTGTTACAACAGCTGATGGGTCTATACAAAATCAGAAAACAAGGTTGGTGGAAAAGGGGTTTTCTCAACAACCAAGTATTGACTATGATGAAACATATGCTCTTGTTGCAAGAATGAATACAATAAGAGCAGTTTTAGCAATAGAAACACAATATAAATGGTTGGTTTATCAATTTTATGTAAATTCATCCTTTCAGAATGGTGTTTTGAAATATGTCTATGTTCAACATCCTAAAGCATATGAAGTTAAATAACAAGAACATAAGGTTTGCAAATTAAAAAGGCTATTTATGGGCTTAAACAAGCTCCAAGAGCATGGTTTAACAAGATATATAATTATTTATAAAAAATGGAATTAAGAGAAGTGAAAGTGAACCCACATTATATATCAAGTCAAATGGTACAAATGATCTACTTATTGTTTGCTTATATGTAGACGAATTGATATATACATCCTCAAGTATTTTTTTAGCGGAAGAGTTCAGACAGGATATGATGATTGAATTTGAAATGACGGATTTGAGTTTGATGTATTATTTTCTTAGTATAGAAGTGAGGAAAATGAATGATGGTATTTTTATTTCGCAAGAAAAATATGCTACAGATCTTCTTCACAAATGGAAAATGGAAAATTGTAAACCCATGAGCACACCTATCAATAAAAATGAAATTTTTTCTGTAGAATATGGAGCAACAAAGGTGGATGTTAAATCCTATATAAGTTTAGTAGGAAGTCTCATGTATCTTACTGCAAACATACCTGATATTATGTAAGAAATAAGTTTAATTTCTAGATTCATGCAAAGTCCAAGTAAGATTCACTTTGGAGAAGGAAAAGGTATGTCCATGGAACAAACAATTTGGCATTTGGTATAATTCAACATATAGTTTTTGGTTGGTTGGTAATACAAATAGTGATTGGGTTGGTTGTATTGATGATAGAAAAAGTACTTCATGTTATGTTTTCATCCAAGGATCGAGTATAGTATCATGGTATTGAAAGAAACAACAAATTGTTTCATTATCTTCTACGAAGGCATAGTAAATTTCAACAACATCAACAATATGTGAAGTAATTTAGTTTAAGAGAATCCTAACATATATGAAACAAGAACAAAAATATGCTGCAATTATTCATTGTGATAACATGTCTAAAATTGCCATAAGTAAAAATACAATGTTTCATAGTCATACTAAACATATTCATATCAAATATCACTTTCTAAAAGATCATGTGGCAAAAGGAGAATTTGAATTAAAGTTTTGTAAAATAGATGATCAACTTGCTGATATCTTCACCAAAGGACTACCAAGAGAGAAGTTTCATTACATGAGATATATTCTTGGAATCCACTCATTAAACATTAAGGGGGAGTGTTGAAGATAATGCTTAATTTCTATTATTGTAATTGTTGGCGGATTGTAAGAGTGTCACCTAATTTTGATTAGACTAGCATAATTTAGGGTTAGTCATTGTTATCAACATAATTTGGGGTTATTCAAAATTAGTGTCAGATGATTATAATTAGTTGCAACTGATTTGTAGCAGCTTCCATATTTGTATAAATTGAGAAGGAAGAATCTCAAGCATTGAAATCTTTGATGTTTGTTTCAATCTTTCAGTATTATTTAGTATTATTTGTTGTTCTTTCTAATTGTAATTGTCTCCTCATAATTCTACATATGTAACATCATATTTATTTTGGGTCACCAACAATGATTACATACTTTGTACCATTCACTAATGTATGCATATATTTGGGAGTACTGCATATTTATAAGAAATGATTGGAATATATATATTTATCCAGTATAGAGGTAGGTACAAAAAATAAAGCATCATGCTTATATATCAAGGTCAATAGTATTCAAAACAATGCCAAGAAGAATTTATTTATATTCCCAACAATTTGGACATTTGATGTTTCATATGAAAGAAATAGAAATATAAAAATAATTTCGTTCTTTTTCATAATTTTTTAGGTATTGTCCCAATATCAAGCTTTTGTTAAAAATGTTCAAAATCACTATCCTTGACGACAATTAACAATTGTAATCCTAATATTAGTTTAATGACCTTTCATATTGTTGAAGTGCATAAATATTCTTATTAGTTAATTGACTTTATCTTAATATTTTGATATAAAAACGATGATTGTAAGTTTTAAATATTCTACAGTAATGCAATGAACACACATTCTTAAGACATAAATGAAAAACAAATGCAGTCACATATACACACGGATTTACCCTGGAAAACTAACCAGGCAAACCAACAACTTCTTTCATAGCCGCACCTCTAATTATATTCCTCATCTTCATTGTTTACAATAAAAATATATGCAATTGTGCAGCATCCAAAAACCCATAATCCATTAACCCTCTATTAGGATTCAACCATAGTTCCTTACTATGAATTACATTACCATGGAACATAAAATTATGTGTCATTAACTGCCAAAGGTGAAAATCATACTAGGAATAACCATTTGATAAAAATATATCTATGATTTTTCGCTAATCTATCGATAAGAATCTATTGGTGCTAGATTATTTATACTATGTTATTGATGCATTTCATGGACATATGGTGATCTATAAAAATAAGATAATATATAATATAGTTCGAAGGTACCATATATATATATATGTGATGCTTCAACAATAAACAAATGGTTGTATGCATTTTTACTTTCATCATAATTCAAGGTGTAATATAAAACAATAGTTAAACTAAATATACATTTTTTCTTCTCCTTCTAATCTAAAGAACTCTTCTAAGCTTCCTTTTCTTATTTAATGGAAYGCTTCCTTTAAAGGAATTTGTATTATTTTTCATCATAGTGATGACTTTTTATTGGTGGCTCACTCCTTACACATTGATGGTGAATGTATTGCAAACTATTTTTCAATACAATCGGTGGTATTTTGCAATGGAATCATATGTACTATGGTACCATTGTCGATTTTCTTGAACTCTTCTTCTTTATGGCCATTCATTGCATAAGACAACTATAGGTATGAGCCCACCTCTAATGTCATTTCCTTTTTCCTTGTTTTTTATAAATAATTTCATTCCTTCAACACCTGACACATGTTTTGTACCTTCTCTCACTCACTCATCTTTTATTTACTTGTCCTCTTACACTCAATAGTTCCCTCTACCTATTTAACTACAACAACCCAAACATTAAGACAACCAACAACTAAGTGTTTAATGTTAACCACTATGTTCCCTTGCATTGCTTGAACATAATATTCAAGCTCACAACAACACTGCCAACAACTAAGAAGAAACAGTTAACTAGTGTAACAATTAGCAACGCCATGCCTACACTTTAACAAAACTCAAATTTAATCCTTAGTGATGTGTATAGATTTTAATGGTTATAATTTAAAATGGATATTAAGAACTAAGAGTAAACACTTTGCTTAATAATAAAATTCACAATAACAATATCAACAACTAAGAAGAAAAACTTAACTAGTGTATCATGCAATCTTTTCTATTAATAGCAATGTCATGCCTAGAATTTAACACGGATCAAAGTCACCACAAGTACTTCCCCTAATACTCATTATGAGCTCAATAGAACCTGGGTGCGGAGGATAGCACCATCCCACAACCACTAGGGCTAGACTCAATTGACAAAAGAGAAGGTAACCTTATTTATTCAATCAAAAAATTTATTCGTTTTAGTTTCTATCAAAAAATTCCACTAAAACAACAACAATGATAAATTTGTCAAAATAGCTACAACCAATGAAAACCATTACACTTCCAAACAAAAAATAACAATATTAACAACTTCCAAACATCACCATAATTATATAATCAATATTAACAACTTCCAAAAGAAAATAACAATAATACATAAAGTAATTAATACCTAAAAATAGTTAAAATAAACAAATTCATATTGAATGACTCATTATTATATATTAAAAAATAGTAACAATTTAACACAACCAATCAGGATTGAGTTTCATCATACATACGGATAAGTAATACTATTTATTAATAACATTAATACATTCATTTATTATTTATTTATTTATAAAATTTCAAATCTTTTATACCATTTAGGTATTTTTTAATTTGATAATATGGAATGCATTAATCACAATTCATTATCCTTTATTTTTCAAAGAATCATCTTTGGAGACTTATCCAAAAAAACTATATTTATTTATTTATATTTAAAAATTTTAAATATATCATATCACTTAACTATTTCAGAATTTATTTATTTTTAAAATTTTAAATCTCCCATATCATTTAAGTATTTTATAATATGAAATGCATCAATCACATTTCATTATCCTTTATTTTTCTAAGAATCATCTATTGCAGACTTATCCAAAAGGAATGTTCAATATTAACCAATATTTATTACAAATCACAAACATGAACATAAAACATTATGATGAACACAAACCATTAAGATTACTAAAAGATAAGGAAAAATGTTCCTATAGGATATTAAGTTAAGCTTTTATATTTATTTAAAAATAATAAAATAAATTAATTAATTTCAAACCTATCAAATACATTCTTCAAACTTATCATAATCTACATTCTTCAAACTTATCACAATATTGAACACAGAAACTGCCAGAACAAACATAATGGATCTATATTTCTAAAAGCGTTATCCCTGGTACCATAGACCAAGGCATATAATGGGAAAAACCATTGTTTCTATATAGATTACTACCACAATCTTGAACACAGAAACTGTCAGAATAAACATAATGGATCTATATATCTAAAAGCATTGTCCCTGGCACCATAGACCAAGGCATATAATGGGAAAAACCATTGTTTCTATATACATTATTACCAATGCAATTGGAAACCATTACATAAGATCTATATGGCTACATGCCATAACTACAAAGGCTATGGAGACGTTGGGTATGCTTATGTCTTTCACAAGGATCTGCGTGTAGCATGAGAAAGGTACAATCCATTTTATCTCTTGGGTTCAGTTTCTGCAAAAGTCTTCTGCATATTATAGACTTACCACGTTTTTTTTGAAATTTTGCGTTAGGTAAACACTATTTTTCAATTGTAAAATTGGATACCCTTTTATTAACACCCCTCAAGGACTATCGTCTTCTACAACGATTACCTCTACGACCTGGTCGTCCTCGTGAGCATAGCTGTAGGAAAGAAAAAAGATTTTCTTATAAGACAGGTCTCACATACTTAACCATTCTGTTACCAAAAAACCACCTTATTTCTTTTACTTTCCCAAAACCTCAGATCCATTTCCAGTCAAAAAAAAATACCCGGACCAATCAAACATATACAGGAAGTAAGACCTACAATCCAATTACAATCAACGACAAAAAAAAAATACCTTGCTGGAGGCCCAGGTTCGGGGCTAAATGTTGGATCGTTTAGGTTTGGTGGTGCCATCACTTTGAGAACGATTTCCTTTGGAGCAATCACAAATGGACCCATCGGTCTAAAATATATTCATCATTTCCAAATTAAAATATGTTCAGACAGGTGAATATAAACAAGTTACTTTAAAAACATATTACTACTTATCAGAAAGGTGAATATAAACAAGTTAGTTCAATAACATATGACCACATATCAAGTATAAGATACGAAGTTGAACTGAGAAAACCAAAACAGATGCTTACCCAGCTCCTGGTATAGGCACCACAACCGGGGGAGGAGGTGGCAGGTCCCTTTCCTGCATTAATCACATGAAATATACGTTATAAGTGCATGAGGTTGTTAAAAAATTCATTAAAAGAATTGTTTTTGGTTTATTGTCAGTGAAATTCTGCAAAACAATTTTTCAATTTCATATTTTTTTTTTAAAAGTGTATATTTGTTATTTTAAAATAGAAATCAAAATATACACAGTATGATAGTAATCTCATAAAAATTACTGGTCTCATCAGCTCATAGAAAGTAATATATATCATATAATTATAAACATTTATAACATTTCAGAATTGTCTAGGTTCAGACATTTGCATACACCTCTTACTGCTTAGAAAAACAAAATGTTTAAAATAAAATATGGGGATATCAATATTGATAAAAACACAGAGATTAACAAAAAGAGATATCCTACAACAAACATGACATTCTGATCAATTTCACACATTTAAAAATATCTTTTTACCAAGAATCTTATTAATTTCTTTTAAAATATTGAATCTAAAAATTTAAATTTCTAATTATTTTATATTATTTCTCCTTTCTAATTTTTAATAATATAAGTTATATGTTTTACTTCACACCCTTTGAAATTCACCTTTAATGATGAAAAACAACATAACCAAATAATTAAAAAAAATTAGATCCTACACACAATACTTACTAACTTTATTATTTCCTAACCTTACCAAGTAAGGACAAAATGGACAAAATGACCAAAGATATTACCATACCTGTTCGGGATAAGGTGCATTTGGGTCCCTGTAAACAATAAAAAATAAATAAAAGAAATTAGAGATATTATGATGTTTTAACGTTTATAGTCATTTCAAATAAGGTTATAATTAAATTAGATATTAGATTGGCATATAAGATTTATTTGTTTGTGAGAGAAGAGATTCGTTTTGTATAATAATTTCATTTACATACGTAAGTGGATCAAAACCATCTAATTTCCTTCAAATTCAAAATGGATAGGAAATAAGTCAAATGATGGGGAAGTAAGTCTTGTACTCTTTTTAGTTTTGTACTCTAGGCACCGAGATTCAAATCCCCATGAAACTTGTTGTGGTGTGATAAGACTAGAAAAATCCATACCATAGAGTGGTACTCCTAAATTGTGAATGTATCTATAAATATACTATTAAATTATATCAGGACACTTATTTTAATCCTAGATCTAACTTAGATTACTCTAACAAATTATTTATTTACTATTTCTTATAATTAAAAAAATAAATTATTAAAGTTTTCATACCGTAACCCTGTGAATTTGCAATTATAACCTAATATTACCCCCAAAATAATCATTACCTTAACCCTTTAAAATTTGCAACTATAACCTAATAGTAACCCAAAAAAATACACAGTGTTAATCATTGTTAACCTAAAATGACTTACGACATTACCCTAACCCTTTAAAAGTTGCAACTATAACCTAATATTAACCCAAAAAAATACACATTGTTAATCATTGTTAACCTAAAATGACTTACGACTTACCTCATGTAGTTGCGAAAATACACTGCGTCTATTGAAGTTTCTCTCACTTGTTGCAGAAGTTCTGGGTGTTTTTCCTTCAAGTGCTTATGTACGAATGGACGGTCTCGGAAAACCTTCAGGCAGCCGTCCACTTGACAGCTATATATCAATCCAAATTTTTCAGACGGAAGCGTCGCAACAAACTTAAAATCGAAAAAGTCTAATAGAGCCGACTCCATCGCTTCCGGTGTTGGGTCAAGGCATGTTGCACGAAAAGGGTCGTATAAGTCTCTCAACCTGAAAATAAATATAATATATATGGAGAGAACAGGGGATAATATCAGCATATTAATCCAAAAAACACCCAAGATTAAATCTCCCATCGACATTACAGGTGGAGAAGAATAAGTAAACCTGCAGAAAGCTTCGCATACATTGGAGATAAAACATCCAAGTCTCAAATATTTACTGCCTTACCAGTCATCGTTGTAATGATCCTCCAAAAATTGAAGCTTCTTCAAGTTTATATTGGCTTGT
>JASDQU010102844.1:274857-288394 GCA_032191745.1 Picea mariana
TGGAGAAGAATAAGTAAACCTGCAGAAAGCTTCGCATACATTGGAGATAAAACATCCAAGTCTCAAATATTTACTGCCTTACCAGTCATCGTTGTAATGATCCTCCAAAAATTGAAGCTTCTTCAAGTTTATATTGGCTTGTATATATTGTTCGTCTTCTTCCCTGACAGATAGCCAGCCGAGGGACGATCAACTTAATATAGTATATAGAGATTAATAATAATAATAGTAATCTATTTTTAAGGTTATTTTCAAGATAGACACCAAATTGTTTCTGAAGTGTAGGACAGTTGGTGATGGAGTGTGTTGTTAAGCCACTTCATGTTGAAAAGTCACCGATTCTAAAGCTGTGGGGACAAAAAATCCAACCATGTTAAGGGTTGGTGTGGCTTAGGCCGGGTGTGATCCCCAGGTGATTTTGACGACTTATACGACTTAGATGCACCTGAGTCGCTGTTTCTCAAGGATTTTGACGGCTTATATGACTTAGATGCCCCTGAGTCGCGGTTTCTCAAGCCAAAGGTTAATCCCTTAATCCCTATGCCAAGAAGGTCCGGACCAATTAACAAATAAAAAGAAAAATAGACACCAAATTGGTGTATGATACTTCTTTGTTTGTGGGACAAAAAATTCTCTCTGCTCAATAATTTAACTAATAAAATTTATTGAGATGTACATACCCTACCCTCCTCTGGATTTGAACTTATAACCTTTTAGAAGAAAACACATTAATAAAAATAATTACATTTTCAGATCGTATAAACTATCAATATTTAAAATTAGACGAGAAGAAGAAAAATAATAATTGCAATGCTTATTGAATAATCTACCATACCTGTTATGGTCATACTCTTGATCATCAAGACTCTTGTGCTGGGCACTCTGCGAGAGGCTAACGCTGCCTCTTCGTCTGCTCATCTTTTCCGTGCACTCATCGCTGGAACAAATTTGTCTCTGCGGGGAACTAGAATCGGAGTTAGCTGCATCCATCTTCACTTTCCTCGTTGAAACACAGCAGCGCAAATGCTTATCAAATGCTCGTTGAAACACAGCAGCGCAAATGCTTATTGTCTATATATGACAGGATAGTTGCGATTTGTAGGTGTGTCAAAGTTGTTTTCCTATTTGGGTTCATGGGTTCATTTATAGGATAAAAGTTTTAATGTAAAGCTTCACTTAAAAATTAAAACTTTCCTTCATATTATTTTTTTTATTTTTAAAGAATTTTTTCCCTCAAATTATCCTTAAAAAAATTAATTTTGATGAAAATTATATAAGGTAAGTTACACAGTTAGAGTTTATAACGAGTACATTTATTTAAAGGTTTTGAGAACCTCGTGTATATTATTTATTTTTATTTTTAAAACAATGTTTTTCCTCAAATTATGCTTAAAAAAAGTAATTTTGATGAAAATTATATAAAGTAAGTTATACAGTTAACTTTGTGACCTAGACATTAAAAAAAAAAAAGTGTAGTCTAAACATTTTTCTTGTTGAGGTTTTATGGGCATATTTTCAGTTTAATTTTGCTCAAAATCTGATTAAAAATTGTTGGAACTCAGTATTTCAGTGATTAAGTTTGTATAATTCGAGTGTCCTAAGGGTTTCTTAGGGTACTCAATCCATTTATACATTCAAAAATGTAATTTAAAAAAAAAACAATAATAATTTCACCAAGATCTTTTCAGGCTATTCCTGTGAAATAGTTAAAAAGATGAATGTTTAGACAACCCCAAAAAAATAAGTTAAGAGATTAGCATAGAAGAAATCTATTTATGCATTAAAAAATGTAATTTAAAAAAAAAATAAAAAAATATCCAGATCTTTTCAGGTTATTCCTGTGAAAAAGTTAAAAAAGTGAATGTTTAGACAACCCCAAAAAAGTAAATTACGGGATTAGGGTAGAAGAAAATTAAATGAACCGTTTTGAAATTTATTAAAAATATCAATGATATGAGGGGGCACAAAATACGAGGTGGAGGAATTGAAAGGATAGCTTTAACTTTGAGAGGGACAATGGTGATCGGGACCCAAATAGATCAATATGCCAGGGAAACCGGATACACCAATATTTGATCTATTCAATGCATGTTGTCCTTATATCAATATAGATATGCATTAATATAAAAAAAATTCCATGTGTATCTCTAATCATACATAAAACTTAAAAAAAATTACAAAATTTTATAAACTTAAAAGTAATATTACACAATTTTCTCCTACAATCATGATAGATATACATAAGTATGTATTTTTTTTTGATATGTATCTCAAATCATACTTATAACTGAAAACAAAATATTACAATTATTGTCGACATACGATAATATAGAATTATATGGAATTGTTTTACCATCTTTATCTAACACAACATATAAGTTTATGATGATGTCAATGGAAGTTACATTTGGCAAAGTTGATGATGTTAATGGAAGTTGCATTCGGCAGTCCCATGGGATAGCACAATTGGTTAAGACATGCACACACTCTTCCAGTTTGGGGAGAGGTCATGAGTTCGAAACCTGTGTCCCTTGGGGCTGCGAAGCTTTATCACTCCCATACCAGCCACTATGTGGGGAAGTATTATTAATAAAGTTCATCTATTAATGCCCCCCAACCTTTATTGGGAGGGTGGAAAGAGGGGGCATTAATAAATGAACTTTATCTATTAATGCCCCTGATATCATTGATATTTTTAATAATAATTTATAAAAAGTTATGATTAATTTTAAATTAAGTTAATATGTGGACAAATTCAATCATTTTATTATATGGGGCATTAATAGATGAACTTTATTGGGAGGGTGGGAGGGGGCGGCATTAATAAATGATCTTTATTATTAATAAAGTTTATGTATTAATGCCCCTTGATATCATTGATATTTTTAATAATAATTTATAAAAAGTTATGATTAATTTTAAATTAAGTTAATATGTGGACAAATTCAATCATTTTATTATATAAATCATTTTTCAAAATAAATGATTATTTTATTAAAATTTATAATTCAATTTAATTGTAATAACTTTCAGGAAATGTTTTCCATTTTAAAATTAACTGAATGATCAAAACTTGGAAAAATTTCAAGAAAGTGAATATTTGCATGCTTTCTGAATTTTTTTTACCAAAATAATTGAAATTTTCTGATTTTTAAGTTATTAATAATATTAATATATTTTTAAGGTCACCACCAAGCTACATCAAATTGGTGTATGAGACCCCCTTGTTTGTGAGACAAGGGACCCCCTGCCATTTGACTGGTAAAGTCTACCTAGGTATACATACCCTATCCCCTTATGGATTTGAGCTTGTGACCTCTTAGGAGGAAACACATGTTCTTAACCATTAACCAACTCTAGTGAAAAGATCTCCATTAGGATACTAAATGATAATGATTAAAATCTAAGTTTTTGATGTATGATAATGATTATAATGTAATATTAAAAAATAAAGTACAACTATAATTTTCATATCATGTTTGTCCACTTATTAATTTCATTTTCACTTAAGTTAACTTAAAAAATCTATATATTATAGAGAAATATTCTAATTCAATTAATTTTTTACCAAGGTAAAAAGCTAGTTCAATTTTAAAACTTCAAAAAAGTTATATGTTAAATTTGAATGTTTTACTAAAAAAAAGTTCAAAACTTTGGTTTATATATATATATATATATATATATATATATATATATATATATATATTTGTGAAGAACATGTGTTTCCTCCTAAGTGGTTACAAGTTCAAATAGAGAGGGTGTAGGGTATGTATACTTCCTTAGACTTTACCAATAAAATAGTTGGGGGAGAAGGTCTCATACACCAATTTGATGTCTGACTTAGCAGTGACCTTGAAAATAAATTATTATTATTTTAAGAATTTAACCCTTAAATTATGATTAAAAAATAAATAAAAATTATGACAATTACATAAAGTAACTTATATAGTTAGAGTTCATAATGATTGTATTGTCTAAACCACTTTGATAAAGTTTCCATTAAATGCCATCGTCAAAAAGAAGAAAACTATCATTTAAGTGGACATTGCAAACCCTAAAAAAAGATAAATTATAAGATTAGCATAGAAGTAAAATAATTTGCACCATTAATATAAAAGTATAGAAGAATATAGTAGTTTAATTATTATTATTTTTTTAATCTTTTCAGATAATAATTATTTAGATACATTTTTAAAATTGGATTAATTCAAATTTAACTTAATATATATTTAATCAACACATTTTAATATATTTTCTCTAATCATTCATATAATTTTAAATAAATATTAAAAAAAAAAATCTTATTCAATATATTTTTTCTAATCATTCATATTAAAAAAAAATCTTATTCAATATATTTTCTCTAGTCATTCATATATTTATGTTGTATATCTAATAATACTTATAAAAAAATATTACAAAATTTTCTTATTCAATCATTGTAAATATATACTAATAAGGCATTTTTTTTTGGATTTGTATCTCTAATTATACTTATAATTTAAAAAAAAAATATTACAATTTTTTTTCTCCAATTTAAATTTAGATATACACTAATAATATTTGATTCAATATATATAGCTTAGTTTAAATGTTCAATTTTTTAGAGTTTTTAATGATATCAATTTTTATTGAAATGGGCAAAAAATTGTAAGAACTTTAGATTTGAGTGATTGAATCTATATAATTAGAGTGCCTTAAAGATATTTAAGGGCGTTGAATCCATTTATACATTCAAAAATACAATTTAAATAACAAAAAATAGTGATTTAGCCAAGATCTATTTTTCCTAATTTCCATAAAAAAATTCAAAAAATCAACTCTTTAGACAAATATATATAATTTTTTTTTTTTTTATAAATGTAAAATCTATATAATTTATTTTTCTTTATAAATGTAGTATTAATCTCTCCCTAATTATAAATACTTGTAAAATTAAATTTGCTGCCATTAAATTTTTAATATTATTTTACGAAAATATATGATTGATTTTAAATAAAGTTAATATCTCGAGGAATTTAACTCTTTTACAATATAAATTATTTCCGAAATTAGATAAGATTATTGCTACGAGTTATAATTCAACTTAATTGTTGTTAACCAAGTCTCATGAAAAGAGTTTCAATTCGATATTGGTGAAAAAGACCCCACCCTTCTCCACTAAATTTATCACACTAATTATTTTTACTTAAAGTTTTAGTTGTATACCAATGATTATAATATTAAAAATAGAGCATAATTATAATTTTTTATGACAAGTTTGTCCACTTTTGTTTCCACATAAAATTACTCTTTATATTTATATATAAATATAAAACATCCACATACAAAAAGTCATTTCTTATTTATATCAAAAAGATCAAAAGTCATAAGTAAGGTCATTATTCCCCATTACATCACCAAGATAAGACCCCAAAGTCATATAAGCAGCTTCGAGTTTTCTCAACAGATATAGACTACAACTCTAGAAACATAATGTAAAGTATTTGAATCCCCAAGTTTCTGACTGATTACTAAAATCCTCCATAGCAATGAGGCATTACAACAGAGCCACTAATCGACACAAAAAAAAGGGGAAGTTGTACAGCCCCAAAAAGGAAGCCAAGCTATATTAATAAAGATCAAGAAACTGGTAAGGCCCCTCATGCTCCTCTGTGCATTTGTAATAGATAATCTTCCTAGGTTCCTTTAAGAGTGCCCTCTTTGATTGACAATAAGCCACTTGGTTGTCAATTCTGTAAACGTGAGCAAAGGATAATTTGTGGAATTGTTTGATTAATACATAAATACAATCCATCCAATAGTCCAATGAGACAACCTGGAGACGTCCTTTCCCTTTCAACCAATCAATTATAATCTTTGAATCTCCCATAACATGTAGCTCCTAAATGGATAGATGGGAAGCCAAAGATAGCAATGCCCACGCTCCAAGCAATTATGCTCTAGTATTGGTACCAGGGCCACAATTAAGGAGCCATTTATAACTACTTTGCTCATTGATCTTGATGATTCCACTCGATCTATTGTTCAGATCTATTGATGAAGTCGCTCCATCGAGCCAACTAACCATGCCTACCTCATCCGGTATAGAAAGCTCCAATCTCGAGACATAAACTTTTGGGGTCTTTTTATAATCCCTTAAAACTAAAAGAGAACTATGAATCACTTTCTGAATGCCGGGGATGTTGTCTTCAAAGACCGCGTAATTGTGCTCCCTCCAAATTGAGCAACATATAAGAGCCGGAATGGTTGGTTGATGAAGGTTTCATACCAACCATTGTTTGTAGCAATCTATCAAATTATTCCCCACCCAAATGCCCGAAAAGTTTATATACATTCTTAGGCTATTCCAAACTTCCTGCATAAAGGCACAATCCATAAAAAGGTGTTGGGCCGACTTAGAATTTCTCAGAAATAACTTACATATACTTGGGCCTATAAATCCTCTGCACTGGAGGGTCTCCCATGACAGAATTTTATTTTCCATCAACAAAAAGAAAAAAAGGTTAATTTTCAACGGGCAGTCCCAATCCCAAATGGCCTTTCACCAACCACTTGTCTTGTAGATCCATTTTTGTTTTTCTGTTGCTAAGTAGATATTCCTTACTGTGACTTGTCCTGGCATATTCCCCCCTGTCCATTTTAGCAGATATGAATTTTCTTGGAGTGTAATTACATTGTTTATAAGAGCGCATCAATATGCTTGAGATTCTTCCTATAACTGCCTAGACAAGTCCAAGTCCACACTAGAGATCCAATAGGAAGTGATCCTTCCACTTGTGCCAACGCTTTGGCTTGGAAGAGATAGTAAATGCCTTTTCTATTGATTGCTTCATTCAACTCCTCTGACAGAATAAACGACTGTCCCATCCCCAAGATACAGTCTTTTCCAATCAGGATTGATTGCCCATTCCCCGGAATCCAAGCTATCCAATGTAAAATAAGATGAAGGGATTTTAATAAATATTTCCAGGCACGTGATCCTTTCTCCTTTGTAGTATCCACCATTCGTATCCAATGCGCTATTGAAACAAACAACATATACTTGCCTTTTACTACCTGATACCATAACCCCTCCTTCATCGGAGCCCTCCAAAGACTATTGGCTACTAAAGCTCTACTAAAATCAAGAAATTTCCTCAACCCACATCCCCCAAAGATATTTGGTCTAGCTATCAGATGCCAGTTATAGAGATTTATAATCTTCTTTTTTCTGCCTCCCAACCAAAATAAACTAAAAATCAATTGGTGAATTTTTATGAAATCGATGATTGTAGATTAGCCAAGGACAACTAATAGACAAGCTGGCTCTCTAGGACAGCTTTGATCAAATTCAGACGCCCCCCTAAATATAACCACCAGTTACACTAGTGATTGATCTTCTGTTCATATTTCTCTATAAGCTAGTGCCAATATTCCTGTCTATATCTGTCAATCTTAAGGAATAATCCAAGATATCTGAAACCATCAGATAGATCTTGAAAGTTATATGAAAGAATAAATTTCAAAGAGTTAAGGACCGGATGACAAACCCCATACTGATATAGTGTGGTTTTCTGGTGATTTACCTATAGGCCTGAAGAAAAACATAAATGGTTTAAAACCCTGATGATCTCCTTCCATTCATACAAAGAGTCATTGGATAAGATGAGTATATAATCTACAAAGAGTAGATGCAGAATCCAGATTATTCTAGAGACCTAACCTTGTTGGGTATGCTGGGTATGTAGAATTCATTATAGTATGCTCGCCCAGAGTCCTTATAATGCCTTGGTGGGTATCTGCGGCATGACAAATTCATAAGACTTATAGGAAATATCACAATCATAAAACAAAAATTGAACCCTTGGTCTAAGAATTACTTGATTATGGGGTTATATCCTAAAACAATAGAACATTTTCAACTCCGATCATACTCGTAAAAACTAAGATGGGTCCTACATGTTTTGTATCAATTACCAAGAATTAAAAAACATTACCATAAAAGACAAGTTCCATATTCCACTTTTGGATGAATTATTTGATGAGCTCCATGGTGCTAAGTATTTTTCCAATATTTATCTAAAATAATGGTACTACCTTATAAGAATCTGAGAATAAGACAATCCCAAAACTGCTTTCTGTACCCATGAAGATCTATATAAATTTTGTGTCATGTTTTTCCAACTATCCAATGCTCTTGCTACCTTCCAAGCATTGACGAACAACTTATTTCGACTGTACATTTGGAATTTTACGCTTGTTTTGTTTGATTATATACTTGCATACAACAAACATTGGAGCTTACACCTCAATTACATAGATACAATGTTGAAGTTCTTAGAAGAAAATAAATTTTATGCAAACAAATCGAAATGGATTTTTGGAAGAGGGGAGAAAGAATTTTTGGGCCATGTAGTATCAACTGAAAGGAATCAAGGTAGACCCAAAGAATATTGTGGAAATTATGGATTAGCCTAGTCCCAAAATGATGACACCATTACATGGATTCCTGGGTCTTAAAGGATACTACATAATTTTTTAAAACAATATGCATAAACCGTGGTCCCATTAACAAATTTATTGAAAAAATATTCCTTTTTATGGGATGATGTTTCTAAGGCTTGTTTTAAGAGATTAAAAACATTAATGCCTTCCACTCCTATATTAGCTTCCCCAGATTTCATGATATCATTTATCCTTTAATAAAATTATTTAGGAAAAACAATAGGGGTTGTGTTGATGCAAGATAACCACCACATTTAATTTGAAATTAAAAAGTTAAAACCAAAGGAGAAGACTAAATATGCGTATGACAAGGAGATGTTGTAAATCATTCATGCCTTGGTAAAATGGAAACAACACCTATTGGGAGCCAAATTTATGGTCAAAATAGACCACAAAAGTCTGAAATATTTCCTAAACTATAACATCCTATCATTATAACAACAAAAATGGGTAAGAAAAATTCAAATTTTCGACTTTCAAATTTTGTACAGAAAGGGAAAACAAAATCTAGTTGTTGACGGATTATCCATAAAATATGGGGGATATTCTACACTATGTTCTATTTAAGTAGTCATTATCGAATGGATCTGAGATTTCCAAACAAAGTATGTTAAAAGTACAAATATAACGAAGATAATCGAGGAGGTTATCTACAAAAATGCAAGAAGATCAAAATTTACATGGGAAAATGAAATTCTTGGTACAAAGGAAGAATATATTTACCCAATTCTTACAAACTCAAAAATAAATCTTAAAAGATAATCATGATTCTGAGAAAGTAGGCCATGTGGGTTTTTTCACAACATACTACAATATATGACAATTCTTCTTTTGGAAAGGAATGAAGATTGATGTCCAGAAGTATGTAGCTGAGTGTGACACCTGACAACACCAGAAGTTTGAAGCAGTTTCCATTACATGTATCCTTCAACCCATTTATATTCCATATCAGAAATGAACATAAGTATATATGGATTTTAGCAAAGGTCTTCCCACCTCAGATGGGAAATATAATATATTTTTATTCACAGACTGATTAGCTAAATATGCTCACTTGATCAGAGTATCATCTAAAGCTAAAGATAGTTAAATATTTGATAGTTATGTAAAAAATATTTATAATATCCATGGGTTCCCAAACATTTTCATTAGTGATAGGGATCCCAATTTTACCATCAACTTTTGGAAGGAATTGTTACACCAAGCTCGAACCGCTTTAACCATGAATACTACATACCATTCACATACTGACGGAGAAATTCAACTCGTAAATAAATACTTGGAAGGATATCTGAAGAATTTGGTGAATGATCGCCAATCACAATGGAGAAATAAACTATATTTGGAAGAATGGTGGTTTAACACAACATATCAGACATCGATGAAAATTACCCCCTTTTAGGTTGTATATGGTTATCTACCACCAGTAATAAGGTAATATGTGGTCTCTAATTTCAAGGCCCCCACTCTAAAACATTACCTAGCAACTTCTGATGAAACCTTGTGTGTTCTTTAAACTCATCTTGAACAAGAAATGAATTGAATCAATAAACAAGCCGATTTGAAAAGAAACAATCGTGAATTCAAGGTTAGAGACTAGGTGTTAATCCAACTCAAACCATACAAATAGAATACTCTAAAAAAACTCAAAAACCATAAACTTGCACCCAAGTTTTATGGTCGTTACTGAATTCGAAGGAGGGTACACCAAGCATCCTATGATGTATAAATATCGATCAAGGAGAAAGTACATGACACTTTTCATGTCTCTTATTTAAAGAAAAAGTTGGAAACATCAACTCTTGTATAGACAGATATTCCTCTCATGTATTAGAAAGGGAATTTAGTTCAATAACCTTAATGCATCATATAAGTTCAAAGCAAATTCCTTCATTTGAGAAGTATCAAAGACTACGTCATCAAGTGAAGGAACCTTCCAGAGGATGACACTACTTGGGAGAAAGAATATTTTAGATAAAAACACTCATGATTACCAATACTTTGAGGATGAATTATTTCAGGAATGGATGACTTATAATATACCACAATCACTAATTATTAATTAGTCTCAATAACAATTGTAATGTCGTCGGGGAAGACTTATGTCTCTTCACCAATTATTGTATATTAGCATTATCATATGTCATTGTAAGAGGGAGGAAGAATGATACTAATATATATCCTTCAGTTGGCATATCATAATATTCTCTTGAACAAGAGAAGGTGAATATGAACTTTCTTGAAGTAGTCCAACACTCTGGAATTGGATCAATTTGGTATAATACAAAATATGAACGTTCACTTTATTTTCATATATGATATCGGTTATATGCTTGTTGTGCCTGATTTCTTCCCAAGTTCCGATGATGAGCTCAAAATTTTGAATATTAACTTCATCTACATTCATATATGAAGCTAGCTCACTGAGTTGTGGTTACGTTGGTTGTTGTTTGTTGATACGAATCAACATCATCATCTTATTAAAAATGAAGGTTGTTATGAACAAGGATTAGTTTAGAATGGTGTCGAACATTATTTCACTCAAGTGCATCATGAAGAATTTGAGTCTAAGTTTGCAACAATGTTTCTTTGGCTTGCATAACTTGCAAGCATGTTACAACAAACTACAAAGTTGTTTTGTCATTGGTTACTGTGTTTTCCATAGAAGAGAGGATTAGAGTGTTCAATAAATTTAACATTTTTTTTTCGATTTAATATCCAACAAGAGATTTGAACTTGTGACCTCCTCCTCCTGGGTATAGATTCATGTCTATCTCAGAGACACTTGAAAAATCATTGAAAAATCACCGAAAAATTGTTCGCATCATTATAAACAACAGTTGAAGAAAGACAGCGGTTCCAACAACAATTATTACATCTACAACATCAAAATCCATAAAAAATGGCATAAAATGATATACTTTATTCATAAATAAAAGTGTGCAAATTCACCAAAGGAAGCACACGCACTATGTGCAGAATATCTGGGCTAACACATCCCTAATTGCACACTCTACACAGAATGTGTGACTATCTACAAGAAAACCCACACACTTCTCATGAAAAACTTATTTATGAATATTTTCAGCCTCTCAACCACTTCCATTTTGACCCCCAACGCGATTTGACACTCCAATCTGAGCAAAATGTAGCCTGGTTACTGATAAAGGGCTAGGAAGTACCCTAAGAGGCCGCTTGTTCACATCATGAAAAAGTTATATCTTTCCATGAATGGATACTATACATATGCTCCATGGGTGTGCTAAGAAAATAATAATTTCAAGGTATTGTTATGCTACAAGAATTCTTCTTGGAGAATCCTCATTTCTCTTTGAATCATTCAAGAACTATAGCAAGAGCCATTCCACTCACCTATTGGGAGGACTGGCATTGCTTTTCTTCACCATTATTACTTTCCATTGTATGAAGAAAATAGATATCTATTAGGGAAATGAAGATGCCTCCCAAGGAGGAATAGAGGATTCATAAGTTTGTGCCTTTATCTATGACGTTAGCCTATCAATCCATTGATCCATTGGTAGCAATACGATTTCCATTTTCATCTTGTTTTATGGTTCTAGTTCTTACAAGTTTTTCTAACATATGTTTCCTTTTATAAAATATGAACGTTCACTTTATTTTCATATATGATACTGGTTATATGCTTGTTGTGCCTGATTTCTTCCCAAGTTCCGATGATGAGCTCAAAAATTTGAATATTAACTTCATTTAGATTCATATATGAAGCTAGCTCACTGAGTTGTGGTTACGTTGGTTGTTGGTTGTTGATACGAATCAACATCATCATCTTCTTAAAAATGAAGGTTGTTATGAACAAGGATTAGTTTAGAATGGTGTCAAACATTATTTCACTCAAGTGCATCATGAAGAATTTGAGTCTAAGTTTGCAACAATGTTTCTTTGGCTTGCATAACTTGCAAGCATGTTACAACAAACTACAAAGTTGTTTTGTCATTGGTTACTGAGTTTTCCATAGAAGAGAGGATTAGAGTGTTCAATAACTTTAACATTTTTTTTTCGATTTAATATCTAACAAGAGATTTGAACTTGTGACCTCCTCCTCCTGGGTATAGATTCACGTCTATCTTAGAGACACTTGAAAAATCATCGAAAAATCACTGAAAAATCGTTCGCATCATTATAAACAATGGTTGAAGAAAGACATCAGTTCCAGCAACAATTAGTACACCTACAACATCAAAATCCATAAAAAATGGCATAAAATTATATACTTTATTCATAAATAAAAGTGTGCAAATTCACCAAAGGAAGCGCACGCACTATGTGCAGAATATCTGGGCTAACACATCCCTAATTGCACACTCTACACAAAATGTGTGACTATCTACAAGAAAACCCACACACTTCTCATGAAAAACTTATTTATGAATATTTTCAGCCTCTCAACCACTTCCATTCTGACCCCCAATGCGATTTGACACTCCAATCTGAGAAAAATGTAGCTTGGTTACTGATAAAGGGCTAGGAAGTACCCTAAGAGGCCCCTTGTTCACATCATGAAAAAGTTATATCTTTCCATGAATGGATACTATACATATGCTCCATGGGTGTGCTAAGAAAATAATAATTTCAAGGTATTGTTATGCTACAAGAATTCTTCTTGGAGAATCCTCATTTCTCTTTGAATCATTCAAGAACTATAGCAAGAGCCATTCCACTCACCTATTGGGAGGATTGGCATTGCATTTCTTCACCATTATTACTTTCCATTGTATGAAGAGAATAAATATCTATTAGGGAAATGAAGATGCCTCCCAAGGAGGAATAGAGGATTCATAAGTTTGTGCCTTTATCTATGGTGTTATCCTATCCATCCATTGATCCATTGGTAGCAATACGATTTCCATTTTCATCTTGTTTTATGGTTCTAGTTCTTTCAAGTTTTTCTAACATATGTTTCCTTTTATTTTTATTTCCTTGTTTCATGTATGTTTTATTATCTAATCAACTCACAACCCTTTGTCTTATTTAGCTGACTTAACTAGTCAAGTAAGTGTTGTGTTTCTTC
>JASDQU010102844.1:296149-320089 GCA_032191745.1 Picea mariana
GGGAGAAAGAATATTTTAGATAAAAACACTCATGATTACCAATACTTTGAGGATGAATTATTTCAGGAATGGATGACTTATAATATACCACAATCACTAATTATTAATTAGTCTCAATAACAATTGTAATGTCGTCGGGGAAGACTTATGTCTCTTCACCAATTATTGTATATTAACATTATCATATGTCATTGTAAGAGGGAGGAAGAATGATACTAATATATATATATATATATATATATATATATATATCCAATTATCCTTCAGTTGGCATATCATAATATTCTCTTGAACAAGAGAAGGTGAATATGAACTTTCTTGAAGTAGTCCAACACTCTGGAATTGGATCAATTTGGTATAATACAAAATATGAACGTTCACTTTATTTTCATATGTGATACCGGTTATATGCTTGTTGTGCCTGATTTCTTACCAAGTTCCGATGATGAGCTCAAAAATTTGAATATTAACTTCATCTACATTCATATATGAAGCTAGCTCACTAAGTTGTGTTTACGTTGGTTGTTGGTTGTTGATACGAATCAACATCATCATCTTCTTAAAAATGAAAGTTGTTATGAACAAGGATTAGTTTAGAATGGTGTCGAACATTATTTCACTCAAGTGCATCATGAAGAATTTGAGTCTAAGTTTGCAACAATGTTTCTTTGGCTTGCGTAACTTGCAAGCATGTTACAACAAACTACAAAGTTGTTTTGTCATTGGTTACTATGTTTTCCATAGAAGAGAGGATTAGAGTGTTCAATAAATTTAACAATTTTTTTTCGATTTAATATCTAACAAGAGATTTGAACTTGTGACCTCCTCCTCCTGGGTATAGATTCACGTCTATCTCAGAGACACTTGAAAAATCATCGAAAAATCACCGAAAAATCGTTCGCATCATTATAAACAATGGTTGAAGAAAGACATCGGTTCCAGCAACAATTAGTACACCTACAACATCAAAATCCATAAACAATGGCATAAAATTATATACTTTATTCATAAATAAAAGTGTGCAAACTCACAAAAGGAAGCACACGCACTATGTGCAGAATATCTGGGCTAACACATCCCTAATTTCACACTCTACATAGAATGTGTGACTATCTACAATAAAACCCACACACTTCTCATGAAAAACTTATTTATGAATATTTTCAGCCTCTCAACCACTTCCATTCTGACCCCCAACGCGATTTGACACTCCAATCTGAGCAAAATGTAGCTTCGTTACTGATAAAGGGCTAGGAAGTACCCTAAGAGGCCCCTTTTTCACATCATGAAAAAGTTATATCTTTCCATGAATGGATACTATACATATGTTCCATGGGTTTGCTAAGAAAATAATAATTTCAAGGTATTGTTATGCTACAAGAATTCTTCTTGGAGAATCCACATTTCTCTTTGAATCATTCAAGAACTATAGCAAGAGCCATTCCTCTCACCTATTGGGAGGATTGGCATTGCATTTATTCACCATTATTACTTTCCATTGTATGAAGAAAATAAATATCTATTAGGGAAATGAAGATGCCTCCCAAGGAGGAATAAAGGATTCATAAGTTTGTGCCTTTATCTATGACGTTAGCCTATCAATCCATTGATCCATTGGTAGAAATACGATTTCCATTTTCATCTTGTTTTATGGTTCTAGTTCTTTCAAGTTTTTCTAACATATGTTTCCTTTTATTTTTATTTCCTTGTTTCATGTATGTTTTATTATCTAATCAACTCACAACCCTTTGTCTTATTTAGCTGACTTAACTAGTCAAGTAAGTGTTGTGTTTCTTCTCACCCATGTGACAAAACCAACACAACAGATTGGCAACCATACTAGGGATGTGAATCAAATTCCTCCCTATTTAAGTATTGAGAGAACTTCTTTCTAATTGTTTGGCTATGTTGGTACCAAAAATTGGCCTTTTCCAAATCCAGAATTGAGAGGTAAGGGAGGAGAATTTCATCTCGAAATATCTTTCTCGACGTGTGACAGGAAGTGGGCGACTTTCGAAACACTCAAATGCACATTTTATGCACTCTGTGTATTGTCTGCATAATATCCTTCATAAACCCATGCATTATGTGTGCTTGGCACGACTGGCAGAGCTACAGCCTATGCACAAGTTCAGTATTTTGCAAATTGTAAGGGTTTTGTAAGTGTTTTGAGGTCCCCTTGCGTTCATATTTTAATCTCCTCCACTTTGTAAAGAAATAACACTTCACTTAAATTCCTTTCTTACAAGAAAGGTTAGATAACATAATCACATATGGGTAAAAAGAATAAAAAAAATTCTCTTTTCTTTCTTGCCACATCGATGGCTCATTTGGCATTTAAAATTTTGAGTTAAGGTTATTCTTTTATTCAAACACAATCAAATAATTTGGGACTAGAAATCAATTTTCATCCCCAAGTATGCTCTTCCCCCACACCCAAGTGTGATCTCAGGAATTGGAAAAGGTGGTTAAAAGGAAATTTCATCTCTCTTAAATCATTAGGAGAGGACAAAACCCCCTTTGGGTACCTCATGTTTTGAAAATTATCTTAAAGCTTTGTAAGGGCACATACATTCCCACATGTTTACAATGTTAGGATATTTTCAAAAAACTTTCTTAGTTTATAAAATACTCTAGAGAAGTTTAAGAGATCAAGTAAGGGCCTATACATTCCCACATGTCTACAATCCTAGGATAGCTTCAAAATATTTTCCAGTATAGACAACATTTGAGGGAGTTTAAAGGATCAAGCAAGGACCCATATATCCACAATGAAAGTTCTCTAGGGATTTAAATATTTCAAAAGGTTGTACCAAATAACTTAGTAAGCTAGGTGAGAAGATTTCTAAGGACCACAGAAAGTCCACATGCTACAATATTACACTTAACTTATTAAAAATATTTTGCACAATTTTCACTTTCTTGCACACAAAGCCACTCCTCACACACATAATTTATATTAGAATAGTGGAGGTCGAAGTAAGTTTTCTTTTTAAGTACTCACAAAGTACTTCAAAGGAACTCCAAAATATCTGACTAATTCGTTAGAAGTTATGCACACCAATTAAATCCGAACGAGGTTGGTCCATGACCCCAATCTCTCAGCCCACTCCATCTAAAACATTTATAAAAGCACATTAAATTTTACTCCACACGAGGTTCCTAAAATAATTTTTTTAGTCTAGGTAGGATCTCAGGGATAGGCATCCAAAGAAGCCCCCGTTATCAGGTTCTCACATTTTGAAACAATAGAAGTTGAGAATAGGGATCCTTCAAATCCTCCAAGTCAAGTGTTCATATACCATAAGGCAGTGAGATACCCGTGAAGGGTCGAAGGCCGAGGTCTGGTTTTTCTGTGCATCCCTTCTTGAGTCACCCAACTCTTGTGAGAGTATCCATCCTGTGACCCATTTTTTAGGACAAAAATATAAATTATGCATTTTGACCAGGGTACTTAGTGGAAAAACATAGGATATCTACCCAGGTGGTGCTTGTGGGCTGCAATCGCACCTTGGTTAGATTTTGTGTGGCTATTGTGAAATATCGCCAGCTCTTTTGGGAGATGCACCCTCTACCTCTCATTATAAATGACTAATTCAACCTTCACTACTTCCTTTGCCAGTGGAGTCAGACGCCACTGCCAAGTGATAAATTGAGAGGAAGGATGATAGGTATTTTAGGACATCAACATTTTTTTTTCCCCCACATGGACAAAATCAACCTATCCACATACTTTTTTATTTTATAGTCGATTTATCTATGATGTTCATTTGATTACATGCAATTGTGACTTATACTCTTTTGTGAAGGTCAAAAATATAAAAAACACTTGTCCATTTATTTTTCTCTTGTCATTGTTTGCACAAATTCATTTTTCTAGTCGAAACTATAGGGGAACCATAGAATCCCCATCATTCTAGACACTTGCAAAATCTCCCTCCTATTCTAGGAGTCCCTAGTATTTCCAACTCACTAACTCCACCATCTTACACCCCAGTGAGTGCTACTATTTTGGGATCAACTTTACTTGGCTCCACTTTTCTTAGGTCAAATACCGAAGGAAATCCATCTTTTGGTTCTCCTTCGCAAGGAGGAAGGGGTCATATGTCTTCCCAAGGAAGAAGTACAAACCCACCAAATCCTTCTCAAGGGAAAGGTACACTACCTACACAAACAATTCTTGGAACTAATCCTCCACCAAATCCCCCTTTTCCATACTTGGCATCCCTCAACATTATTTATTTGACCAAACTCATGAATGACAACATTTTACATGATGCCACTTGACCCAATATGCCTACCAAATTGCCTTCATACATTCCAAAGTTTGAAGGAAAAGCAGGGGAAGAGCCTGCCAACCATGTTATGACCTTCCACTTATGGTTCTCTTCAAACAACATCATGGATGATTTCATCTTCTTGAGGTTATTTCAAAGAACTCTCACTAGTTCATGAGCCAAATTGTATGTGGAGGAAAAATTAGGGTCCCATGTAACCTTTAACTCATTGGTCAAGGCCTTTTTGTCCTTTTTCCAATTACCAGTTTGTCATGACACTGGCTTAGAACTTCTCTCTGATTTGAAACAAATCATTTCTATCCATATCATCGACCAGAACCATGAATGGCGTTGACGATGTAGTTTGTGTAAAAAGGAAACCACCAAATAACAATGTCTCGATTGGTTTCTTAAATCGCTCATCCCTGTGATTTCCAAGGATGGAGCATCCAATTTTACTCAATCAAAAGAGGAATCTATAAGTAATTCCCAACAATTCGACCTCATATATTCCCAATTAGGTTACTTGTACATGGTATTTCCTGATGCATCTATACCCATACCATTTGGCCAAGACAAACCTAGGGTTTCTCACTCTGCAGATGGGTTGATTGGTTCTATGGCACACCTCAACCCTTACAATCACCCACCACCTACTTATGGTAAAAATAATTATCCTCAACCATATGGAGGGACGTATTATTACCCTCCTCCCACGCACCAACAATCATACCCTGTTTTTCCCACTTCGTCGTTTGGTGGACCCCCTCCGGTACCCCTGATGCATTCAGTCTCTTAATCAAGTACGGGTCCACCCCAAAACATCGTATATAAACCCAAAAGTAGCTGAAGTACTTAAAATTACTATACGCCATATGGATCATCTCCACAAAACCATCAATATTTTCCATTTCCTAGTCCTCCCCATGCAGTTTCTCCTCCACCAGGAAAACCACATGATGACATTAATTTTGTTAATCACTCCCCCATTCAGTAGGTTCATGATTTCGAATAGTTGAATATGTGAAATCCTACGCATTAGTTGAATAATTCCAGGAAGAAAGGGGAAAAATGAAACAATAATAACCCAATACCAACAGGAAATAACCTCCAACAAAACCGTCCTGCTGGGGGCAACCAGAATCAAGGCAACCAAAACCCCCAAGGCGGAAACAATAATAATAAACCACGAAAAAGGAAGAAAAAAAATCTCAGAACTAACTTCCCTTTCTCCCTATTTGGTGAGTATGGACATTATACTCACCACTGCCCCCAAATTGACAATTACAAATAGATGAAAGAATCCATGAACCCACAATGCCTTCTGGCACTGCCTGCCCCACAAAATTATTTACAGCCACCACCTCCAGTCATTTTGAAAAACCCTATTCCACACCAAGGTGTGATGAATACCCAACAAGATATAAAATTTTCCCCACCACAAATGGGGCAATATAAAAACCCAAGTCCCAATCAACTCGAAAATCCAGCTGATCACAGTATCCTTCATACCTGCGAAGAAGAGATTCTTCTAGAAACACGTGATTGTGAATATGGAATGCCTCCCAAATCTACCTAAACCACCTCAGAAACAAATCTAGCTACAACATAACAACCATTGATGATCCCACGCCCTAACACTAAATCAAACCCACGTATACCCCACATAACTTTACGATGGAATGTACATAACCCTCATTCTAGGGATGCCCATAATTATAGTCCGGTTGATGACTTAGCATAGTCTTATGCTTGCATGTCTATGTTGGAGGTCCTCCAAACCTATCTGTCACAACGCGAATCCTTTCTTTCCACTTTGGGGGTAGTTGACCTAGCTGATACATGGATAATCACCTTTGATTTGGATAGTAGAGAAACATGCCTCTCCTCTCTGGTATCCTTTCAGATACCATATAATATCCAAAACATCACAATTCATTGGTCATCATTAATGAAGGTGCATCCACATGCATCATGTCCTAGTACCATCTGCCATTACCTTGAGAGATTATGATGATCGACCATCATCCCCTTAAGGGCTCTTCCAAAATTTTCCCATAGAACTTGGGGGAAAAACCATCCTGATTGACATTGAAATTATTGACACTTCACTTGATTACAATATATTTTTTTGACGTAGCTAGATGAATTCTATGAATGAATTATTCTCTTCGATGTTTCGTACGATGATGTTCCCCCATAACGGGAAAATCGTCACCATCGACTAGCTTACACATTATGAGCCTAATCATTCCTCCAACATTGATAACATCCTCCCTCTTGTCTATGCTAGCTTGAATGTTTTTCTAGTCATCGACATTGGCCCTGGAATATTCAAATACCTATCCTTGTTAGGAACTTATCATGGAGGAATACCTCTCTTAAAATAATCTATGTTAGCACCAGTGTGTGTAGTTTCCTCTAACATAATGAATATCAAAGACAATACTTCCCTCACTAAGTCCCCTCTCAGAGAACTACTACCTCAGGAATTCCCTGAAAACTGTAATATCCCCAAGGACATGCCCCTGTTGTATTTCTGAATTGTAAACCTATTTCGTAGGCTAGTGAAGCAATTATTGATAAGCTAATGGGCTTATGTGTTTGTTGGGCCGAAGAGCCTAAGTGTTAAAGGGAAGGAGCTTGTTTTTGTATATGTAATTATGAAAAACATTAATAAAATATATGCATCGCTATGTGCAGACCAACCACAAAGAAAGAGTGATGGGGGACTAAGATTTTATAGAGTGGGTAAGGGAAAGGGGGATGAAAGGTTGGAAAGAGGGGCTAATCTTAGGGGCTTAAGTCCTTTAGAATAATAATTTATTATTATTCCAAAACTATGAGAAAGGCATGTTTTTATCCTAATTCTTGGGAGGGGTAGCGTATGCAGAAGGGAATGCATGGAGCTCTAGGAGGACAAGTGTTGACCTAGGCACATTTAGTTATAGTCTGAAGCGTCATCTAGGTTGGGGGTTTTTCCTCCATTATTTCATCCGTTGTCTGAACCGTGTGGGTCGACGTCTAATCTCTGTATACCCTTACATAGCACTGAAACTAGAAAACCGTGATGTTTTCCTGAGAAGCCAATGCATCCTTTGTCTGAACCATTTGCATCTACGTTCAACCTCTCCATTGATTCTTTTTCATGCACCTTGAAAACCAGTGTCAAAACCGTGGACTAAGCCATGTCTCCTATGCATCCTATGAACCCAGTTTATCCACCCTTGCATAGCTGAGTCTATACATGAACCATTTGTGGGTTTCTACCCTATATTTTCCTGAGTGGTGTTGACCAATTATTGTTGTTGTTATCCGTACCTTGTGGAAATTGAGTTGAACTAGTTGAAGAAGCGAGTTGACAGGCCCGTGGTTGAAGAGGTAGGTTGTCAGGCTTGTGAGCATCTCTTTCCAGGTGAGAGAGTTATTGGGAAGTGGTTTTCTCCTAGAGGGAGTCTAGAACCAACTATGGAGATCTGATAATTCCTGATCCATCCTGTTGCCGAGACCCAGAGAGGGAGGTGAAGGAGCTAATGGATTGTGTGATAGTGAATTTATATACTCCTGGGTGGAACATGCATGTGGGGAATGGGATTCCATGAGTAGTGGGCATAAGAAGGCTCCTGGGGAGAATCCTTCCAGTTTCATTGTGCAGTTTTCTAGTAACCTTAGCCTAATCTAGGATTCCCTTTCCGAGGGTGGATATTAGTCCGAGCTCGGGGGTGACCCCACTATTGAGCATGATGAGAAGCGGGGTCTAAGGATGGGAGGTTCGTGGAAGGTCTGGACGTAGTTGGTGGAGTTACTCCATCCTAAAATATAAGTATCAATTGTGTACTTAATTATGTATTTTATGCATAATTTGTGATGATTAATTTTTATCATGTATTTCGTTGCATATCTGATTTATTGTCTATTACATTAGAATCTGAATGGTAACAATAATTATGTGATTATTGTGGTTAAGTGTTTTAATTTATTAAAATGCATGTTATATATCTATGTATAGATGTGAATGTTCCACATAGTAGCATTGCCTGGCCTATTGGTGGCTGGGGATGTTACAAATTGGTATCAAAGCCATGGTTTTGACATTGAGCCTAGATGGTCCATGTTAGTGGATAACGAGACAAAGTTTTCAGAGTGAATTGTTGTCGAAGTAGACAAAATTTGATTTCAGAGCGTGGTTTCAACACTGAGCCTAGATGGGTCAGATAAGTGGTCTTTAGATGCAAGGTTTTGAGTGGAAATTGTGTCTGGAGGAACCAATTTTGAACCTCAGAATGTTTCTGAGTGCCAAATGGTTACTTTACCATGTTATGAAGCTCAGGAGAAGTAGCGGTACAATAAAACTGCAGTCGGCATGGTATTTGGCCACAGAGAGAGAGAGATAAACACTTGGGGTGTTGGATTCATAGGATCCATTCAGAAGGAAGGGAAACCCTTTGTGACCATCATATATGGAGAAGGTGCAGAAGGGTTAACCTGGAAGCCCTTCAGAATTCACTACTTCAGTGAAAATTGATGCAAAATAACAGAAAGGACGAAGTCCGGAAGTGGATCTACACAGTAGATCTGGTGAGAAGACTTACCATTAGATCTCATGATAGATCGTAATTTCATAGTTTGATGATCGAGAGAAGTGGGATGTGTTGATGCACAAACTTCCTAAGTCCTGAAGTCCCGAAACAAAAGAGAATATGTGACAATGGATGAGGACATCACCAGGGGTGACGTAGAAGTTCATAGGCATGTCATGTGCCACTTCCTTAGCTAGTGATAGTTGTACTATGTGGACACTAAGGTTACATAACATATTTGAAGGTCGATATACCCACAATGGTGTTGACCATGATACACCAAATATCGATGGCTAGGAGGCATTGCGGGAACCCAAGTTGCACGAAAATTTATTCTCCAAGGTGGTCTCGCAATCCAAACCATGGTTTCACCGAGGTGTTACGTCTTAGCATCAAGAGAATTGTGGGATGAAAGGAGGGTTACTCCAAACCACAATTGCATGCCCCCACAATTGGAAAAGCATTAAGCGATGTGACGTAATGACGTCAACAAAAGTATCATGGAAGTGTTTGAAAATTAAGGGTTCAGGACATTAGGGGTGTTCAGATGTGAGATATCCCGAAGTATCGAAGCTTTGAAGCTCCGATGTGCCAGAGATCACATTATTGAAGTTCCATAGCAAGTGTCAGTCGTTGGATGTTGAGTAGTAGTGGATGGTTGATCTTCCCTACTTTCTGAGTTCGTTAATTCTGAACTCCCAAAGATCGTTGTGTGGTGCTTGGAAATATTTTGAAGCTGAAGGCTGAAGGCCCAAGTATGCACTTATTGATCTAGTCATTGGTCATGACCCATGGTCATGTGGGTTGGGGATTGATAGAAAGGGATAGTGCCCAAAAACTTAGTAGAGAAGAGCTCCGAAAGAAGAAATCTATGGGGATTCTTGATTGAATGAGAATCACAGAGAATGAAATCTAAACGTTTTTCTTAAATCAGATTGGTTTATCAATGTTGTGGGATTTTTTAAGGAATGATGGCTTGACAAATTCCATTGGTCTACACATTGTGTTTTCATAATTTTAAAGATAGCCAGAAACGAATAGAGTTGATATTGAATGCAAAGAAATGGAAGAGGCACAAACTGCTTCCAGTTCAAAGAATGAGGTAAAAGGAGTAGATGTCCATTTGGGAGATGAAGGATCTAAGTCCAATGGATATGGAGAAGAGATATATTAGGAAGAAAGTATGATGAAAATCATTGAACAACAACAAAAAGATGCCCAAACTCACCGAGCAGATGACCAAAATCTCATGAAAGCCAAGGATCAATAAGGAGAATTCAACTTAAAGTTGATGAAGAGTTTGGAGAGAATATAAAATAATTTGTATAAGGAGAGAGACTCAATAAAAATAGGAGGTCCAAGATATATGAGAGAAAAATAATATCAAGAAGCATTTGCATGCATCGTCGTCACTCCCCGAAGCAGTCCAATAAGGAGGGACACAGTAGTTCCAGCCCATCTCCTATGAGAAATCACAAGAGACCTGGAGTGGTTGAACTGAAGGGAGAAATGAACAAGATCAAGCCTCCTACATCTTATGGATAACATAATAAGGAGGAATATGCCAAGACATGGTTGCTTGGGTAGAATGTCCATTGACAAATACGAATGAAGGCTTTTGGAGTTGTTGAAGTATGTCTCATTCATCAAATATGAGACTGCCAAGAGTCAAAGGTATATGAGTGGACTACCACCTTCCATTGGGGAAAATATTCAGTATGATGACCCTAAGACTATGGAAAAATTATAATAAGAGAGAAATACTTGTATGAGAAGCAAAGAGAAAAGCCTACTTTTCAGAAGGCTTAGGATGACCAGAAGAAGTTTAAGAAAGAGAAGAGGTAAAAGGAAAACAAAGCTCCCTTTTTCAGAAACATTACTCAAGGAGAGGCATCGTTTAGAGAGTTGATAATGACTAACATACGGGGACAAAGGCCAAGGCATATGCCCATTGAGTGTTGGGGCTATCATGGAAACCACAAGTAGAGAGATTGTCCCCACAAAAATGGCAAAGTGAGAAATGTCCATAATGTTGACAAATATGAAATAGTGGAGGGCATGGGTAGTAGAATACCTAGGATCTATGTAGCCCTGGATAGCAAGCAAGATGAATTTCAATCACACATGATCGAAGTGGAAGGTATGAGAAACAACCAACCCATTTCTATTTTAATTGACTGAGGAGCTAGTCATAGTTATGTAGACCCTAGGATGGTGGAAATTTTACATTTACCAAGAAGAAATCCTGAGAAATCTTGGCTAGTGCAATTGTCTATAGGAGCCAAGAGACAATTTGTCGAGTTGGTTAATTCCTGTCCAGTGGACATGAATGGCCTGAGCACAAGTGTTGAATTGAACATTCTCCCTTTAGGTTCCTATGACTGTCTAATTGGGATGGATTGGTTGGACCAGGACCATGCCATCCTAGACTATTGTAACAAGGCATTCACTTGTCTAGATGAGGAGGGGAATCAAAGAATAGTCCAAGGAATTCCTAGAGTTGTTGCTACCGGAGAAATCTCATCAATGCATTTGAAGAAGTGCTACAGAAAAGGGTATCAATTATTTGCAGCTCATGTGGAGGAAGCATCTAAGGATGAGGTCTCAAATATCGAACACCATGTGGTACTAAAAGAGTTTTAATACGTGTTCCAGAAGGTACCAGGATTATTCTCGAAGAGAGATATTGATTTTTCTATAAATTTGATTCTTAGAGAAGCTCTAGTATCAAAAGATCCTTATAGAATGAGTACAACAGAGTTGAAAGAACTGCAATTGCCCAAGTTTACTTATTCTGTAAGAAGTATATACACCCAAGTGTGTCACCTTGGGGATCCTCGATCCTATTCATGAATAAGAGGGATGGGACGTTGAGATTGTGCATTGATTTTAGATAGTTGAACAAAGTGATTGTTAAGAACAAGTATCCTCTAGAAAGGATCAATGATGTTTTTGACCAGTTGAAGGAGGATAAGATATTTTCGAGAATATATCTTAGATCAGGTTATCACTAAGTAAGAATAAATGATGAAGACATCAACAAGGCTGCCTTCAGAGAAAGGTATGGTCACTATGAATTCACAGTGGTGCCATTTGGGTTGTCGAATGCACCCCTTGTTTTTATGTGTTTAATGAATGGTGTATTCAAGGACTATCTGGACAAGTTTGTCATAGTCTTTTTGGATGAAATTTTGGTGTATTCCAAGTCATAGGAATATCATGAACAACATTTGAGGATGGTGTTACAAGTGATAAGAGAGTACCAACTGTATTCCAAATTGAGAAAATGCTCATTTTTTCAAAAGAAAATCCAATACTTGGGGCATATCATTTCAAAGGATGGGATAGTCATATATCCTGAGAAGATTGAGGCCATCAGAGAATGGTCAGTGCCAAAGATTGTGACAAAAGTCAGATCCTTTATGGGTCTAGCGGGCTATTACAGAAGCTTCATTGCAGGATTCTCAAGGATAGCTTACCCTATTACTTCCTTGCAAATGAAGGAGAAGAAAATTTCAATGGAAAGAATAATGTGAGAGAAGCTTCTAGTGATTGAAGCAACTGCTAACCAGTGCTCCAATCTTGAGGATTGCAGATCCAAATGTAGATTTTGTGGTTTGCATAGATGCATGCAAAGAAGGATTGGGAGGATTCCTCAATCAAAATGGTCTCATGATTTGTTATGAATCTAGAAAGTTGAAAGAGCATGAAAGGAACTATGTAACTCATGATTTTGAGTTGGCGGCCATCATTAACGCTCTAAATACATGGAGGAATTACCTCATGGGAAGGAGATTTGAACTAAGGACTGACCATAATGGTCTGAAGTATTTGTTTGATTAGGCAACCTTAAATGTTAAATGCTAGGCAAAGTAGATGGTTGGAATTCCTTTGTGAGTCCGACTTTGATATCAAGCATATCAAAGGAAAAGAGAAAAAAGTGGTTGATGCACTTAGTAGGAGAGTCCATGAATTACATGATACAACCATTAGCATGTACCGAATTTATATTAAAGAAAGAATTTCAGAGGCTGCAAATGCATATTTGTAGTACAGGGATTTGGTAGCAAAGCTACAACAAGGTGAGATGTCACATAAAGTGGAAAATTATAAATTGGAAATTGACAGAACACTTATGTACAAGAATAAAATTTATGTACCTAATGTCCAGAACTTGAAACTTATGATTTTTAATGAAATGCATAATGTGCCTTATGCAGGGCACCCTAGATATTAGAAAAATGTGGCAGCAATCAAGAGCCATTACTTTTGGCTAGGTATGAAAAAAGAAATTGCAAAATACATAGCCACATGTATGGAACGATAGAAGGTTAATGTTGAGCATAGACACCTAGCCGGGTTTTTACAAACTTTACCCATTCCCGAGTGGAAGTGGGAGGTAGTGACAATGGATTTCATCACAGGATTTCCAAGAACAGGCAAGCAACATGATTCAATCATGGTGGTGGTGGAAAATCTTATGAAAGATGCCCATTTTATTCCATTGAAGACTAATCAAAAGACAACTAACATTGTTGACATTTTTATAAGGGAAATAACATGATTGCATGATATTCCCAAGACAATTGTGTCTGAGAGGGACCCGAAATTTACCTCAAAATTATGGAAAGGGTTATTCAAAGGATTCATAACGAATCTGAATTTCAACACTTCTTATCATCTTGTGTCTCATGGGAAGATAGAGAGGGTGAAGCAAGTGATAGAAGATATGATAAGGATGTATGTGATGGACAAACCATGTAAATGGGAAGACTACCTACACTTGGTAGAATTTGCCTACAAAAATGGGTATCAAGCATCGTTGAAGATGAGCCCATCTGAATAAATTTATGGTAGAAAGTACAATACTCCAATAAGCTGGGATAATCCAGCTACTAGAGCAGTGGTTGGGCTAGATTTTATGAAGGAAATGGAAGAGAAAATGCTAAAAATAAAGCAGGATTTAAAGGTTGCCCAAGACAGGAAGAAAAGTTATGCTGATAAAAACTAAACCCACAGAGAGTTTAAAGTGGGAGAGCATGTTTTTCTGAAAGTGAAAGCCAATAGAAGTTCCTTGAAGCTAGGAAATTGTTCGAAGTTGACAACCAGATTTTGTGGTCCGTTTGAAATCCTAGAAAGGATTAGGCTAGTTGCATATATTCTTGCATTACCTACATCCATTATTGTACATAATTTGTTTCATGTTTCATTTCTTAAGAAATATATACCTGATCCTAATCATCTAATTTATTGGAATATGATTCAGGTGGAGCAAGAAGGCATCTTACAAGTGGATCTTGTGCGCATATTCGACAGGAAGAGAAAATAGCTCCATAATCGAGCCATAGGAATTTTCAATGTCTAGTGGACCTGGTAGAGTCCTGAGGATGTGACATGGGAGCATGAGGATGTTATGTGGGTAGAATACTCGCATCTTTTTTAATATTTTGGAAATCTTGTTGATGTTGTGTAAAGAGTTGTGTTAGCACTCTGCAATTTGCCCAAGGTTGTGGAGGCAGTCACAGAGGCAACATCAAAACCTCTTCGAGCCAAGGATCTAGCCCTCCAAGACTCAGAGAGGGATCTCTATGTCTAATATAACTTTTTTTGTGTATGGATATTAGGCTAGATATGTAGAATATGATTTGTTTTAGATTTAAGGTGTTTGACTGAAGGACTGATTTAGAATGACATTGGGCTATGGGGTCTGCGTTAAAACTTAAGGTTAGATAAACAACTTTAAAAAGTCTTCTTCATAGGGTGAGATAGTCAAGACACTAGATCGATTAAAATTAAATGTGATAGAATGATGGAACAAGTGAAAGGTTCATCTAAGTAAAGAAGCATTGAAGAATTTCATTAACTTAAAATCAAAAGAATAACATGCACACTGATAAAAGGTCAGATATAGAGTACACAAGGTAAACTATGTTCTTTAACTTCCTTTTAATAGTTAGAACTAGAAAACAAGGTGACAACATAGTAAGAAGACATTAACATAGAAATAATACAATCACCAATATCCAGACGCAAGCATCTTGTAAATCAATTCCTTTGTATTATTGGTGGATCTAAAAAATATTACAGAGAATAGCTTTTCTAGGTGCAAGGATCAACCCTTTTACATTAGAATTACATGAATAAATAGGAGAGATCACCCCTCAAGCCTAGGAATTCAGATTCAACCACCTTGGCCAAAAATAACGACAAATCCCCAAAAATATGGAACTGTTCACCATGAAAGACGGGCTAAATTTATGCACAAAAGGGGTTAAATCAGACATTTGTTTATCTTTACCGGTGACACATGTGTACAATATAGAGGAGGTTATTATATATGAGCATGTTATGTACAAAAAATTCCTTTGGTTTCTCCAATTTCATCTCTAGCTCGCTGAAACAGCTCTCGAAAAATTAGGACTAAATCAGAAAAAAATGAAAATCCGAAAAATGAGGATGAACGATGGCTTTGATTCTCCCAACTGGTGGCACTTGTGAAAAATATGGAAGAGGTTTTTGTTATTCATCCTATTATGAACAAAAACCTCTCTCTTGTTTTTAAAATATATTTTTTTTTTCCAAGAATCCGTTTTGGAAGAAGACTGGTCAAACTGGAAAAACTAAGCGGTTTTGAGTTTTTTGGGTGAGCGGTTTTGCAGGGGGAAGGTGGTTTTTGGACCCCCATTGAGGTGGTAAGTGGTATTGGGAGGGGGGGTCTGAAATCACCAGGGGGTGACAAGTGTCCCTCCCAATACCACTTTCCCGGACCCCCCTTGAGGTGATGTGACGTGAGGGAGGGGGGCTCTCGAATGTACGTGGAAAGTGTCGGGTAGACTTAGGATATGTTGTTTGATATTTTTGATTTATTTGTTTTATTTTTAATTTTTTTGTATTTACTTTTAATTTATTATGTGTCGTTTAATTTAGTATTTTTTTTTATATTTGTGTTTTTTTTTTATTTATTTTTGTTATATGTTTTATTTATTTAATATATGTTTTTTATAATTTTTTAATTGTTATTTTATATTTTATCTTGTTTTTAATGTATACTTTTTATTTTTATTATATATTATATGTTTTTTAATATATTTTTTATTTATAATTTCTTTTAATGTGTGATTAATAAAGCACTAACCTAAGTATTAACAATTAACTTAATTATTAATTGATTAATTAATTAATTATTAACTAGTCTCACATATTTTAATTAAACTAACTATACTAAATTTTATTACTAACATTATTAATCTATTGTTCTTTTTTTCCTAAGCTTGTTTATTCATGGATGAGTGGTGGGAAAGATGTAGCCAATGGAACAAATGGATAAGTGAGTGAGTGGTGCAAAAGTGGATGAAGGATGCATCAGGGTGATGAAGGATCGAGCAAAAATGGATAGAGGGGGAAAATGGAATCAACTGAGCCAAATTTCGTCATCACGGGAGCAATGCCAAATAAACAACTGAAGAGTCAATTTACCTATGATTATAGGACCCCAACATAGGCTCCACCTAGGGATGGAATATCTTTCAAGAGGTGTCGAGAACCACTGAACTCTAAACATGAAGATCAATGATTTATTCATTGGGCCATGGAGTCACTGCAGTTATAATCTTTGAACTGACTCATTTTTTATTGAGCACTGAACTATATACTATCAACTGCAAAATCTATTGGAAACCATACAATAAAAGATGCTCAACTGACTAATCTTATTCAAGACATTTACCTACCCTACATTATTGATAATTTTGTTGCTCTAAATGATACAATAATGCCAGTGCAGCGAGTCAAGCAACTTCTCTAATGACTCCACTCTTTCAATGTTTACAATCAATATCAGAAATAGAACTTGTATAGGCATCATGAATTTCTTTCCATCTTGATCTTCACAACAAAAATTTCTGGGACTGTGGACAATTCCAGAAACTTTGGGAATCAATGGGTATTCTAAAAAGAATAGCTCCTCCATATAGACACTTATAGGATCATTATAAATATGATCTATTACTGGATATTTAAATTTAACCAACTCAATTTCATGATTTGATGTTGTAGTTATTCAATTTGCTTCCTCATGCACTTCCTGACATGGTTGCAACTTCTATGATGGGATTTGAAATGATACTTATGTTGAACACACCCTTGTAGTTGACTATTTGTCATATCCATATCATAACATTTTTTTAAATTATTGGGGGTAAATGAAAACTGACTTTGAAAACACAATCTTTCTAGAATATTAGCTATAGGGTCATAAATGTTTTTAGATGACTGTGGAATTTGTTCTGCTGGTATTTCATGGCTTACACTGTGATCCTAAACCAGAATTTGACCAATATTCCTTTCCAAAATATGAAATGAACTGAAACATAAGGGCGTGGAATCAAAATGGATCAACTCATTACACGTCTCAGGCTTTGTGTTTTCATCTGAATTCTGGCCTGCACAAAGACTCAAGGGCTGCACTTATGAATCTGCAACAACTTATATATCACCCCTGTCCTCCTCACTTGGTGCATCAGAGTGTTCCTCATCCTTTCTATTTACAACCTGCTTACAATGTTCCCTTGAGAGTGAGGCAAAACATAGGGGCATGCAGTTTGCATTTTCTTGAAAATGTTCTGCACTTTCCTCCATGCAATATTGATTAGTATGCAGAGTTTTATTGTCATCTTGGCATATTGGTAATTGGAATTCTTCTTCCCCTGAAGATAGTGATAGTTTCTATGAACAATCATCATCAAAATCAACTACATAATCATCACCCCGATGGTCATATCCTGGAAAATCATCTACATATGCAAGGTCATCGAACATGCACATCATCTGAGGATGTTTTCTCATCACCATCTGATTTTGAACTTCATCTTTGGATATGTTCTGGATTGAGTACATCAATTAATCATTGGGTGGATCAAAATACTGAGGCTAAATTGGAAAAGTCTTGGGTACATTGATATTTTTCCTTTCTAGCATTAATGGAACATAAGGTTTTCGAACAACATGTTCCTCTCACCTACTAATATTATGAATTACTTCATTGACTGTGTTAGTCAGAATATCTGATTTCATTTCTGAGGATAGTGACTATTCTTTTTCTATTTTCTCTTTCATCAATGCTTCTAACTTTGCCTTTCTATTCAACAAGTTAGCTTCCACATCAACCACAATCTTTTGCATTTCTTCAAGGGTGGCAGTGTTCCTTTCTCTTAATTGGAATGTCATTTCATGATCGAAAGAATCAGGGTAATGCAAGTGAGATAATCCTGGGGGTGGCCTTATATCAACCGACATTGCATGGTACACCTTATTGAACCTTGTTGAAAATTGATGTACTGTCTCCCCTGACTGTCTTTTCAAATGGTCATATTCTCATAGGATGAGAAAGACATTTCTCATGATCACCCATCGATCTAGATTTTTTTTACAAATTGATGGAAATTGCTAATTCTTGCAGTTGGAAGATTCTTAAACCAATCTTTGACTTTACCTTGCAATGATAGGAAAAACATTATGATGTAGACATCATCATCTTCCACCTCAAATAGATCAAGAAAATCCTCAAGACTTTGGATATTCTTTTTATTATTGACCACATTTTCTCCATCAAACCTAGGAATATTATTGGTTTAATTGGTAGGGAGGTCATGGAGAATAGGAGGCAAATCTAGAGGCTTGTATCAGCTTGGGATTTTCACAGGTATAGGAGTTAAATCAAGGGGCTTATAGCTAACTGGAATTTCAACAATAGTATGAGATAAAGCATGAGTCTCATGTCTCACTAGGATTTCTACAGGTGCATCTGGGATGTGCAAAGGTGTATGAGTATGTACATAATCTACAATTTGGGACTTAATCTCTTGAGGTTCATTAATTTGTAGATGATCAATATAAACATCAACAATATACCCTTGATTCGGATTAGAAAAAGATAGGACATAATTATAGAGAAAACCAAAAATGTCTTGAATATAATTTGAGCTTGAATGCCTTCTCTTTCTAGATTGCTTGGTCATGCTTCGGGTTCTTCCTCCAATGGAGTCTTTGAATCAGCACTGTCTAGAGATGATTGGAGTCGCCAAGTGAAATATTTCAGCCTTCTTGTGTCTGGTCACTTTCCACCATCAGTGATCAGATCTGGAACTTGAAGTGCACTATTGGAGAAGTTCCCCATTATGGTCACCATTTCGTTAGCACTCTGCAATTTTCCCAAGGCTATGGAGGAAGTCACAGAGGAAACATAAAAACTACTTTGATTCAAGGATCTAGCCCTCCAAGACTCGGAGAGGGATCTCTCTGTCTGATATAACTTTGTTTGTGTATGGATCTTAGGCTAGCTATGCATAATAGGAATTGTCTTAGATTTAAGGTGTTTGGCTGAAGGACTACTTTAGAATCCCATTGTACTATGGGGTCTGCGTTAAAAATTAAGGTCAGATAAAAATATTTTAAAAGGCTTCTTCACAGGGAGATATTGTCAAGACACTAGATCGATAAAAATTAAATGTGATGGAAAGATGGAATAAGTGAAAGGTTTATTTAAGTAAAGAAGGATTCAATAATTTCTTTAACTTAAAATAAGAAGAATAACATGCAAACTGATAAAAGGACAGATACAGAGTACACGAGGTAAATTTTTTTCTTTAACTTCCTTTTAAAAGTTTGAATTAGAAAACAAGGTGATAACAAAGTAAGAAGACATTAACATATCAAGAATAACATCAACAATATCCAGACGCAAGAATCCCATGAATCAATTCCTTTGTATTACTAGTGGATCTGAAACATATTACATAGAATAAATTTTTTTGGTGCAAGGATCAACCATTTTACATTAAAATTACATGAATAAATATGAGATATCACCCCTCAATCTTAGGAAGTCGGATTCAACCACCTCAGCCAAAAATAGCAAAAAAATCCCCAAAAATATGGAACTGTTTGCCATGAAAGACGAGCCAAATTTCTACAAAAAAGGGGTCAAATAAGACATCTATTTCTCTTTACCAGTGACACTTGTGTAAAATATGAAGGATTTTATTGTATATGAGTTTTTATGGAGAAACAACCTCCTTTGGTTTCTCCAATTTCATCTCCAGCTCGCCGAAATAGCTACCGCAAAATTAGGACTAAAACAAAAAAAACCGAAAATCCAAAAAATGAGGCTGAAATATGGCTTTGATTCTCCCAACTGGCGGCACCTGTGCAAAAATGAGAGATTTTTTTTTATTCATCCCATTATGGACAAAAAACTCTCGATTTTTCAAAATTCGTTTTCATTTTCCTGGAAGTTGAACTGTTAAACAGGAAAAATGGCGGTTTTGAGTTTTTGAGTGAGCGGTTTTTCAAGGGAGAAGGTGGTTTTCAGACCCCTTGAGGTGGTAAGTGGTAATGGAAGGGGGGGGGTCTGGAATGTATGGGGAAAGTGTCGGGTAGACTTAGGATATGTTTTTTTTATATTTTTGTTTTATTTTTTTATTTTTTTGTATTTACTTTTTATTTATTATGTGTGGTTTAATTTAGTATTTGTGTTTTATATTTGTGTTTTTTTTTATTATTTGTTTTTGTTATATGTTTAATTTATTTAATGTATGTTTTTTATAATTTATAATTGTTATTTTATATTTTATTTTGTTTTGTTTTTAATGTATATGTTTTATTTTTATTATATATTATATGTTTTATTTCTAATTGTTTTTAATGTGTGATTAATAAAGAAATAACCTAAGTATTAAAAACTAACTTAATTATTAATTGATTAATTAATTATTAGTTATTAACTAGTCTAACATATTTTAATTAAACTAATTATACTAAATTTTATCACTAACATTATTAATCTATTGTTCTTCTTTTCATAAGCGTGTTTATTCATGGATGAGTGGTGGGCAATATGTAGCCAATGGGACAAATGGATAAGGGATTGGGAGAAAATGGATAGAGGGGGAAAATGGAATCAATCGAGTGAGATGTCGTCATGACAAGAGCAATGCCAAATAAGCAGCTAAAGAGTAAGTTTACCTATGATTATAGGACCCCAACAAGTTGCACTGAGAGTGGAAAAATAAGGGGAGGGGATTGTGATATCCCCAAGGACGATCCCTTGTTGTATTTATGAATTTTAAACCTATTTTGTAGGACGGTGAGCTAAGTATTGATAAGCTAGTGGGATTATGTGTTTGTTGGGTCGGAGAGCCTAAGTGTTAAAGGCCAGGAGCTTGTTTTTGTATATGTAATTATGTAGAACATTAATAAAATATATACATTGTTGCATGAAGACTAACCAGGATGAAAGAGTGAATGGGGACTAAGATTCCACAGACTAGGTAAGGGAAAGGGGCCTAAAAGGTTGGAAAGAGGTGATAATATTAGGGGCTTAAGTACTTTTGAATAATTATTTATTATTATTCCAAAGATGTGAGAAAGGCGTGTTTTTATCCTAAGTCCTGGGAGGGTGTTGGCAACCCTACATAATTTTTCTTTTTAAAGTGACAAATGACAATTCTTGTAGCTTCCTATGCCTCATCCTGTAAATATTGCTATTTGAAGGTGACTATTCAATTGTAAAAAGGGTGTTTTGATTGTTCCCACTTGTTTTTATCTTGCATTTTCGTGCTTCATTCATGACTGAAAGCATGAATGAAGCATTAAAACTTTTAATTGTATTACAATTTTATCTAAGGCTTGGTCTTTAAAAGGGTCAATGTGTTTACACCTCTTTTAATGAATGTTGTTTTTCTTTGAGCTTATCATATATCAATGAAACACTTAATTTGAGTTTCTCTTGGATTGTAAGCTTATGTTTTGGATCCTTTGTATACCAAGAATCGATTGGCATATGGATTATAGCCATGTTCATTTGGATTTCCTGGTAAATCAACTTTGATCTTAAACTTTTGATTTACATTTGGATTTAAAAAAAATGCATCATCTCCTAAATCAAGGATACTCATTGCATGTCATGGGAATTAAACACACTATGATTGTACCCTGTACCTCATTTTTAGCTGGAATTTTCAAGTGACAGGTCTCTCATGACAGATCAAGGTCTAGTGTTATGCTCTGTTTCCAAAACATTCATTGCTAGAACTGCTTGAATTTCATGCGTAAAACCCTTATGCTCACATTATGACCACACTGGTGTGATTTGTTACTCCTTTGTTTTTGTCTCAGACATTCCTTTGTTTCTTCTATCTCTTAATCCCACAGTAAGTTTGGGTCACTCCTGTTACCATCTGTTCAAACCCTTATGGCCCCTGTCATCCAATTTGATCCAAATGGTTCCCAAACTTTGTTGTTGTATAATGATGCGAGTGAGGATCTTAAGAACCAGGGTTGTGATATGTTTATTGAGAAATTCCAGGGTTATAACTTGCGAGTAGCCAAAGAATTTTCCCTTACATTTGATGGATGCAGAGCCAAGGTGGGTGATATGCAGTTGGAGATCACCAAAGAATTTCTGAGTGAAGCAACAAGGCTTCCTCTCACTGGTCAAATGTGATTTAAAAATTTGAATTTGGATGAAATACCCTAGAGTTTGTTTGTCACCTCTCGAGAATTTCAATGATGTGACAAAGGTATTATGATCTCCTTACTCAAGGTTAGATGGCATGGTTTGTTGGAAGTTTTAAGACAATTTTTCACCTATGAAGGTCTTTTTGGTTTGGTATTGCCTTACCACATATGATTGCTCATGCATTTTATTGGCTTTCATTTAAACATGTTGTTTTACCTGTTCAGAAGTTTGTATTAAATGGCAAAGAGATATAAAAGGAAGAACTTGGATTCCATCTTATCTCACCATGGTTTGATTAAGTTACTGTTAGTTCATCATTTGAAAGCACTTGGTGATGATTGGGACGACTTCATAACTTGTAATGTCTTTGTTAAAATAAATCGTGTAGAGACCCCTGTGGTGGATAAACCCGTTATAATGAAACCTCTCAGGCTCTCAAGTGTCAGGCCAGACTTCTTACATTAAAACCCTTGCGAAAGGGCATTGCCTAATCAGCCTTTGTGTGAGCAACAAGATGTTACTTCTAGGGTTATTAAAACTACTCAGCATGAATAAATTGTTTGCCTTAATCCCACTACAAAAACCAATAACAAACACCCATGCAAATGGCCAAAGAAAAATCAATAAATAGGGTTTCGTAATAAGAGGCATGTCCAAATCATTTCAAGGAGTTTGTGAAATAAATCCAAATCTCATGTAAGATCGATCAATTCGATTGAGATCCATGATGATTCTGACTATAAGATCGAGAGGTTTATAGGACAAGAAGATCTTAATTGTTCTGAACCATATCAACCATTCGATTATGTGGATCATCTCTCACCATGTTTGAAAGAAAACAAGGAATTTACAGGTATTCAAATTGGTCCAAGGCCAAAAGTGGGTAGAAGTGATGTTTTACCACACAATTACACCTTTCCTCAACTGATTGCCCCTGCTGCACATTGTGAAGCTTGTTTACATCAGATAAGTTAGTACTACACAGACATCCCTATCCTTCAAGTGAGGTTCAAATCTCTCATGGCTCAAAATGACTCATTGGCAAATGAAAACCATGAGCTCAAGACCAATGCACAAAGACAAGTAAAATGTTTGAAGAGGACAAGAAATATCATAATAAAAAACAATGACAGTGTCAAAGCTGTGATCAATTCTGAGATTTTGTTATTCGAATTTTGTTATCAGTTGGATGGTAAGATTGGTTTTCATCAAAATTATGCTTTTTGTTATTTTTCTAATTAATCTAGATTGATTTGGATTTCTATTACTAATAATAAGACTGGATACAAAATCGAGAAATTATGTAGCCAAGTCAATTTCTCATATTAAATTTAGTAATGGATAGTTAATAAAATATTTGATTTCTTCATTTCATTTTTTCAGGATAGAATCTAAATGATGTTGGAATGGAGCAATGTTGGACTTGGTCAATTATCTATTTTCCTTTTCTTATTTTGTAAATAGGAGGAAATTCTCATAAATACGGAAGATGTAGTTTGATCTTGAGTGGCTTCAAGCCCTCTATATTTGTAACTTTTAAATCTTTTTGAGATCTGATCCTATGTTA
>JASDQU010102844.1:334870-348780 GCA_032191745.1 Picea mariana
GGACAAAATCAACCTATCCACATACTTTTTTATTTTATAGTCGATTTATCTATGATGTTCATTTGATTACATGCAATTGTGACTTATACTCTTTTGTGAAGGTCAAAAATATAAAAAACACTTGTCCATTTATTTTTCTCTTGTCATTGTTTGCACAAATTCATTTTTCTAGTCGGAACTATAGGGGAACCATAGAATCCCCATCATTCTAGACACTTGCAGAATCTCCCTCCTATTCTAGGAGTCCCTAGTATTTCCAACTCACCAACTCCACCATCTTACACCCCAGTGAGTGCTACTATTTTGGGATCAACTTTACTTGGTTCCACTTTTCTTAGGTCAAATACCGAAGGAAATCCATCTTTTGGTTCTCCTTCGCAAGGAGGAAGGGGTCAGACGTCTTCTCAAGGAATAAGTACAAACCCACCAAATCCTTCTCAAGGGAAAGGTACACTACCTACACACACCATTCTTGGAACTAATCCTCCACCAAATCCCCCTTTTCCATCCGTGGCATCCCTCAACATTATTTATTTGACCAAACTCATGAATGACAACATTTTACATGATGCCACTTGACCCAATATGCCTACCAAATTGCCTTCATACATTCCAAAGTTTGAAGGAAAAGCAGGGGAAGACCCCGCCAACCATGTTATGACCTTCCACTTATGGTTCTCTTCAAACAACATCATGGATGATTTCATCTGCTTGAGGTTATTTCAAAGAACTCTCACTAGTTCATGAGCCAAATGGTATGTGGAGGAAAAATCAGGGTCCCATGTAACCTTTGACTCATTGTTTAAGGCCTTTTTGTCCTTTTTCCAATTACTAGTTTGTCAAGACACTGGCTTAGAGCTTCTCTCTGATTTGAAACAAATCATTTCTATCCATATCATCGACTAGAACCATGAATGGCATCGACGACGTAGTTTGTGTAAAAAGGAAACCACCAAATAACATTGTCTCGATTGGTTTCCTAAATCGCTCATCCCTGTGATTTCCAAGGATGGAGCATCCACTTTTCCTCAATCAGAAGAGGAATCTATAAGTAATTCCCAACAATTCGACCTCATATATTCCCAATGAGGTTACTTGTACATGGTATTTCTTGATGCATCCATACCCATACCATTTGGCCAAGACAAACCTAGGGTTTCTCACTCTGCAGATGGGTTGATTGGTTCTATGGCACACCTCAAACCTTACAACTACCCATCACCTACTTATGGTAAAAATAATTATCCTCAACCATATGGAGGGATGTATTATTACCCTTCTCCCACGCACCAACAATCATACCCTGTTTTTCCCACTTCGACGTTTGGGGGACCCCCTCTGGTACCCTTGATGCATTCGCTATCTCAATCAAGTATGGGTCCACCCCAAAACATCGTATATAACCACAAATGTAGCTGAAGTACTTAAAATTACTATACGCCATATGGATCATCTCCACAAAACCATCAATATTTTCCATTTCCTAGTCCTCCCCAGGCAGTTTCTCCTCCACTAGGAAAACCACATGATGACATTAATTTTGTTAATCACTCCCCCATTCAGCAGGTTCATGATTTCGAATAGTTGAATATGTGAAATCCTACACATTAGTCAAATAATTTCAGGAATAAAGGGGAAAAATGAAACAATAATAACCCAATACCAAGAGGAAATAACCCCCAACAAAACCGTCCTGTTGGGGGCAACTAGAATCAAGGCAACCAGAACCCCCAAGGCGGAAAAAATAATAACAAACCACGAAAAAGGAAGAAAAAAAATCTCAGAACTAACTTCCCTTTCTCCCTATTTGGTGAGTATGGACATTATACTCACCACTTCCCCCAAATTGACAATTACAAATAGATGAAAGAATCCATGAACACACAACACCTTCTGGCACTGCCTACCCCACAACATTATTTACAGCCACCACCTCCAGTCGTTTTGAAAAACCCTATTCCACACCAAGGTGTGATGAATACCCAACAAGAGATAAAATTTTCCCCACCACAAATGGGGCAATATAAAAACCCAGGCCCCAATCAACTCGAAAATCCAGCCAATCACAGTATCCTTCATACCTGGGAAGAAGAGATTCTTCTAGAAACACGTGATCGTGAATATGGAATGCCTCCCAAATCTACCTAAACCACCTCAGAAACAAATCTAGCTACAACATAACAACCATTGATGATCCCACGCCCTAACACTAAATCAAACCCACGTATACCCCACATAACTTTACGACGGAATGTACATAACCCTCATTCTAGGGATGCCCATAATTATAGTCTGGTTGATGACTTAACATAGTATTATGCTTGCATGTCTATGTTGGAGGTCCTCCAAACCTATCCGTCACAGTGCAAATCCTTTCTTTCCACTTTGGGGGCAGTTGACCTAGCTGATACATGGATAATCACCTTTGATTTGGATAGTAGAGAAACATGCCTCCCCACTCTGGTATCCTTTCAGATACCATATAATATCCAAAACATCACAATTCATCGGTCATCATTAATGAAGGTGCATCCACATGCATCATGTCCTAGTACCATCTTCCATTACCTTGAGAGATTATGACGATCAACCATCATCTCCTTAAGGGCTCTTCCAAAATTTCCCCATAGAACTTGGGGGAAAAACCATCCTGATTGACATTGAAATTATCGACACTTCACTTGATTACAATATATTTTTTGGACGTAGCTAGATGGATTCTATGAATGAAGTATTCTCTTCGATGTTTCATACGATGATGTTCCCCCATAACGGGAAAATCATCACCATCGACTAGATTACAAATTATGAGCCTAATCATTCCTCCAACATTGATAACATCCTCCCTCTTGTCTATGCTAGCTTGAATTCTTTTCTAGTCATCGACATTGGCCCTGGAATATTCAAATACCTATCCTTGTTAGGAACTTACCATGGAGGACTACCTCTCTTAAAATCATCTATTTCAGCACAAGTGTGTGTAGTTTCCTCTAACATAATGAATATCAGAGACAATATTTCCCTCACTAAGTCCCCTCTCAGAGAACTACTACCTCGGGAATTCCCGAAAACTGTAATATCCCCAAGGACATGCCCCTATTGTATTTATGAATTGTAAACCTATTTTGTAGGCTAGTGAAGAAATTATTGATAAGCTAATGGGATTTTGTGTTTGTTGGGCCGAAGAGCCTAAGTGTTAAAGGGAAGGAGCCTGTTTTTGTATATGTAATTATGCAAAACATTAATAAAATATATGCATCACTACGTGCAGACCAACCACAAAGAAAGAGTGATCAGGGACTAAGATTTTATAGAGTGGGTAAGGGAAAGGGGGATGAAAGGTTGGAAAGAGGGGCTAATCTTAGGGGCTTAAGTCCTTTAGAATAACAATTTATTATTATTCCAAAACTATGAGAAAGGCATGTTTTTATCCTAATTCCTGGGAGGGGTAGCATGTGCAGAAGGGAACACGTGGAGCTCTAGGAGGACAAGTCTTGACCTAGGCACATTTAGTTAAAGGCTGAAGCGTCATCTAGGTTGGGGTTTTTTCCTCCATTATTTCATTCGTTGTATGAAATGTGTGGGTCGACGTCTAATCTCTGTATACCCTTACGTAGCACTGAAACTAGAAAACCGTGATGTTTTCCTGAGAAGCCAATGCATCCTTTGTCTAAACCATTTGCATCTGCGTTTGACCTCTCCATTGATTCCTTTTCATGCACCTTGAAAACCAGTGTCAAAACTATGGACTAATCCATGTCTCCTATGCATCCTGTGAAGCCAGTTTATCCACCCTTACAGAGCCGAGTCTGTACCTGAACTGTTTGTGGGTTTCTACCCTATATTTTCCTGAGTGGTGTTGACCAATTATTGTTGTTGTTATCCTTACCTTGTGGGAATTGAGTTGAACTAGTTGAAGAAGCAAGTTGATAGGCCCGTGGTTGAAGAGGTAGGTTGTTAGGCTTGTGAACATCTCTTTCCAGGTGAGAGAGTTCTTGGGAAGTGGTTTTCTCCTAGAGGGAGTCTAGAACCAACTACGGAGCTCTGATAATTGCTGATCCATCCTGTTGCTGAGACCTAGAGAGGGAGGTGAAGGAGCTGATGGATTGTGTGATAGTGAAGTTATATACTCCTGGGTGGAACATGCATGTGGGGAATGGGATACCATGAGTAGTGGGCATAAGAAGGATCATGGGGAGAATCCTTCCAGTTTCATTGTGCAGTTTTCTAGTAACCTTAGCCTAGTCTAGGATTCCCTTTCCCAGGGTGGAGATTAGTCCTAGCTCGGGGGTGACCACACTATTGAGCATGATGAGAAGCAGGGTATAAGGATGGGAGGTTCGTGGAAGGTCTGGACGTAGTTGGTGGAGTTACTCCATCCTAAAATATAAGTATCAATTGTGTACTTAATTATGTATTTTATGCATCATTTGTGATGATTAAATTTTATCATGTATTTCGTTGCATATCTGATTTATTGTCTATTACATTAGAATCTGAATGGTAACAATAATTATGTGATTATTGTGGTTAAGTGTTTTAATTGATTAAAATGCATGTTATATATCTATGTATAGATGTGAATGTTCCACGTAGTAGCGTTGCCTGGCCTATTGGTGGCTGGGGATGTTACAAATTGGTATCAAATCCATGGTTTTTGACACTGAGCCTAGATGGGCCATGTTGGCACGAAAGTTAATTCTCCAAGGTGGTCTTGCAATCCAAACCATGGTTTTACTGAGGGGTTATGTCTTAGCATCAAGAGAATTGTGGGATGAAAGGAGGGTTACTCCAAACCACCATTGCATGCCCCCACAATTGGAAAAGCGTTAAGCGATGTGATGTAATGACGTCAACAAAAGTATCATGGAAGTGTTTGAAAATTAAGGGTTCAGGACATTGGGGGCGTTCAGATGTGAGATCTCCCGAAGTCTCGAAGCTCCGAAGCTTTGATGTCCCATAGATCACATTCTTGAAGTTCCATATCAAGTGTCAGTCATTGGATGCTAAGTAGTAGTGGATGGTTGATCTTCCCTACTTCGTGAGTTCGTTAATTCTGAACTCCCAAAGATCATTGTGTGGTGCTTGGAAATATTTTGAAGCTGAAGGCTGAAGGCTCGAGTATGCACTTATTGATCTAGTGATTGGTCATGACCCATGGTCATGTGGGTTGGGGACTGATAGAAAGGGGATAGTGCCCAAAAACTTAGAAGAGCAGAGCTCCGAAAGAAGAAATCTATGGGGATTCTTTATTGAATGAGAATCACAAAGAATGAAATCTAAACATTTTTCTTAAATCAGATTGGTTTATCAATGTTGTGGGATTTTTTAAGGAATGATGGCCTGACAAATTCCAGTGGTCTACAGATTATGTTTGCATAATTTTAAAGATAGCCAGAAACTAATAGAGTTGATATTGAATGCAAAGAAATGGAAGAGGCATAAACTGCTTCCAGTTCAGAGAATGAGGTAAAAGGAGTAGATGTCCATTTGGGAGATGAAGAATCTAAGTCCAATGGACATGGAGAAGAGATATATTAGGAAGAAAGTATGATAAAAATCATTGAACGACAACAGAAAGATGCCCAAACTCACTGAGAAGATGACCAAAATCTCCTGAAAGCCAAGGATCAATAAGGAGAATTCAACTTAAAGTTGATGAAGAGTTTGGAGAGAATATAAAATAAGTTGGATAAGGAGAGAGACTCAAGAAAAATAGGAGGTCGCAAGATATATGAGAGAAAAATAATATCAAGAAGCATTTGCATGCATCGTCGTCACTCCCCGAAGTAGTCCAATAAGGAGGGACACAGTAGTTCCAGCCCATATCCTATGAGAAATCATAAGATACCTAGAGTGGTTGAACTGAAGGGAGAAATGAACAAGATCAAGCCTCCTACATCTTATGGAGAACATAATAAGGAGGAATATGCCAAGACATGGTTGCTTGGGTAGAATGTCCATTGACGAATACGAATGAAGGTTTTTGGAGTTGTTGAATTATGTCTCATTCATCAAATATGAGACTGTCAAGATTCAAAGGTATATGAGTGGACTACCACCTTCCATTGGGGAAAATATTCAGTATGATGACCCTAATACTATGGAAGAAATTATAAGAAGAGAGAAATACTTGTATGAGCAGCAAAGAAAAAAACCTACTTTTCAGAAGGCTTAGGATGACCAAAAGAAGTTTAAGAAAGAGAAGAGGTAAAAGGGAAAAAAAGCTCCCTTTTTCAGAAACATTCCTCAAGGAGAGGCATCGTTTAGAGAGTTGATAACGACTGACATAAGGGGACAAAGGCCAAGGCATATTCCCATTGAGTGTTGGGGCTGTCAGGGAAACCACAAGTAGAGAGATTGTCCCCACAAAAATGGAAAAGTGAGAAATGTCCATAATGTTGACAAATATGAAATAGTGGAGGGCATGGGTAGTAGAATAACTAGGATCTATGTAGCCCTGGACAACAAGCAAGATGAATTACAATCACACATGATCGAAGTGGAAGGTATGAGAAAAAACCAACCCATTTCTATTTTAATTGACTGAGGAGCTAGTCATAGTTATGTAGACCCTAGGATGGTGGAAATTTTACATTTACCAAGAAGAAAGCCTGAGAAAACTTGGCTAGTGAAATTGTCTATAGGAGCCAAGAGACAATTTGTCGAGTTGGTTAATTCCTGTCCAGTGGACATGAATGGCCTGAGCACAAGTGTTGAATTGAACATTCTCCCTTTAGGTTCCTATGACTATCTAATTGGGATGGATTGGTTGGACTAGGACCATGCCATCCTAGACTATTGTAACAAGGCATTCACTTGTCTAGATGAGGAGGGGAATCAGAGAATAGTCCAAGGAATTCCCAGCTTAGTCGCTACCGGAGAAATCTCATCAATGCATATGAAGAAGTGCTACAGAAAAGGGTATCAATTATTTGCAGCTCATGTGGAGGAAGCATCTAAGGATGAGGTCTCAAATATCAAACACCATGTGGTACTAAAAGAGTTTTAATATGTGTTCTAGAAGGTACCAGGATTATTCCCGAAGAGAGATATTGATTTTTCTATAAATTTGATTCCTAGAGAAGCTCTAGTATCAAAAGATCCTTATAGAATGAGTACAACAAAGATGAAAGAACTGTAATTGCCCAAGTTTACTTATTATGTAAGAAGTATATACACCTAAGTGTGTCACCATGGGGATCCTCGATCCTATTCATGAAGAAGAAGGATGGGACGTTGAGATTTTGCATCGATTTTAGATAGTTGAACAAAGTGATTGTTAAGAACAAGTATCCTCTAGCACGGATCAATGATGTTTTTGACCAGTTGAAGGAGGATAAGATATTTTCGAGAATATATCTTAGATTAGGTTATCACTAGGTAAGAATAAATGATGAAGACATCAACAAGGCTACCTTCAGAGAAAGGTATGGTCACTATGAATTCACAGTGGTGCCATTTGGGTTGTCGAATGCACCCCTTGTTTTTATGTGTTTAATGAATGGTGTATTCAAGGACTATCTAGACAAGTTTGTCATAGTCTTTTTGGATGAAATTTTGGTGTGTTCCAAGTAGGAGGAATATCATGAACAACATTTGAGGATGGTGTCACAAGTGATAAGAGAGAACCAACTGTATTCCAAATTGAGAAAATGCTCATTTTTTCAAAAGAAAATCCAATACTTGGGGCATATCATTTCAAAGGATGGGATAGTCGTAGATCCTGAGAATATTGAGGCCATCAGAGAATGGTCAGTGCCAAAGATTGTGACAAAAGTTAGATCCTTTATGGGTCTAGCGGGATATTACAGAAGGTTCATTGCAGGATTCTCAAGGATAGCTTACCCTATTACTTCCTTGCAAATGAAGGAGAAGAAATTTCAATGGAAAGAATAATGTGAGAGAAGATTCTAGTGATTGAAGCAACTGCTAACCAGTGCTCTAATCCTGAGGATTGTAGATCCAAATTTAGATTTTGTGGTTTGCATAGATGCATGCAAAGAAGGATTGGGAGGATTCCTCAATCAAAATGGTCTCATGATTTGTTATGAATCTAGAAAGTTGAAAGAGAATGAAAGGAACTATGCAACTCATGATTTTGAGTTGGCGGCCATCATTAACACTCTAAATACATGGAGGAATTACCTCATGGGAAGGAGATTTGAACTAAGGACTGACCATAATGGTCTGAAGTATTTGTTTGATTAGGAAACCTTAAATGTTAAATGCTAGGCAAAGTAGATGGTTGGAATTCCTTTGTGAGTACGACTTTGATATCAAGCATATCAAAGGAAAAGAGAAAAAAGTGGTTGATGCACTTAGCAAGAGAGTCCATGAATTACATGATACAATCATTAGCATGTGCCGAATTGATATTAAAGAAAGAATTTCAGAGGCTGCAAATGCATATTTGTAGTACAAGGATTTGGTAGCAAAGCTGCAACAAGGTGAGATGCCACAGAAAGTGGAAAATTATAAACTGGAAATTGACAGAACACTTATGTACAAGAATAAAATTTATGTACCTAATGTCCAGAACTTGAAACTTATGATTTTTAATGAAATGCATAATATGCCTTATGCAGGGCACCTTGGATATCAGAAAAATGTGGCAGCAATCAAGAGCCATTACTTTTGGCCAGGTATGAAAAAAGAAATTGCAAAATACATAGCCACATGTATGGAACGATAGAAGGTTAAAGCTGAGCATAGACACTCAGCCAGGTTTCTACAAACTTTACCCATTCCCGAGTGGAAGTGGGAGGTAGTGACAATGGATTTCATCACAGGATTTCCAAGAACAGGCAAGCAACATGAGTCAATCATGGTGGTGGTGGAAAATCTTATGAAAGATGCCCATTTTATTCCATTGAAGACTAATCAAAAGGCAACTAACATTGTTGACATTTTTATAAGGGAAATAACATGATTGCATGATATTCCCAAGACAATTGTGTCTGAGAGGGACTCAAAATTTACCTCAAAATTATGGAAAGGGTTATTCAAAGGGTTCATAACGAATCTGAATTCAACACTACTTATCATCTTGTGTATCATGGGAAGACACAGAGGGTGAAGGAACTGATAGAAGATATGATAAGGATGTATGTGATGGACAAACCATGTAAATGGGAAGACTACCTACACTTGGTAGAATTTGCCTACAAAAATGGGTATCAAGCATCGTTGAAGATGAGCCCATCTGAAGAAATTTATGGCAGAAAGTACAATACCCCAATAAGCTGGGATAATCCAGCTACTAGAGCAGTGGTTGGGCTAGATTTTATGAAGGAAATGGAAGAGAAAATGCTAAAAATTAAGCAGGATTTAAAGGTTGCCCAAGACAGGAAGAAATGTTATGCTGATAAAAACTAAACCCACAGAGAGTTTAAAGTGGGAGAGCATGTTTTCCTGAAAGTGAAAGCCAATAGAAGTTCCCTGAAACTAGGAAATTGTTCGAAGTTGACAACCAGATTTTGTGGGCCGTTTGAAATCCTAGAAAGGATTAGGCTAGTTGCATATATTCTTACATTACCTACATCCATTATTGTACATAATTTGTTTCATGTTTCATTTCTTAAGAAATATATACCTGATCCTAATCATCTAATTTATTGGAATGTGATTCAGGTGGAGCAAGAAGGCATCTTACAAGTGGATCTTGTGCACATATTCGATAGGAAGAGAAAATAGCTCCATAATCGATTCATAGGGATTTTCAATGTCTAGTGGACTTGGTAGAGTCCTAAGGATGTGACATGGGAGCATGAGGATGTTATGTGGGTAGAATACTGGCATCTTTTTTAAGATTTTGGAATTCTTGTTGATGTTGTGTAAAGAGTTGTGTTAGCACTCTGTAATTTTCCCAAGGTTGTGGAGGCAGTCACAGAGGCAACATTAAAACCTCTTCGAGCCAAGGATCTAGCCCTCCAAGACTTAGAGAGGGATCTCTATGTCTAATATAACTTTGTTTGTGTATGGATATTAGGCTAGCTATGCAGAATAGGATTTGTTTTAGATTTAAGGTGTTTGGCTAAAGGACTGATTTAGAATGACATTGGGCTATGGGGTCTGTGTTAAAAATTAAGGTCAGATAAACAACTTTTAAAAGGATTCTTCATAGGGTGAGATAGTCAAGACACTAGATCGATTAAAATTAAATGTGATAGAATGATGGAACAAGTGAAAGGTTCATTTAAGTAAAGAAGCATTGAAGAATTTCATTAACTTAAAATCAGAAGAATAACATGCACACTGATAAAAGGTCAGATATAGAGTACACAAGGTAAATTATGCTCTTTAACTTCCTTTTAATAGTTAGAACTAGAAAACAAGGTGACAACATATTAAGAAGACATTAACATAGAAATAATACAATCACCAATATCCAGACGCAAGCATCTTGTAAATCAATTCCTTTGTATTATTGGTGGATCTAAAAAATATTACAGAGAATAGCTTTTCTAGGTGCAAGGATCAATCCTTTTACATTAAAATTACATGAATAAATAGGAGAGATCACCCCTCAAGCCTAGGAATTCAGATTCAACCACCTTGGCCAAAAATAACAACAAATCCCCAAAAATATGGAACTATTCGCCATGAAAGACGGGCTAAATTTCTGCACAAAAGGGGTTAAATCAAACATTTGTTTATCTTTACCGGTGACACATGTGTACAATATAGAGGAGGTTATTAGATATGAGCATGTTATGTACAAAAAATTCATTTGGTTTCTCCAATTTCATCTCCAACTCGCTGAAACAGCTCTCGCAAAATCAGGACTGAAACAGAAAAAAATGAAAATCCGAAAAATGAGGATGAACGATGGCTTTGATTCTCCCAACTGGTGGCACTTGTGAAAAATATGGAAGAGGTTTTTGTTATTCATCCTATTATGAAAAAAAGCCTCTCTCTTGTTTTTAAAATATATTTTTGTTTTCCAAGAATTCGTTTTGGAAGAAGACTGGTCAAACTGGAAAAACCGAGTGGTTTTGAGTTTTTTGGGTGAGCGGTTTTGCAGGGGGAAGGTGGTTTCCAGACCCCCATTGAGGTGGTAAGTGGTATTGGGAGGGGGGGTCTGAAATCACCAGGGGGTGACAAGTGTCCCTCCCAATACCACTTTCCCGGACCCCCCTTGAGGTGATGTGATGTGAGGGAGGGGGGCTCTCGAATGTATGTGGAAAGTGTCGGGTAGACTTAGGATATGTTGTTTGATATTTTTGATTTATTTGTTTTATTTTTAATTTTTTTGTATTTAATTTTAATTTATTATGTGTCGTTTAATTTAGTATTTTTGTTTTATATTTGTGTTTTTTTTTATTTGTTTTTGTTATATGTTTTATTTATTTAATATATGTTTTTTATAATTTTTTAATTGCTATTTTATATTTTATCTTGTTTTGAATGTATATGTTTTATTTTTATTATATATTATATGTTTTTTAATATATTTTTTATTTATAATTTTTTTTAACGTGTGATTAATAAAGCACTAACCTAAGTATTAACAATTAACTTAATTATTAATTGATTAATTAATTAATTATTAACTAGTCTCACATATTTTAATTAAACTAACTATACTAAATTTTATTACTAACATTATTAATCTATTGTTCTTTTTTTCCTAAGCTTGTTTATTCATGGATGAGTGGTGGGAAAGATGTAGCCAATGGAACAAATGGATAAGGGAGTGAGTGGTGCAAAAGGTGGATGAAGGATGCATTAGGGTGATGAAGGATCGGGCGAAAATGGATAGAGGGGGAAAATGGAATAAACCGAGCCAGATTTCGTCATCACGGGAGAAATGCCAAATAAACAACTGAAGAGTCAGTTTACCTATGATTATAGGACCCCAACATAGGCTCCACCTAGGGATGGGATATCTTTCAGGAGGTGTCGAGAACCACTGAACTCCGAACATGCAGATCGATGATTTATTCATTGGGCCATGGAGTCACTGCAGTTATAATCTTCGAACTGACTCATTTTTTATTGAGCACTGAACTATATACTATCAACTGCAAAATATATTCGAAAGCATACAATAAAATATGCTCAAATGACTAATCTTATTCAAGACATATACCTACCCTACACTATTGATAATTTTGTTTTTGTAAATGATACAATAATGCCAGTGTAGCCAGTCAAGCAACTGCTCTAATGACTCCACTCTTTCAATGTTTACAATCAATATCAGAAATAGAACTTGTATAGGCATCATGAATTTATTTCCATATTGATCTTCACAACAAAAATTTCTGGGACTGTGGACAATTCCAGAAACTTTGGGAATCAATGGGTATTCTGAAAAGAATAGCTCCTCCATATAGACAGTTATAGGATCATTATAAATATGATCTATTACTGGATATTCAAATTTAACCAATTTCATGATTTGATGTTGTAGTTATTCGATTTGCTTCCTCATGCACTTCCTGACATGGTTGCAACTTCTATGATGGGATTTCAAATGATACTTATGTTGAACACACCCCTGTAGCTGATTGTTTGATCATATCCATATCATAACAATTTTTGAAATTATTGGGGGTAAATGAAAACTGACTTTGAAAACACAATCTTTCTAGCATATTAGCTATAGGGTCATAAATGTTTTTAGATGACTATGGAATTTGTTCTGCTGGTATTTCATGGCTTACACTATGATCCTAAACCAGAATCTAACCAATATTCCTTTCCAAAATATGAAATGAACTGAAACATAAGGGCATGGAATTAAAATGGATAAACTCATTACACGTCTCAGGCTTTGTGTTTTCATCTGAATTTTGTCCTGCACAAAGACTCAAGGGTTGCACTTATGAATCTGCAACAACTTATATATCACCCCTGTTCTCCTCACTTGGTGCATCAGAGCGTTCCTCATCCTTTCTATTTACAACTTGCTTAAAATGTTCCCTCGAGAGTGAGGCAAAACATAGGGGCATGCAGTTTGCATTTTCTTGAAAATTTTTTGCATTTTCCTCCATGCAATATTGATTAGTATGCAGATTTTTATTGTCATCTTGGCATAGTGGTAATTGGACTTCTTCTTCCCCTGAAGATAGTGATAGTTTCTATGAACAATCATCATCAAAATAAACTACATAATCATCACCCAGATGGTCATATCCTGGAAAATCATTTACATATGCAAGGTCAGCGAACATGCACATCATCTGAGGATGTTTTCTCATCACCATCTGATTTTGAACTTCATCTTTGGATATGTTGTGGATTGAGTACATCAATTAATCATTGGGTGGATCAAAATACTGAGGCTAAATTGGAAAAATCTTGGGTACATTGATATTTTTCCTTTCTAGCATTAATGGAACATAAGGTTTTCGAACAACATGTTCCTCTCACCTACTAATATTATGAATTACTTCATTGACTGTGTTAGTCAGAATATCTAATTTCATTTCTGAAGATAGTGACTATTCTTTTTCTATTTTCTCTTTCATCAATGCTTCTAACTTTGCCTTTCTATTCAACAAGTTAGCTTCCACATCAACCACAATCTTTTGCATTTCTTCAAGGGTGGTAGTGTTCCTTTCTCTTAATTGGAATGTCATTTCATGATCGAAAGAATCAGGGTAATGCAAGTGAGATAATCCTGGGGGTGGCCTTATATCAATCGACATTGCATGGTACACCTTATTGAACCTTGTTGAAAATTGATGTATTGTCTCCCCTGACTGTCTTTTCAAATGGTCATATTCTCATAGGATGAGAAAGACATTTCTCATGATCACCCATCGATCTAGATTTTTTTTACAAATTGATGGAAATTGCTAATTCTTGCAGTTGGAAGATTCTTAAACCAATCTTTGACTTTACCTTGCAATTATAGGAAAAACATTATGATGTAGACATCATCATCTTCCACCTCAAAT
>JASDQU010102844.1:351102-375579 GCA_032191745.1 Picea mariana
GTTTTGTTTTTAATGTATATGTTTTATTTTTATTATATATTATATGTTTTATTTCTAATTGTTTTTAATGTGTGATTAATAAAGAAATAACCTAAGTATTAAAAACTAACTTAATTATTAATTGATTAATTAATTATTAGTTATTAACTAGTCTAACATATTTTAATTAAACTAACTATACTAAAATTTATCACTAACATTATTAATCTATTGTTCTTTTTTTTATAAGATTGTTTACTCATGGATGAGTGGTGGGCAATATGTAGCCAATGGGACAAATGGATAAGGGATTGGGAGAAAATGGATAGAGGGGGAAAATGGAATCAATCGAGCGAGATGTCGTCATGTCAGGAGCAATGCCAAATAAGCAGCTAAAGAGTCAATTTACCTATGATTATAGGACCCCAACAAGTTGCACTGAGGAGAGTGGAAAAATAAGGGGAGGGGATTGTGATATCCCCAAGGATGATCCCTTGTTGTATTTATGAATTTTAAACCTGTTTTGTAGGATGGTGAGCTAAGTATTGATAAGCTAGTGGGATTATGTGTTTGTTGGGTCGGAGGGACTAAGTGTTAAAGGCCAGGAGCTTGTTTTTGTATATGTAATTATGTAGAACATTAATAAAATATATACATTATTTCATGAAGACTAACCAGGATGAAAGAGTGAATGGGGACTAAGATTCCACAGAGTGGGTAAGGGAAAGGGGCCTAAAAGTTTGGAAAGAAGTGATAATATTAGGGGCTTAAGTACTTTTGAATAATTATTTATTATTATTCCAAAGCTGTGAGAAAGACGTGTTTTTATCCTAAGTCCTGGGAGGGTGTTGGCAACCCTACATAATTTTTCTTTTTAAAGTGACAAATGACAATTCCTGTAGTTTCCTATGCCTCATCCTGTAAATATTGTTATTTGAAGGTGACTATTCAGTTGTAAAAAGGGTGTTTTGATTGTTCCCACTTGTTTTTATCTTGCATTTTTGTGCTTCATTCATGACTGAAAGCATGAATGAATCATTAAAACTTTTAATTGTATTACAATTTTATCTAAGGCTTGGTCTTTAAAAGGGTCAATGTTCTTACACCTCTTTTAATGAATGTTGTTTTTCTTTGAGCTTATCATATATCAATGAAACACTTAATTTGAGTTTCTCTTGGATTCTAAGATTATGTTTTGGATCCTTTGTATACCAAGAATCGATTGGCATATGGACTATAGCCTTGTTCATTTGGATTTCCTGGTAAATCAACTTTGATCTTAAACTTTTGATTTACATTTGGATTTAAAAAAAATGCATCATCTCCTAAATCAAGGATACTCATTGCATGTCATGGGAATTAAACACACTATGATCATACCCTGTACCTCATTTTTAGCTGGCATTTTCAAGTGACAGGTCTCTCATGACAGATCGAGGTCTAGTGTTATGCTCTGTTTCCAAAACATTCATCGCTAGAACTACCTGAATTTCATGTGTAAAACCCTTATGCTCACATTATGACCACACTGGTGTGATTTGTTACTCCTTTGTTTTTGTCTCAGACATTCCTTTGTTTCTTCTATCTATTAAGCCCACAGTAAGTTTGGGTCACTCATGTTACCATCTGTTCAAACCCTTATGGCCCCTATCGTCCAATTTGAGCCAAATGGTTCCCAAACTTTGTTGTTGTATAATGATGCGAGTGAGGATCTTAAGAACCAGGGTTGTGATATGTTTATTGAGAAATTCCAGAGTTATAACTTGCGAGTAGCCAAAGAATTTTCCCTTACATTTGATGGATGCAGAGCCAAGGTGGGTGATATGCAGTTGGATATCACCAAAGAATTTCTGAGTGAAGCAACAAGGCTTCCTCTCACTGGTCAAATGTGATTTAAAAATTTGAATTTGGATGAAATACCCTGGAGTTTGTTTGTCACCTCTCAAGAAATTCAATGATGTGACAAAGGTATTATGAACTCCTTACTCAAGGTTAGATGGCATGGTTTGTTGGAAGTTTTAAGACAATTTTTCACCTATGAAGGTATTTTTGGTTTGGTATTCCTTTACCACATATGATTGCTCATGCATTTTATTGGCTTTCATTTAAACATGTTGTTTTACCTGTTCAGAAGTTTGTATTAAATGGAAAACAGATATAAAAGGAAGAACTTGGATTCCATCTTATCTCACCATGGTTTGATTAAGTTATTGTTAGTTCATCATTTGAAAGCACTTGGTGATGATTGGGACAACTTCATAACTTGTAATGTCTTTGTTACAATAAATCATGTAGAGACCCCTGTGGTGGATAAACCCATTATAATGAAACCTCTCAAGCTCTCAAGTGTCGGGCCAGACTTCTTACATGAAAACCCTTGCGAAAGGGCATTGCCTAATCAGCCTTTGTGTGAGCAACAAGATGCTACTTCTAGGGTTATTAAAACTCCTCAGCATGAATAAATTGTTTGCCTTAATCCCACTACAAAAACCAACAACAAACACCCACGCAAATGGCCAAAGAAAAATCAATAAATAGGGTTTCGTAATAAGAGGCATGTCCAAATAATTTCAAGGAGTTTGTGAAATAAATCCAAAGCTCATGTAAGATTGATCAATTTGATCGAGATCCATGATGATTCTGACTACAAGATCGAGAGGTTTCTAGGACAAGAAGATCCTAATTGTTCCGAACCATATCAACCATTTGATTATGTCGATCATCTCTCACCATGTTTGAAAGACAACAAGGAATTTACAGGTATTCTAATTGGTCCAAGGCCGACAGTGGGTAGAAGTGATGTTTTACCACACAATTACACCTTTCCTCAACTGATTGCCCCTGCTACACATTGTGAAGTTTGTTTACATTAGATAAGTTAGTACTACACAGACATCCTTATCCTTCAAGTGAGGTTCAAAGCTCTCATGGCTCAAAATGACTCATTGGCAAATGAAAACCATGAGCTCAAGACCAATGCACAAAGACAAGTAAAATGTTTGAAGAGGATGAGAAATATCATAATAAAAAATGATGACAGTGTCAAAGCTGTGATCAATTATGAGATTTTGTGATTCAAATTTTGTTATCAGTTGGATGGTAAGATTGGTTTTCATCAAAATTATGCTTTTTGTTATTTTTCTAATTAATCTAGATTGATTTGGATTTCTATTACTAATAATAAGACTGGATACAAAATCGAGAGATTATGTAGCCAAGTCAATTTCTCATATTAAATTTAGTAATGGATAGTTAATAAAATATTTGATTTCTTCATTTCATTTTTTCAGGATAGAATGTAAATGATGTTGGAATGGAGCAATGTTGGACTTGGTCAATTATCTATTTTCCTTTTCTTATTTTGTAAATAGGAGGAAATTCTCATAAATACGGAAGATGTAGTTTGATCTTGAGTGGCTTCAAGCCCTCTATATTTGTAACTTTTAAATCTTTTTGAGATCTGATCCTATGTTAGAAGATAGGATGTTTAGCCTTTGTGAAATCTTTAAATACTCCATATTTTTGTAATGAAATCATATTGGCTGAGGGAAAGAGATAGACAACTGATTCCTAAACTTAATAAAACCACATATATGCATTTTGGCTTTAGCCTTTTGTTAATGATGTTTTCATTTACATTTTGTTAATCCTTATACATTAATAGGTCTGATAACTTTAGACTTAATGATCTATTATGTGCAGGATGTTTATATTATGAATGTCGTCTACAACTTTCTTTTCAAAATATAAATGATGTGATCATATATTCAATTAGAATGATAGGATTTATCTTTGAGTTTTAATCGAATGATGGAATGCATAGTTTTCTTTTAGATTTATCTTGTTGTAATCATGTGTAATTATGAGATCACGTGTTTATGTTTGTGTGTCCTTCTCTTCCATTAAAACCTAAGATGCTAATACATGTTATGAATTTATTTAGGAAATTCACAAGGTTCATTGCAGATTTATCTCTTGGACATGGTAGTTGGGTGTTCTCCACTCATGCATATGCTTGGACACACCTCACTAACTCACTAACAGGTTAGCTCCTTTGTATTTTTCTGTCATTTATATTTCATTGAAATTAGAACGTATGGTTTATCTTTTGAGTATCCACTCGTTTATGTTTCATTGTATTTTTAATTCCATATTAGTTTAGATTTATAAAGGAAAAACACAAAAAATATTTTTATGTGATTTATTTATCTTCTTCCTAGAAGCAATCATTTTTCACTTTGATTTTCATAAGTTTCGATTAAAAATTGCAGTTTGTAAATCATGTACACAAGTAAGATTTATACATATTCTACTTAAATACATCTACAACAGTTATATTATACATGTGTACATATATATATCTATATCTATATCTATCTATCTATCTATCTATCTATCTATCTATCTATCTATATATATATATATATAGTGTTTAGTAATTAGATAGTTATTTCGTTCCTTTATTTCTTTCTTTTAGGACTTTTAGATTGGATAATGGAGCTATTAAAACCATTAGAACGAGTTACACCAAATGCATTTTGTTTCTTAGACAACCTCAAACCAAACTCGTTCTCCCAGTTGACAGATGGTCAATTTCTCTCGTCAACAAATGGAGCTAGAAGGAGGGCCTGAATACAATTGATGGCACATGGAAGTCGCAAGAGTCCTCACCCACACACTCTCCCCCCTATAGTAACACATATCCATTCTGAAAACAATGTTACTTATGAAACAATAACTACCTTGAACGAAAATCCCCAAATTCCCATTGAGCCAGTAACACCAAACCCTCAAGGGTCTGACATACAAGAAAGTGTTCTCTAGTCACTATTAAGGACACATAGTGCTTTGGATCATATAAGGAAACTCGGTAGGACACTAAATCAACCCTTGGATTTCTCTGATATCAGAGAACAACTTGAAGGCACTAGTCTTCTTCTAAACCCTATAGGTGATGATACTATCAATCCTATTGATACACCTACTCCTGGAGCCAGAGGATTTTGCATTCTACCTTCCCCACCTCATTCATCTCCATCCCCTTTAGGAGGAGAGTCATATGACGAAGTTAGTTCTTCATATGAGCCATCTCAGCCTTCAAAACCACCTACACCCATGGAAAACCAAAACAATCCCTCTAGACCATGGCTTGATCAAGATGTTTTGGTTGTAACTGGGCCCCAACACCCTTTACCTAAACACCCAGAGAAATGGTTACCTAATTTCGATTCAGATTCTAAGAAAATCACTAAGGATCACATAAAGAAATTCATGCTAGCCATTTGACTTTGAAATGTAGAACATGAATATGTAGTATGTAGACTTTTTCCTTACACGTTTGAGGGCAATGCCTCTACATGGTATTTTTCCCAACAACCTCACACCATTATATCTTGGGATAGATTCCAAACCTGTTTCCAAGAGAAGTTCAAAGATGATAAATCTCCTGAATTCTTAGTCATGGAACTCTCCAGCTTAAAGATGAACCCTAAGGAGATAGTAAAATATTTTAACCAAAGGTTCCTCATGTTAAAAAACCAAATGCCCACTGATTCAATGCTCGCAGAAAGATTTATTGTGGAATATTACACTAAATCTCTACACAATAATATAGAAAACTGGGTTAAAAGTTCTAAGAAGTCTATGTTATTGGAAGCCTTTAAGGAGGAAAGACAAATCGAAAAAGATATTTTGAGCTTGAAAGATAATCTTAGTAATGAGGCAGAAATAACTCCATCTTCTAAGAAGAAAATAGAAATTCTTACTAGGCCTCCCCAAACCAAAATCCAATTAGAAACTTCAGACTTAGAAATTTTGCAAAAGGTGGTCAAAAAATTATTGAATCAATTCATATACTTGAGGAGATTGGCTGAAGAATCATCCTTGAGCAAAGGAAGTTTTAAACCTAATTTCAAAAAACCTTTTCCCCTCAACTGGTCGAATCCAACCCTTTAGGGTCTAAATTTTGAAAGCTTACAATACGTTGTGCAAACTATCCTTGAAGCACATGATAACTTGGTTCCCCTTGATAATTCTGAAGATATAGTTGAAGAAGAAGTAGCTGAAGAAGAGGAGTCATCTTCCAATATCTTAGGACATTTTTTCGACAGTATTTTTCAAGGCAATTTTAAAATTGTCCATCCTTACAACACCATAAGCAAAACACAGAGTAAACCCTCTTTTGAAATAAGTACTAATGTTCCTCTAAAACATATGAAATAAGAGGAAACAAAACATAATTTAGCAGCCCTAGTTTTAGAGTATGATTTGATTGAAGACCTAAAGAAACTCAAGGCTAATATTTATGTTTACAAACTTTTGAAATTCCCTCTTCTTCTACAGAAAATGCTTCAGAACATTGCAGAAAACAGTAAAAACAACAATCTGAACAACAAGAAAATTGCATAAATCAGTTCTAAACTAGCTCTAAAGATCCTTTCTAAAACAACACCTGAACCCCCAGATAAAAGGGTTGTCACTGAAAAAAATGTATCAAATGTAGAGAAAGTAATTTCAGGGACAACGACTAAAAATCAAGATAATTTTGTTGTTAATACTCGCAAAAATGTCCCACCTTTCTTGTTAACTTTTGAAATTTTCAATAGAAATGTACATAACTGCATGGTATATTCTGAAGCATCATCAAATGTGATGCCCTTGTCTATTTTCCAAAAAAAAAAACGCATAAGTTCACCCTTCTAGTCTTAAAATCATTCAGCTCGATCAGATGAATGTTAAGGTAATTGGTGAACTAAAGAATGTGCTCGTTATGTTATCTTCTAACCCTAATTTTCACCATATTATTGACATCATTGTTGTTGACATCCCCAAAGTCTATGGTCTATTTTTTATTAGGGATTGGTCCAAGCAACTGCATGCTTACTTTGCAACAGATTGGTCGCATTTATGGCTGCCAGAAAATGGACAGCCAAACAAAATTAGGATTAACCGTGAATGTTACCTCAAACACTCCATGAAAGATTTGAATGATGCTAATGATCCATTTACTTCTTCCACTAATTCACTTGAAATGAAAGGAATGAATGCCTTCTTCAGTAACTTCATGGAAGAAACCTCCCCCATCACCAATCTGGAACAACAGTCAGAGCTCATGACATGTACTTAGTCAACAACTTTACTGAATGTTCCAAACACTATCGACGAAGCTCAGATATGGTCAATGTACTTCAATGGATCCAAATCCAAAGAAGGAACTGGTGCACGATGTGTAATCATCGACTCGACATGTAATAAAACTTTCATCACCTGTCAATTAGAGTTTGAATGTACAAACGACACTGCCACATACGAGGCACTTTTGCAAGGACTCGGAAAATATGTATATATGGACGTAAAGAAATTAATGGTATTTGGTGATTCATAAATTGTGGTCAGGCAAGTAATAAATTCCATACATCACCTATCACCACACCTAAAAATTTACCAAATTGAGGTATGGAATCTAATGCACAAATTTTCAGCATTTAACATCAATTCCATTCCTAGATAAAGTAATTTTGAGGCTCACTTATTGGCTAATGTCACTTCTAAACTATTTCCCACAGAAGGTCTTTCCGCTAATTCATTTTCAGTTGAGTTATTGTTTAGACCATCAATCCCAGACAACTTCATTAATTGGAGAGTGTTTTATGATGAACAATAGATCATCAGTTTTTTTCATATGGAGGACACTTTCCAAGGTGCAATTATCGATGAAGGCACTCACGATGAAAATCTTTTCAATTTCATGGTAATATCACAGCCTAGGTCTTTCAAATGAACATCTGATCTGGTAAACTCTATTCCTAAATTCGTGGTAAGACTAGAGAAGTGTTATGATTTCGATGATAAATTCAGAATGTTGGTAAATTGTAAAACAAATAGTTCCTCCTCGACTCATGAAAAGATCAATCTAGGGACTAAAGATAATCTACAAAATATCAATCTGGGAATGGGATGCTCTAAGTAAGAATGGTTCGATTTTATAAAAATATTTAGAGAATTCAAGGATGTCTTTGCCTAGACATATGATGATTTGAAAACTTTTGACCCTAATATAATACAACATATCATCCCCATGAAACCCCAGACTCAACCTTTTCAATAGAAGCTGAGAAAGATGCACCCTAAGTTGGAACCAACTGTCAAGAAAGAACTAAATAAATTATTAAATTTGACGATAATCTTCCCAGTGAGACCCACACAATGGGTGTCTAATCTAGTTCCTGTAAGGAAAAAAAAGTGGCAAAATTCAACTCTGTGTCAATTTTCGTAACTTGAACCGAGCGTATGACAAATACAATTATCTTGTTCCTCCAATGGAACAAATTATTTAGCAGGTATCTAGTTCCGAAAGACTATCAGTGCTAGATGGTTTTTCAGGATATAACCAGGTCCTCATGTCTCCACCAGACCAGTTAAAAACCACTTTTTGTACCCCATGGGCATTACAATATAGGTTTGTAGTGGGGACATTCCTCAAATATTGATAGATGAATGTGTTTCCATTAGTATTTTGTCCTCTGTTGCTTGGTATACTTTGGGTTGTCCTCAGCTTGCGTCGGTTACACAAAAATTGTTAGCTTTTAACAGGAGAACTGGTCAACCTTTAGGGACCCTTCCTCAGATTTCGGTAACTTTGGGAAGAAAAACTATCTTTATTGATGTCATGGTAGTTCGAGACCCCTTGAATTTATCTTTACTCCTTGGGAGGGATTATGTCTATGCCATGAAATCTATTGAGTCCACTCTTTTTCGTGTGATATATTTCCCTCACGATGGAAGAATTGTGACTATTAATCAACTTTCCTTCATTGGTCCTAACTATATTACCTCCCTGAATGGTTCTTATATGATGACAATATCGCTCCTGACGCATGTCAATTATGTAGAGTTGTCTCCCATGACTTCGACTCCTGATGATTTGGATCCGATAGTTGACATGGCGATCTCTTCATTAGGGATATTGGAGCCTGATCTCATTACCCACGTTGTGGCCCTCGGCATGTGTTCCTTCCAAAGTGATTTTCTTCCATTCAGTGAAGATCTATTGGAAGCCATGACTGAGTTTTGTCCCTTGACATGGTGTCCTTCCAGAGCATTATTCTCTTGGAAGCCATGATCAAGAAGAGTCCACAATCATAGTTTCTATTCTTTGTGGCAAGATCATTATAAAATGAAATAGAGGCCACGAACACAGTTTCTCTTCTCTGTAGCAAGCTCATTAAAAAATGAAACAGAAACTTTGAGCATATTTTTCCTCTATGTAGAATCTCGTTAAAAAATGAAACAACAATATGGGGATTGAACCTGGAGCCCTGAGCATAGTTCTTTTTCTATTTCAAGATCATTAAAAAATTAAACAATCACCTCTCTTGAACCTTCTTTTCATCCACTCTTATCCTTTTTCTCTATCTAGTAGAGAAATTGGTGACAACCGCAAAGTCAGTGAATGAATTGAAGCTTGGAGGGCATGTCTCCAGACTTTGATGATCATTTTGGAGTTAATCCACTAGCTTTCAAGCTGGGGGCATACCGAGCTTAGTCTTTGTTCTTTCTCTTGCTTGAACAAACATGAGAAAGTAACCGTGTAGAATTTTATGACTTTTTCGGACTCACATGGGTATATGAAAAAGGAATCCCCTGGAGTCGTCTTTGAGCTCTTTTCAGACTCTCTAAACATGAAAAGATTGCCGAGTGATCTCGCTTCTTTTCCCACTCATTAAAATGTTTGAAAGGGTGTCTTTCGAGTGATAATTTATCTCTTTTTCGGCCTCGCGAGACTAACATTATGAAAAAGGACAACATTGGAGTCATCTTTAAGTTCTTTTTAGACTCTTTAAATATGAAAAAAGCATCAAGTTTACCTTCTCTGGACTCATTAAACAATCATACATTGAAGGGCCCATATGGGACTGAACCCTTACTTCTTCCAGTTCACTAAAGAAGAGAAGAGGGACTTACCAAAGGTGAGTCATATAGATCATGTGTTACCCTCCTCGAGATCGTTAAATCAAAAAGAGGTACTCGTCTATCTGGATGGGGGAAAAATTGAAAGAAGCAAGACAAACAGTTTTTGAGAACACTACCAGCAACTCTTATAGTCGCCCTTGAACATGACACTTTGTATTTGCACACATTTTAATCCATTGAAACTATGCACTGAGACAATCCTCTGAGTTTCTTTTACTCCTTTGGGTCACTTGAAGAAAGTTAAAACATCCACTACATTATCAAGTTTTGGTCCTTGTCACGTTTCTGCTGATGTGCCTCAGTGTTCAAGGGAAGTATCTACCTCAAGAGTCAGCCATCAAAAATATCTTGTTTCAATACCTGTGTCAGTCCATGTTCATTTGATCCACCAATTACATCTCTGTGTCTGTTTCATGTTATTGATGGGGTATACATCAAGGCTCTCCTTTGACAAGTCTATTCCTGTCGACTTCAACACATTATCCAGGAGCTAGACTTAGAAACCAGTTAGTACCTTGGGACCTGCATGCCTCAATGACAGGCCTCCTCATGTCCAACATTGGGTTTACATCATTGACCTATGATCGGATGATTCCACAGATGTTCGACTTCATCTCATCCATTCACATTCGTTGGAATGTACAATAGTACCTTGGGAATCATTGACATCAATGGTGATCTCCCTCGTGCTTGCTAACAGTTTACATCATTGACCAGTAATCAAGTGGTTTTTTCCATGTTTGACATCAGGACATTTATTCACATGGTTAGATTCATACTACATCGGGATTGGTAAGAAGACACTAGGTTGATTTTTCACTGTTATGTATACTTTTCCCAGGTTGCGAAGGAGTTCTTTTGAACTATGACACATATATTGTTACATAGATCCACTTTGTATTAGTCGTAGCTATGTCTTGTCATATCATAGATCTAATGTGTATTCTTCATGGCTAGGATCAGTTCAGGTCATAGGAGTATAGATCCACATTGTATCTTCAGTGGCTATACCTTTTGTCAATATAATTATGGATCTGTAGTGTATTTTATGGCGGCCATACCTAAAAATTCTTTATCACTCAAGCATAGGTATGCCTACCTTGGGTTTTGAAACATGTCATAATATTTGTTTGATGGTTGTGTGCAGCTTTTTCTGGTCTCTCTGTGTCCGTACCCTTTCTCAAAAAAATTTACAAAGTACTTCAGTCATCATTGTCTTCTAACTTCGTACTTTGGGGGGCAATCTATTACACCTCAAAATTACTCACTTCGATAGTGTCGCAAGTGTCGTCATTACAAGTGTCGTAAGTGTCACATCTTGTCCACAAGTGTCACATATTGACCACAAGTGTTTCAAGTGTCACAAACATCACATTTCCATCTTGCCCATGTCATGCCTCTAATGACATCACAAAGACACTTAAGACACCTCAAAGGCTATTTTGGAAGAAGATATATCAATTAACAGGGAGTACAAACCTTTCTCCATTGAAAGAACCACTAAAAAATGAATTTTGGAGAGGATCGCTCCCCTACCCACTATCAAGGAGTGTTAGTGCTCCCTGAGCCTCTTTGGGGGAGTGTTTGAGCGGCTTGTGCACCCTTTTGGGGGAGCGCTACCCTTTTCTAAGAAAATTTTGGGTTTGTTGAGGCAAATAAGGGAAGGATCCCTCAATTCCTGAAGATAGTTGGATTTGAATAGATGCTCAAGGAATTATCTTAGGGAAGATCCTCAACTGAAGGAGAGGAATCCTCAACTTATCCCAAAGATCTCTCAAGTGGTTGGGCCTCTCCAAGGTTATATAAGGAAGCATTCTCATGGTGAAAGGTACATGGGAAATATTGGAGATGTGAAACTTATGATCTTATGAGTGATATGTCATCAGAGAAATCAGTGTAGATTACTTGAGAAAAGGAGTTGGACAAGGAGAACTGGAAGAAGCTACTGCATCTTCATCCAAAGGATTGTAAGTACTTTTACTTGTTGTCATTAATAATCAATGATTGGCCTGTTTCTTTCAAATTTGTGCTTGTTCTACATGAGTTTGTTTGCTGTATATGGATATATGTTTGAGCTAATCTTAGTAGAGTAGGAAGTCTTTTGCACCTTTGTTTGTTTTACAGGACCTATTAGGGAGCTCAGGATCGAAGCTCAGCCTGGACTTTGCAAGGAAAAACGTCGCTAATAAGGTACATATCTTTCTCCTTCTCTTTCATTTATTATCTTGATTAGATCTAAAAGGAATTCAGTGTCCATTTTAATCATTTTTCTGTCTTGGCCTCAGGATTCTAGAGACCAAGAGGGAATCCAATTGCCAACAGGGGGATTCACCTACAACAGAAATTGGTGACTCCACTGGGGAGGAGCTCTAATTTTTTTTTCCATTCCCAGATCTTGTTTTGGCCCATTTCCCACTGATTTTATCTTCTCCATATTTTCATGTTAATTCTTAGATTTGTTTGATTGCCTCTTTATGTCATCATGATCACCCTGATTGACTAAGTTTTCTTGAATTTTTGAGTTTCTGAAAACTTTTCTGAGATTTTGTAGAAGAGTGCTCCCCTGCCCTTGTTAGCAGAGTCCCAACACTTCCTGGTGGTCTTACACAGAGTGTTGGAGTTCTATGGTACCCCTTACACCAGAGCGCTATCCCATTTTAAGTGGAAAATCATCTAGTTTTTCAATTTATGGGTTCAATTTTTTCTTTTTACATTTGCTCAAGGTCTCATACTATCAGTCCATCTTGGTATTGGCCTTCAAAACCCTGGTTTCTAAGGATTCATCCTCTTTTGTTTGGATTTTTTGACATTTGTCCTTACTTTTCAATAACTCTTTGTCCTTCATGATTTGAAGTCAATTTATCATTTTCTTCTCGTTTATCTGAATGAGTGAAAACTTTGTAAGGAGTTTCAAAGGTCTTTGTGATTTTATTTATGATCTTTGAGTCATCTTATCCAAGCTCTTTCTCCTTCATTTTGAGTTTTTGTCTTTTTGTTTCTTGTTTGATCACAACAATGGTGTCTTTTGGTTTATGTGAAGTTTGCTTCCAGATTGCTTAAATATCACAACTCTTAAGTCTTATTAGCATAGGAAGCTTTACATCTACTGGTTATCAGTCACATATAAACATTTTAGCATTGCATTGGATTCCTTATTCAGGACTATTGCACGAGGTCATTGCATCTTAGTGTTTGAAAGTGAAAAGGAAAATCCTTCTTCTTCCCTTAATTAGACATTCATTGAAAGAAAGATTGTTTATCATTTATTATGCATGTCTTGGGAAATGAGTCATAATATCAACATTTTTCACTCTCTTACACCTTTGAGTAAACAAAAACCACTAAAATCAATGCTTAACTAGAATTTATCAGACCTTTTACATCTTTTTTAGCAAACCTACATTAGTTTAAGGTGTAGGGATTTGGAATAGGTTGAAATGATAAATTTCCAAGGATATCAAACAAACTTAGCATTTTGTGATAGGGAGAGAAAATACAATTTTCATATAGGATTTTTTGGATCCCCCTCTCACACAAGGGTTACGCACTAGGTCGTATTTGGGTGAATTACGGATATTATCCCTCCATGGTTCAACTATTTGTAGAGTTTGGATCGTATATTGGGGGTCACATGAGGGTATACCCACAATTATGTGTGGGATCCTCTTGAGTTTATTTTAGACTTGTTATCCTGCCCATACGTTTGGATCGAACTGGTGAATTGGTGACCTTGGTAGCCATAATATTTAGGGTCCCACACAAGGTGACAGTGAAGGGAATTCTCACTATACCTAGAACAAACATTGGTCAAACTCACTCGGGCTCCTTGGAGGGTAAATCCAAAATTACTACGTGGAAGATTGCACCAAGGCATAAGTTCATTAAGAAAGTCTCCAACTTAACTGATCCACCCTCTCTATCCATTCCCCTTCCTATTTTGATCTCGCAATGTTAAATTTCATCACCAACTAGTGGTTTCATTGTGGGAAGGTTTTGTTTGATTGTTTGATTTCAAGGGGAATAAGGACCAAAAGCATGGGTACTGCAATATAATACTATGAGGGGATACAACTAAGGAAAAATAAGAGGATTCAAAGGTCACCAAAGAGGAGGATTCGATATAGGAAGAGGATGGATTATCTACTATAATTGTAATTAGCCTGGGAATTTGGCAGGAGATTGTCTGAATCCTTGTACAAGATGAAGATACTCTAGACAATTGGATCATTCGATAGAATATTGTCTAGATTTGATTGCGAAGTGGTATGAAAATATGAACCAATATATGCAGATGATAGTAGAAAAAGAGTGCGATGATCGACCAAGGGAATCAACAGTTACACACATAAGATAAAGAACATGAGTTGATGCGGAGGAATAAGGAATTTATATTGAACAGGGGGTCAGGAAAGAAACAGAACCTACTCCGAAGTTTTATCCTCGAAAAGAGAGAGATACATATAATCAAGCAAGGAAGGATTTGATAGAAACATATTATGTAGCATCAACTTTAGAGCCTATGTATGGCTTGCCAACAGTCTATGACCACTTGAATATAGAAAAGATATATGATAACTTGAGTACTCTTAAAATTTTATTAAAGATTTTTTTTTATAAATAATGAGGGATGATAGGATGTTAAATGCGTTGCATAGGATGATTGACCAGTGCACGCAAGAAAATGAAGCACATGTTGCACAATGAGTAGTTAACTACGTACAATGAAAGAAAAGGACAAATATTCAACTCTAACTAAATTCATGGATAGGAGGCTATGACATGTATAATATCATCTTGGATCTGGGAACTAATGTGAATTTACTTCCAAATAAAACATGGGAGATGAGGGGAAATCCAAAGTTTATCAAGTCACCTATTCAGTTGAGGCTAGAAAATAAGCTCAATATTGTTTTGATTGGAAGAATAACAAGGGTGAATGTTAATATATATGGAGTGTGTATCACAACATATTTTTAAGTAATCGAGATAGTGGATGATAGTAAAACTTATCCAAAATTACTTGGACTCGATTGGGATTTTGATAACTAGACCATTCTTGATATGAAAAAAAGACAAATCATGTTTGGAGAAGGAGACTTGTGGGTTACTAAACCATTGGATCCCATAGAAGGGATATGATATGTGGAACTGAAAACTAGAAAATAACTTCATAACATTTACATTATGACTACATAGATGGATGAGTATGTTAATCCTACTATTGATGGTGTGCTCAGTTGGATAAGTATTGGTTCTTGCACATCATATTCACAAGAAGCCTTGTAACATTGGCAACAGAGGCTACAAGAAGTATCTACAAGAATATGTTCTCAGATAACATGCACATTGCGACGGATTGCATCCAAGGTACATGATCTCCCAATGTATGATGGAATAATGGATATAGATTCCTTTATAAAAGAATTTTAATTGCAGATACTAGATCAGTGGATATTCCTAGATTTAGATGTCATGTTTAAAGTGACTCTTGCAAGGTGGTGGGATGTGCATAAGGAGAGAGTAAATAGTTGGCATCAATGCAGAAGGATGTTACATGTATGGTTTAGAATATAATACACTGAGCATATGTATATTCGATCGAATTTTCCTACAAATCATCTTACACACTGCATAGCGACATGGATTTCAATAGAAAAGGATGAATTGATACACTTTTTTATACACACTCTATATACGGTCCTGATGAATTGGTATGTACAACTATAAGTATGAAAAGGAACAATAGATTTGGAATATTTGACTCACAACTTCAAGGGAACTTTCGGTTTTGAGGATGATCCCATGTTGGTTTTCTTCTCTCTTTTACTTCTTCCTGGGATGACCTAGTTTCATATCTCAACAGGTTTCCAACAAAACCCTACAAAACTATCGTCCCTTCTAGTACACTAGAAGGAAATGATATGCACAGGGTGCACAATGCAGTCTCACCCAAGATATTGTTTATGGGTGACTGCAATACTTAAGTGTTTGTAGTCTAGGAGTGATTAGGGATCTGGGATTGCATTCTTCATTCCTTATGCATTAGCCTTGTTAATTATTCAAGTACTTATCTCATTTATTCATCTTTAATCCTATGCATGCATGCTAAAATTTCTAGTTTAACCATTCATTCATAATCCAATGATCAACATAAAGTAAACATTGATTAAAAATCACATAGAACAAAAAGGTTTATTGTGGTTCACCCCCTCTTGGGGATACATCCAAAAATATTTGGATTCATTTCTCTTTCATTTAATCTGCTGCAAAATCTTTCATTGTGTGCATTACATATTTAGTAATACAATCAAGAGTTAGGGTAAGAACCCTGTATGAGGCTGACTATATCACACCATGCTCCTCAGCTTGTGACCTAACCCTCAAATACTAACTTACTCAACTATTGTACAAACTTATTACAATAAAAAAATCCACAAAATCATGATAGTCAACTCTCTCTATTATGATATGAAATCTCTCTATCACACACACACACCTACACACCTATCCACCTCTCTTACCTAGACCTCCTAGGTCCTTATTTATATTATTTTATAGGATTATAGGCATTAAAATCATTATCAAAAACCCTAACCCGATCATGGTTAGGATTTTATGTCCGCGTGGCATGTTGCTTTTCCTCCTGCATGTTTTTTTCCTTCTTTTTCTGCATGCTTCTTTCTTGCCACCTCTTGCATGCACTCCAAAATTTGGTATTCCTTTCCAAAAATAGGTATTTCCCCAAAATATATCCTTCTCCAAAAATAGTCATGCGCCAAAAATAGACATCCTTCTCAAAATAGTCTGGTTCCCAACATGCCCCCAACACTTACATGTGGCTCTTCCCAAGCCACTCAGGTGGTGCATGCTCCCTCTACTGCCTTTGGAAAATTGTGGATCTTCTCTACTAGTTCCTTTTATTTTCCCCTCATTTGCACAACTTTTTCTATTAGTGCATTGACTGTATGCGCTATTATATCTTCTTGTAGTAATGATGCACCTTCTGACTGTCCATGTGCCATGCTCATCTTCTCTTCCTCCAACTACACAATTATCTATGTTGCTTATTTCTAGAGGGGTTCCAAATGGGTTTGTATTTCTTTCTTATTTGTCTATGTTGTCTTTAACTTTGTCTACAATGTCTTCATTTCTTGATTTCCCTTCAAGCGCTTTGTAATACTCTTTTTTTTATCGTTTTTTTATTCCTCTATGACAATGTTGATCTTATTCTCTTTATGGTCCCACTTTTGGACCTTTTCGGCTTCTTCTAAAATGATCCATATCTGTGCAGTTCTGTTGAACAACTTTGTGGCTTTCCTCACTTGTTTTTCCATCTCTGCTATATTGAGTGTGGATTGTTGTTCACTCTGTTATTGAATCTTCAAAGAAGTTGTAGGGTTAATATTTTCTTTAAGCTCCTCGATTTCCTTCCTATATCCCTAAAAACAAATTGAAATAATTTTTATCTTCTCCTTTTCACTCCTCTTTGGTTATTTTGTGTTGTCTAGGATTCAATCATATAATGTTGTCAACCCATGTTCTATCTTATCCCTTTGTTCTTTCTCCTCCTCTTTCTCTGAGGTCAGTTTTTCACAGGTGATTTGTTACATTTCGGTAACTCCCCTACTTACCTCCAAGTTGTTTGAATATACACAGGCTTTAAATTGCACTTCTTACATTATGCTAGCTTGGAGTCAGTATAGTGCTTGGGTGGGTATATGTGCCATGACAAATTCAAATTTCTCAGCTTCCCCCATGGGTTTCTACATAGTCTCATGATCCATTATGATCATTTGGTGATTGAATACGAATTCCTCCCTGCCATGTACTACCATTTATATTGTCTCCTCTCCTTCTTTCTATGTAGGGGGTTGTTGTGTCTTTTCCTGTTGTTTCACTGTGGCCTATGGTACTACTTGAACCCATAATTGTATATTTTCATGGAATTATATGATCTTGGCCATGATATATTCTCTTTGTTCCTTTGATTCAAATATAGACCACCTCTTCCCCCTAGTCTTGGACCTTTTCCACGACTAACTTAACATCATCCTCTGTGAGGAATATGAATGGGCCTTTCATGACATACTTTATCTTTTTGTTTACCTCTTATACTTGTGTTGGCTTCCTTGTTTTATGTGAGGGTTGTGCCCCACTTTTTGTAACTTGTACCCTTTCTTCACTGACCTATGATGCATCCCCCTTTATGTTCTGTTGTTGGTTGTTTATCCTTGTCACTGTTGTTGTCCTCCTTGGTATTTTAGGCAATGCACTTTTTCCTGATGGATGATTTCTTGCTGGATCCTTTCTAGTGTTGTTAGCTGGGTTATTTGTTTTTGCTAAGGAACCTTCTTTAGCATTTTGTTTTGGCTTGGTGGAATGTTTCATGGCTAGATTTGTTGTTATTTTTTTTACTTGCATATTCCACTGTGAAGGCCAGTCTCTGATTATCCAGTCAACTTCTTCCTTCATGACGCAATATTGCATCTCTAACCATGACTTCTTTGGATCCCTTGGAACCTGGATCCAAATATGATGCCTAGATACCTTGAACTTGGCTATCCCTTTCATTTCCTGGATTACCTCAACAAAAATGCACAACACATTTGTTGTGCGTTGTTGTATTTCTTCCGGCAACATCACAAACATTGTATTGTTTCCTTGTTGATTTTTATTATACTTGGCCTACCATAGTGACTCATATCTAGTCTCATAGCGTTTTCCTTTCATATATAGAAATGGAGAATACTTGGGCTCCTTCCACCCTGCCAAGGACATAAGAATGATGAGCCAAGAGTAATGGAACTCGGTTCCATTATCATATGCATATATGAAATCCACCAAAACATTGTTCAGCAAGTATGGTGCCCAACTATACATCACTCCTTTCATGCATTGTGCGAATACTGCTATAACTCATGTTGAATCTTCTTCTTTTCTTCATTTCCTTAGCATCTTGCAATCCATAAAGTTTTTGGTGAGCCTCGTCACACTACCATTGATTTACTTGAGAACAATGCCCTTGTTTCCCCTACTGATGCAAAATTTTCCTTTTACAAGCTTGATGATTTCCTTCTCATGCACCTTATTATCCAAGTACTCCTCTGGATTTTACTTTCTATGTCATGCCTGCCTTGCCATACAATGCCTTTCCTTTCCACGACATTCTATGTGATGCCTTGCGTTGAATTTCCTTTCCTTACATTTCATTTCTATGTCATGTCATGCCATGCCTTTACATTCCATGCCATGACATGTCATTCCATGCCATTCCATCCTGACGCATCATCCCTACCTCAGCAGGCTCTGTTTGACCTCTCGGTCTTTGGATATTTCTACACACATGAGCCGAATTAGCTCTTTAGTTCTCGTTGGAACCCTCAACACTATAATACCACATGTCCTTCATAGACATTATGCTTTCGGAAACAAACACTAGGCATGAACCTCCACTCCATGTGACCAACCAGCATGACCACAACCTTTACCCAAAAGGGTGTTTTCAGATTTCGCAAATTCACAATTTCTGTTGTGAGTCCCTCTAACTCCTTTGACTCTCGAGACCCTGAAATGTGCTAACAGATATTTAATCCCTCCCTTATGCCTCAACCATGTGACCTCAGTCATATCCTGGGGTCCACCTCCGAGCATGTCATAATTTCACGACTCATGAGTTCTATCCTTTCTCCCGAGTCTTGGACTTGCGACTTCCTTGTTGAGAAATCGACAATCCTGATTCTTCCTCGATCTGACAGTCCAGATTGCATCGGAATTTCACATATCAGGATTTTGCAACTCAAGATCTCGAAGTCACGACCTTCTCCACACTCTGACTCCCAAAATGTTGAAATTAAAAACCACAAGATCAATGACTCTCGTTGATCTAGATATAATGGTAACTATTCCTCGTGAGCTTGCAAGTGTTGAAATACACTTGGCCTTAACTTCTCTGCTCATCCACTATATCCAACGGTCCACGATGAATTCGTAGTTCTCCTTTTGATAAATTCAACCATCCGTTCAGGTTCTCAATACTTCTTGGCCAAATAACTTGGTGTCTTCCTCCTAATCTTGGTTCTGCTACAAACTCAAGGATTCTAAGGGATTCTGGCTGCACTCCTTGTGGCTTCACGATAATATCTGATTATATGTGCTCTCCAACTCTGTGCACTCCTCATGACAGTAGCTCTTCAACCACTCAATTGGTTGGAAAATTCTAAGACCTAAACCTTCCTTTGCACACCTTGCATGACTATGTGCTATGATTTCACTTATGCTGGTATGAGAACAATAGTATCTCTCCTGATCTTTGATGAGGTAAAAATAAGAACTTGTCGATGCACTCCTTGTGGAATTTCACTGCACTCCTTGTAGAAATTCTCAGGAAGAGAAACAATTGAAACTCATACTCTCCCTCTCACATACTTCATACAGTCAACGTGAAATCATACATACCAAGAATGGAAAGAAATGCATAACAGAGAACATAAGAAAACTAAAAACACACCATTCAATAGATGTAAATAAAATTCATAAACACCATGAAGTTGGATCAAAGATTTCTTATACTAATCCAAGTGCATCTGTACATGGGTCCTATAGCAACAATTATCTGCTCATGAAAATTTTACAATCTATGTTCTTCTCTGCTCTCCTATTCTTTTTCTCTACAACTCTCTCTTTCTCTTACAATCAGAATAATGATACATTACAATACATATGAGGGATATTTATAGAGTTTTCCCTCCTATATCTCTAAGCTATCTAATCAAATTAAAGTGTACATCTATTTTACATGTATCACATTAATTGCCTACAATTGATAGATGAGATAAATTCTCAATATATGTGTTACAATCTCTAAACCATAAAATAAAAAATATGTTTTCCAGATATTACATTAATTATTCATCCTTTCAAATTCAAAACATCCTCAAAAAGCGCATTGGTGCATATCTAGTTGTTCTTCCACTTTTGCTTGCTTACGATGGTCCTGCATCATACTCCTTTGGCTGAAAAATTCATGGGCTCTAGTCCATGAGAGATTGCACCATCTATCCATGTTTCTATATCTTCGCTTCGCTTTCCCAACTTGCATCTTCAATCGAGTGTCCCTTCCACTCTATCAAGTATTCAAAATACTTCTTTCTATGATTCTTCTTTCTAACTCTCTAATCAAAATTATACACCTATTCAAAAACTTCTTGACATCCACCCTCATCCCTGGCCAATGATATAAACTATTTAGTTGTGCGAACGTTTTATCCTGGCTAAAATGTCCAGTCAATCCCCCACTATGTTTTCCCTTCAGAAGATTCTCTCTCATAGAACTCTTCAGGAAACACAATTTATTTCCTTGGAATAATAATCCATCCTGGATTAAGTATTCAACGCATTGGCTTCTATCTCTCAAAACATGATCCAGAATCAGATCTAAGAGACTAATAGGGCTCAAAAAGGCTAAAAAATGAAAGTTCTCATAATCGAATGAAACCACTACCATTGCATATGTCTTGTCGCGTTGATTATGGCCATATATTCACTTTCTCAAATGGGCGTCGTATGTGAGAGTTATCGCACTCTGACCGTTTTCCCAAACAAGCAAAAAGTCAACAGGTCCAATCAAATGTTAACATCAGCATGACATCAACAATGTTGACATGGTAGAGGCATTTGGCAACAAGTGGTAACCCGATAAAAGGTGATTGGTCAGTGACATGGATCCACCCAACAGTTGACAAGTGGTAGTTTGTTGACGAATTGTTGGGTGCCACATGGCCCAATCATGGGCTGCCACGTTGCACCATGGGATTGGTCAATAGGTTCATATGGAAAAATTTTATGGAGTCCATGGGGTTTGATCCCACGACCTCCTGGGTCAACTGAAATCTTGACAAAATCCCTTCACCAATGCACCCTTGTGTTTCTCATTTAACAAAGATCACTTTAGTTTAAATAAAGCGTACTAAAGTGAAAAGGGGAAAAAGGGGGTTGGGGATAAGCCCCAACCCATGGTAAAAATCCTGCACGTGACCACAACCCAGCAAAGGAGGGCTCTCCTTCTCATGTGTGCCCAAAAGATAATCACCATCCCCAGGATCCAGGGATATCCCATGAGACCAGGAGGGCGCACTCCAAAAGGGGCCTATCCAAACTAAGGTATCCCTTTATTAGCCCCTGATCCCACATAGAGTGCCATAAGACTAGGTGCATGCACCTATTTAGGGGCTTATCCCTTTATTTGTAGAAAATGGGTTTTTAACATTAGAAAATGTGATTTTTTAGTGATTTTCAGGCCTGTTAATGGAGATTTTGGTCATTTTGGGGGGATATTGGGCTCTTTTTGAGGCTAGATTTTGGGAGGAAGTCGGGGATGGATAACCAAATTCAGATCTATATAAACTAGGCCAATTTGAGGCCATGAGGACAATCAGAGTGGAGTTATGTTGAAGGGAAGCCAAGCCAAAGCCATTTTGATGCAGGGAAGCTGTTGAGGAGCAGACGCTTGCTGGCCATTTCTCAGAGGTCCGGTCATCCGTTTTGCATGTTGTTTCTTCTACTGGGTTCTATAGATCTGGAAGAACATGACCAGATTAGTATTGTAGCCTAGTGGCACTACTGTGAGGTACTTTTTGAGCTTTGAACAGAAATAAAGAAGCCTCCCCCACTAAGACAAAGGCCCAGAGACGTAGGCAATTTTGTGTCGAACTCCGTTATCACTTCTCTTTTTATGGTTTGCTGTTCTTATTGCTTCAGTTCAGATCTGTATAGTGTTTTATGACTGCTATGTCCCTTCATTAAATTCATCCTTTTTCATTCATCTTCTTAAATGGTTAATTAATGCATGTAATTAAAAACTCCACCACAGTCATTAAAAGATAATTCTGGATCAAGTGGTATCAAAGCTAGTTGACATTTGGATTTGATCTTTGCATGTTGACCAGGGAAAAGCTACAACGTGGTGAAGGAGAGATTGTTGCAGAGAATCCATTAATTGGATTGAGAAAGAGAGCTTCTCAAAGCGAGAAGAAGGGCTTTCTCAAGATGAGAAAGAGTTTCGGAAAACTTTCCTTGTTATGTTGGAGATGGTGAAAGTTTTGAATGAGTATTACTTGGAATGAAAGAGACTAGTTTTGGGTGAATCTTCAAAGGGAAAAAGTGAAGAGGAAGAGGATCATCCTCATATTCCTCCTTCATCTCCTTCTTCTTCAAGTTGAAGTTCTAAATCTAATTCAAAGAAACATGTTCATAAGCATAAGAATGAAATGCCATTGTTAAAACTTGATGTTAAATTTGAGTTACCCATATATGATGGTGAAGTAAATGCAGATAAACTTGAAAATTGGATCAGGCAGATGGAGGTTTATTGTAGTGTGCAACAGATCAAGGATGAGGCCACACAAATCAAGTTGGCATCTTTGAGACTTGCAGGTACAACTCTCATTTGGTGGCAAAGCAAGTTTAAAAATGGAATGCAACAAGTGGGTAATGTATTTCCATCATGGAAAAGCTTCATTTCTGCACTTAGGAAACAATTATATCCTTTGGGTTATAAAGGAAAAGCATTAATTGAATGGCGATATTTAAAACTAAGAAAAGGACAAACAGTGCAAGAGTATACAGATAGCTTTTGTAAAGTGGCATTGATGTTATATATCCCATTACATACACAAGAAACCCTTATGAACTATATAGGGGATTTACCTACACATATTAGAAACACTGTATTCATGTTTGGACCCACTAACCTTGATGAGGTTTCTGTTCAAGTGACATACATTGAAGCAAGGAAAGTAGGTGTATTAGGGGAATATTCTTCAAGGAAAGAGGACAAGAGGAAATGGCATGGAAAGAATTCAAATTCAGTGACGAGGAAGGAAGGGAAGCCCTCTTGCAAGAATTGCAAGAAAGAGGGACATGATGAGGACAGATGTTGGAAGTTTCATCTCGAGAAGAGGCCAAAGTGGTTCAAGGAAAAGAAGGGAATGCAAACAGTGGCAGCGACAACAAGACCCACAGACTTGGGATCGGATTCAGGTGATGAATCAAAGATCTCATTGGTCGGTATGACAGGTAAAATTGGTGAAGGCATTGATTGTAGAAGCAACTTGTTTCATATAAGGGTAATCATGTGACACACTAAGATAGACACATTAATCGATAGTGGATCTATATCTAATATAATCAATTGGTTAAGAAATTGGGGTTAAAAACACAAACTCATCATAATCCTTACACACTTAAATGGATAAGCATTCATCATCAAAGGCACATAACAAAGCAGTGCACAATCAAATTTGCAATTTCATCTGAACATGTGGACAAAGTAAAATGTGATGTAGTGTCGTTAAGAGAATGTGGAATGGTCTTAGGTAGTCCATACTTATATGATCGTAAGGCAATCTTCTACGGGACAAATAATCAATATCAATTAACCAAAGCAGGTCAAGATTATGTGGTTCATGCTCATCATGTTAAGGAAAATAAAACACTTCAAACAATGGAACAATTAAAGAAGGTAGAGAA
>JASDQU010102844.1:413420-428014 GCA_032191745.1 Picea mariana
TTGATCTGAAAAGAAGATATCACCAGATTCGCATGAGAGAAGGTGATGAATGGAAAACAACATTCAAGACAAATGAAGGTTTGTATGAATGGATGGTCATGCCATTTGGCTTGATGGATGTGTCGAGTACCTTTATGAGTTTGATGAATGAAATCCTAAGGGAATTCATTGGGAAATTTGTCATCGTATATTTGGATGATATACTGATTTTCAGCAAGACGAAGGCTGGACATCTAAAGCATTTGGCCATTTTGATGAAGAAGCTACAGTAGGAGAAGTTGTTGATAAACATGAAAAAGTCCTCATTCATGAAGACAGAGCCCATTTATCTAGGTTTTTTCATTTCTGCAAATGAATTAAGAATGGACCCGGATAAGGTGGAAGTTATCAAGAATTGGCCATCACCGAGGAATGTATTCGAGGTGAGGAGTTTTCATGGACTGGCTAGTTTCTACCAAAAGTTCATCAAGAATTTTAGTGGGATCAGTGCAGCGATGATGGATACAGTCAAGAAGAGACATAAGTATTTTCAATGGACTGATGAGGCTGAGAAGAGCTTCAATCTGTTGAAACGAAAGATCACGGAACAACCGGTTTTGGTGTTGCCAGACTTCCAAAAGACGTTTCAAGTGAAATGTGACGCAAGCAAGTTTGCCGTAGGAGCGGTCTTGAGTCAGGAGGACAGACCAATTGCATATTTCAGCGAGAAGATGAATGAGGCAAAATTGAAGTACTCCACGTATGATAAGGAATTTTATGCCATCATACAGGCATTGAAAAAATGGAGGCACTATTTGGTTCCAAAGGAATTTGTTTTATATAGTGATAACCATGCATTGCAGTTTGTGACTCAATAGGAAAAGTTGAATCAGAGACATGTAAAATGGGTAGAATACATGCATAATTTCACTTTTGTAATTAAACACATTTCAAGTACTGCTAACAAAGTGGTTGATGCTTTGAGCAAGAAGTGTTTGCTGTTGCAGGAGTTTCGAGTCAAAATGTTGGATTTTGATGATCTCAAGGACATGTACAAACATGATCCAGAATTTAAGGAAGCGTATGAAGCAGTTGAGAATCCAGTTCTCAGAGACAAAAGTCAGTGGATAGAGTACGTGATTTAGGAAGGGTTGTTGTTTAAGGACAATCAGCTGTGTATTCCAAATTGCTCCATGAGGGAGAATCTGCTGAAGGAGAAACGTAGAGGAGGATTGGCCAGACACTTTGGTCATGATAAGACATTCACGAAGCTGAATGAGTCATACTTTTGGCCAGGGATGCAGTCAGAGGTCAAGAGGTTTGTGGATGGGTGCAAGATTTTCCAACATTCGAAAGGGAGAAAGCATAATCCAGGTTTTTATCAGCCATTTCCCATACCAGAGAGACCGTGGGATGAAATCAGCATGGATTTCATATTGGGATTGCTAAGGACACAAAAAGGATTTGATTAGATCTTTGTGGTAGTGGACAGGTTTTCCAAGATGGCACATTTTATCCCATGCCAGAAGACCAGTGATGCGACTCACATAGCAAATCTATTCTTCAAGGAGGTCATTTGACTTCATGGATTGCCGAAAAGCATAGTTTCAGATAGAGATACAAAGTTCATAGGGAATTTCTGGAGGACATTATGGAAGAAGCTGGGGACTAAATTGATGTTTAGTTCTTCTTATCATCCTTAGACGAATGGACAAACAGAAGTGGTGAACAGAAGTCTAGGAGACTTTTTAAGAAGCTTGGTGACAGAGCACCACAGCCAGTGGGATAGTATATTACCCCAGGAAGAATTTGCATACAATGACGCAGTAAGTCGGAGCACAGGAAAAATTCCATTTCAGGTTGTCTATGGGATGCATCCAAGAGGAGTTTCTGAATTGAGGGATTCATAGTAGACTGCTACTAGCAGCGCTAGTGCAAAATAATTTGCTGAAGCGATGAAGGAACTTCATAGCCAGGTGAAGGAGCAACTGCTAAAATCAAGCCAAGAATATAAACACAGAGCCGATCAGTATAGAAGACAAATTCAGTTCAAGGTTGGTGAATTAGTTCTGGCGCACTTGAGAAGAGAAATTTTCCCGAGAGGAACGTATAATAAGTTGAAAATGAAGAAAATCGGACCATGCAAGGTCTTGAGGAAAATGGGACATAATGCTTATGAGATTGAATTACCTGATGGGATCGAAATTTCTCCGATATTCAATGTCTCAGATTTGTATCCATACAAATCTGGAGAAGCAAGAACAAGTGATGAACAACCAGAGGTTCAGTGGCAGATGCAGATGCCAGTTGCAGAGAAGCCACAAATGGAGAAGATATTGGACAAGCGAGTGGGTAATAAGACCAGGAGGAAAGAATACTTCGAATATCTGATCAAGTGGAAGAATCATCCAGTTGAAGATGCCAGCTGGGAGACTGAAGCGGAGATTTTGAAGCATGGACAAACTGTGCAAGAGCTCATGGACAGGAGCCCATGCAAATTTTCAAGCGAGGGAGTATGATGCAGGAGCATCCCTCACGTCAAGCGAGCCAACGTGGAAGCGGAAGACAATTGTAAGGAGTCCAGCCAAAATATTTTTGAATTTTCCCTTGAAGTTGATGCACCAAACATAAATGAGATCATTTAATGAAGGAACCTTGGTAAAATGTAATTAGACCTTGAGCGCCCCGCTATCGTCTGAAATAGACAGAGGCATTTATAGTAGTAAATGTAAGTAAGTAGAATTGAATATTATATTAAACATTTCTAGAAGAAAGAGGGGGAATGGATATAGACACCCTCATTGTGCATTGTAACATAGTTCAGGAAGAGTCAGAAGAATCTAGAGCATAGAGAAGAGAAGCAGATAACTATGTGGAAAACACCCATGTACAATCATTTGGATTAATAGAAGAGTTTAATTCAAATTCATGGAGTTGCATTTATTCTCTGTGTATGTATGTTGAATTCTATGCTCCTGAGCATTTACTCCCTGTTATGCATTTTCTATCATGCTGTGTATATGATTCCATGTGTTGAGATTGAAGTTTGGGAGGAAGTGGAATGAGTTTCAATTGTTTTCTCTATCTGAGTAAGGATTCCTACAAGGAGTGCAGTTGAATTCATCCGCAAGGAGTGTGTTGACAGAAGACTTAGATAGTTAGCTCTTGTTCTCATTCACCCAGGCATGAAATTGGGTTATACGAGCCATGCAAGGAGTGCACAGGCTAAGGAGTGTCTCAGTCGTGAAACTAAGCGAGGGATTGAAGGCCTACTGCTACAGGTGTGCGGAGGGTCGAAAGAACTCAACACTTATAAGTGTTCGAGGATTGCCGCAAGGAGTGCATGCAAGATTCTTTGTAAAGACTCAGAATTGTGTGAAGATTAGGAAGGATAAGGCTTCCAAGTTTGCTGAAGAGAAGCACTGGAGGTTCATGTCGTGGAGTGCATAAAACCAGGTGCTTCACAGTTGCGCCGCAGAAGAATAAAATCCAGAGAGGAACACTTAGTTATTTTAAAAGAAATCTTCAAGGAGAAGAGAAATCGACGGTCAGGATCTTCCGGTGAGGATCAGAAAAGTCCCTTCAACCGTTGGATCTGTCACAGAAGCGAGGAGTTTACGGTTGTGCTCGGAGTTCAAGATCTAGATATTGAGGACCGTGAGATCTCACTAAACACCCGTCAGTCGTCGGATCTGACAGAAGCTGCACGAGGGTGACCATCGAGATTCAAAAGATCGAAAATCCCGTGGTCGAATGTTTTTCGACAGTTGAAACCCCGAAGTCCCAATAAGATCGACGCCATCCGATAGTTGGATACGTGGCAGAGATCGAGGCGTCAGAAGTTCGAGAATCAAAAGTTTTGTGAATAGAAGGTCGGGGAAGTTCATAGTGAAAACCCCGGCATAATCTGAGTCATCCGTTTGGTGGGGACAGGTGTCAGGAATCTGGAGAGAGTCAGGAAATAGAGAAATCAGAGTTCCCGAGGACAAGGAAGTTGAGACATCATAGATCGCGAAACCCCGGAGAAATCAGGACCGTTTGTGAGAGAGGATGCGTGGAAGAAATTGACGTCATAGGGGAAAGTCCCGACAGGAAGTCATTGATTGGGGTTTGATCCATCGGGATATTGGGGATCTCGGTGACAAAGTGTCTATGCACTTTTCTTTCATGAACCATGGAACCCCGATGAGGAGGAAGGTGTCACCGTGCTGCCAGCTGTCAGCACGTCAAAGAGGAGGGAGGCGCTGTAGTGGAAGTCAGTTGTCATACTGACGGAGAATCGAGGTTCAAGGAGTCGGGAATCCCATAGGTGAGTGTTTTGTAGCATTTGAAAACCCGTATCCCTAACGAGGGATAAGACCATGCTCATGGGTTAACGGTCATATGGGCCAAGACCTATAGCCAGGAGGGCTATCGTGAAAAAGGTGCGTCGGGATTCAGAGAATCGCAAGTCTTGAGGGCATGTGTATTTCGACATTGAAATGCTCAAAACCCCGATGGGAGTTATAAATGCGGTCGTATAAGGAGAGTCCATGTGGATCAAGTGTTTATCCTGAAGGGCCAAGAGAGGTTGGAAGTGCATCGGGATTTTGAAGTCCAAAACCCTGACGGAAGGGATATAAGGCTGAGGCCTTATAGAGGGGGTCGTGTGGACTGAGGGCTCAGCCAGGAGGGGGCTAAGGCAACAAAGGAGAGCATCAGAGATCGAGGATTGGTGATCCAAGTTGCCAGAACATCCCAGGTGCCAAGCTCCCGATAACGGGAACCCCGATCACAAATAAAAGAGGGCAACACCGATTTCCCGATCGTTAAGGGAGGTCATTTGGAGAGTTACTGTGGGTGTGGAAAAATTCCCGATAGGGAATTAGAAGAGATTTTTAGTTCTTTGGGTCGAGGAAGAAGAAAAGGTCCTATGAGAGGACATGCTGGGTGGGCGCACCTGCATCAGGTGGGCCCTTGCCGCTTCAACAGGTCAACAACTGGAGTCTACAGTAAGCTTTCTTTCAACCCACACATTACTCTCACTCAAATTTCAAAACATAGAATCAAACTTATTCTACCAACTCAACTCACATTCAATCAAAGACAATCAAGACATGGAGATAAATGACGTCCTTCTATTAATCTTCACTCAGAATATGTTTTGCAATATAACACATTGCTTCACATGCTGTAATATACTAACTCTCTCCATGCTTCTCCACCATCCTTGCCACGACTATTTAAATAGTCTTAGTCGTGAAACACAAGGAGGTGAAATGATTTGCAAATTAGTCAATTGTTAAATTTAATTACTCAGTTACATATTTTAGCTTCATCCTCATGACATGAAGTGCATGAGGATGAGGCAATCAACAAACTATTCTAACATAGTCTTGGCAAAGCAAATAAACATCTAACAATTGTCTTGGGCACGATCTGGAGCTAAACCTGGTACATTCAGCTCTCTATATTGGTACTGGATTGTGACAGGTAGATGGTACCGGATCATGACAGTGCACAAATGGTGGTACCAAATCACAACAGTCCACAACCATTGGTACCGGATCGCAACAGGTGAGATTCATTACAGGATGCGTTTGGTACTAGATTTGGATAGTGGTAATCTTGGTGCACAAGTACCAGATAGCTGAGCTGGTACATGAAGGCTAGATTTATCTAGAGGTCAAAGATTATACATGGAAAATTGAAGAATTCGTACATGAAACATTTAATTTCCTAGCTCAGTAAACCACAAAAATCCATGAATTAACCATACTTTACCTTATGACCTTATCAATGGCTAATGGTAGCATTCTTGTCATTCACCCAAGCCTAGGTAAGCCAAAAATGTATAGATGAGGAGTATAATAGGGTAGTGGGGATGACAATTTAGGGTCTCAAAATAGAAAACTAACACAACCCATAACCTATTAAAGGTGAATCTATCTACAACTTGTATAAAGGAAATGCATTTCTTTACTCAAGCCTTACAACAATTAATAACGTTTAATTACATTGAATTTTTAATTTCAAGGGAAAAATGAGATGGATGACATCTCTCCCCTTATTGAATGTGCGTTGATGTGCTGGATTGTTGGCACATGTTGAGGTGGAAAGACGCTCCTACATCATCCTCCACTACCAGAAAAATCAGGAACTCCTTCTCATGAGATCCTCTACTTAGATGTTGAAATCCTCCTGGATCCCAAACCTGTCTTTGGAGTTGTCCACCTGCTCATTTACCATGCTTCTATTGTAGGATCTGTTCCATTCATCCTCCTCTTGTTGTTGAATCCAAAATCATATTCCTTATCTCCTCAATGAACTCATCCAACTATTTCATCCATTGGCTCTTCATTCATATCCTACTCCGCTAGATCTCCTTTTCTCCACACAGATAAATGGGAAAGTCTCCATGATCTCCCATGAATTTTTCATCTCTTATGGAATTATCTTGACACTCTAATGCAGACTCCAATTCTACAACAATACTTATGAGTTTCTTCCCAATCATCTCCTCTGACAGCTTAACTTCTTCCATACCCTCTGCCTCCTCTTTTGTTGGTGCAACTCCAACATCATCTAGCTACGCCTAAGACTAGAATTATTCTTCATTGTGCATGATTGTCTCCTTCTGGAAGTATTCTTCTATGTATGGATGGCATAGCCAATCCTCCATCAGTTTCAACTCCATATCCCATGGAGTGATAATTTCATTTGAATTCTCCTCTTCTTATACTACTGGGGAAGGCTTTAGTATCTTCTCATTCTCCTCTATGGCGGTCACAACTGGTTGTATTTCTTCTAATGCACCTGAAATTTGTGCATTAACCTTAGATGGGATCATTGGAAGGAATATTATTATTCCCTCAATAATCATAATGTTCCTTTGATCTTCCTCTATCAACACTCCTTGATGAACTAAACTCACCTCTGAGCTCCTGAGACTTTCATACAGTCTCATCTCATTTCCATTGCCCACCTAGCAATCTAGAATTTCACTCTTTCCTTCTTGGTAGTATATGAGATCTTCCACCAATCTCTTATCATTTCCCACCTAGAAATTTGAATTTTCACTTATTCCCTCCTGAAAGATCCTGATATCTCTAACTGATCTCTTCTCATCCTCATAACCGAGGTTTCTCCAATTTTTGTCTTGCAAATGCAAACCTGCTACTCCATGTCACTAAGGGTTTCAACCTACCTCAACCACCTCCTCAATACCTGTTTCTTCCTTATGTACAATAATTATTGGACATGCTACCTTGCTTTTTTCTTCAAGGGTCACTCATACCTCCAAGCTCCTCATGTTGTATGCTACATCTTCAACATCATCTTCTCCATTTCTACTTGAGTCTCCTTGAACTCTTTATCCATCTCTTCTCTGCTTATTTGCTAGAGGTCCTCTCCTCAACCATGCATATGGCCTTCAGTAGCCATCTTCCCCCTCTTCCTTACCTCCCGAAAAGTCTATTGATTAATATGCAACTAAGAGAACATCCATGTTTTTCTTGCATCCCACCTCGTTGTCTATTAACTATTGCACACTTGAAAACAATCCTCTACAGAGCATCAACACTCTTCCTTCCCCCTTTTCCTACTGTCTGCAAGAAAAACAACGCTTTGATACCACTTGATGAAGAACCCCACCATCACTTGGGGTACATTGACCTCTTGGTCTAAGGATATTTGAATTAATGGATCTTGATCAACTCACAAGATCCTCCCTGGACCTTTTCTTAGCTTTCCACGGGCCTTTTTCTGTAAATTCGGGACAACATGGATCCCTGGTAGGATCCTGATAGTCAAGCGCTACCTTCTCATGACCCTAGGCTCAAAATGAGGATATAAACCCTTCAGGCACTAATCCAAAACAATCTACTTCATGGGTTCCAGAGCTTCAGGCTCTAGGCATTTACACTCTAGTTACCCGGACTTACAAACTCGTGAAGTCCCGAACATGTCAACATAGATTGATGGATCACAACCCTCCATTTGAATAAATGTCTGAAAATGATTTCGTCAGACCGAGCTTCAAAATATATTTCATGCATCGACCTCCAGTTCTTATAGAGTGAAGGACCACTGAACCACCCCCTGGGTGGATCAACAATTTTGAATGATGACACATGGATGGACTAGATCCTCTCAAGATTCGGGGATACAGGGAGTCTATCATATGCAGACTTCACATCCTCTGAACGTGAGTTCAACGGAGTGATTATCCACCCTCCACATGTCCCTAAGGAAATCAACAACTAACGACATTTCATCCCTTGGGCCTCTGGTCATCTTGGCACTCTCTACCCCTTGAATCCTTTGAATCATCAATCCTCTAAACTCTTTAATCGATCGACAATTTCCCTTTGGACTAACGGTCCTGATAGACTCTAGGAATTCGATCTCTGATAATCCTTCCTTCGTTCATTTTGTTTCTCTTTATCCTAAATAACAAACCCGCGAAGGCCCCAATATATTTTCACGCATCCCTCCAATCCGACGGTCAGGATGCGATTCGGGGCTCTGATCCTTTGGGGGCCTAGGATTATCGAATTCTACCTTGAGCTCCTCCAAAGCACTTCTTCTCCAGAGTGTGGGATCCACTGGATCCGATGGTTATCATCCTCTGTTCCAGATCTAATGACTAGGATCTATTATTATTCCCCGAGCACCTTCTCCAGATATGAAAGTTGTCAGTTTTATGTGACTATATCTAACGACTGAGATATATTCTCCCCATGTGGACTCCTCAACTTTCCTGGAAACAAAAATGATGGTCTAGACTACTCCTAGATGTCGATCCAATGACTCTTGTTCCTTTTCCTCCATTGTCTACACTCTTCCCTATTGATGAGGGACTTTCAAAATATTCAAAGGTCGCAACCTTTGATCCTCCTACGAATCCAACTATTTTGGTCTCTACTTGCACTTCTGAGAACTGTTATCCCTCCTAAACTTTATTTCTATATATTTCTATAATCTTTGTCACCCCTTTGTGCACTCCTTCTCTTTCCTCACAGTCTGAGACTTGGGCTGTTCTCTCTCTCCTTCACTCTTTGCAGAAACTCTATGTGCAATGGAACTATTTCTCCTAAGCTTTTGATTCCTTCAAGGATTTTGAAGGGTTTGGCCTAGGATTTCCTCCTCTGCAAGACTACTAACTTGGTCTCCGCTCACATTCTAAAAATAGATACTCCTCCAGAAATTTTGAACTTGAGAAAAGATATTTTTGTACACTCTTTGCACTAACTCTCCTAAGATTTTATTGAATGGACAAAAGGATCTCTCCCTTTTCCACTTTGAAAATATTTTGTGCCCTCCTAGAACCCAACACTCTTCCTCCTGAGATATCTGAACTTGAAGGTTCTTGGCTTCTGTAACTCGTTGCAGGCCCTTTCTTTCATAGTGTTCAACAACTTTTTTCTCCTCAATTTCTCCAACACTTCAGAAAAGAATTGGTACTGTGCACTCCTTGCCCCTCCTCCTCAATGCACCCTTGCAGAGATTACATAGTACTCATCAACTCTGTCTCTTGTGAATTATCTACACAAAATTTCCTCTAGAGTGTTTAATAACTCTGAGGCTCCTTCTAAGTTTGAGATTACTCTAGTGTGCTTACCTAGCACATTCTCCTCTTGAATTCCAAAAATAATTAAAGCATGCACTCCTTGCATTGGATTCACAGAGTTTCCAATAATCTATTGTACACTCCTTGCACTAGCCTAAAAGAACCCCAAACTCTTAAAACAAATCACACAAAGACAGGGAATTCTAGCTTAATCTTTTGGATTAAAACATACATGCATATCTACAACATAACATAAGAAAACACACATATAACATTCACATCAAACATAGAAAAATCATGGGACATACACATGGATTCATATGTAGGAAAAACTGCTCTTTCATTAATATGAATTTCATATACAAATGTGTACAAGGTTGGACTATAACAAAGTCCCACCTCTTCTCCTATCCTCTCCTTGGCTTAAAATGATTCTATGATCAATCTTCAATGACGTCTCAACAACCTTTTTCGGGCATAAGTTACATTGATATATAAAAGAGGGAGCTCAACGCACTTTCCCTCCAATCCACTTGAGTGTTATCCTATCACCATTACAATGCCTATCTAGCGAGGCTTATTACAATGAATGTTGAGGTACAGCTTCATATCAAAGGCAATGATAGGGATATGTACAACCCACAACCTGTTAAAGGTGATTCTATATACAACCTGTACAAATGAAAGTTCTTTGTTTACTCAAGCCTTACAACAATTAATAACGTTTAATTACATTAAATTTTTAAATTCAATGGAAAAATGAGAGGGTTGACGCCTCTCCCCTTCTTGAATGTTCCACGATGTGCTGGATTGCTAGCACATGTTGAGGTGGAAAGATTCTCATGCATCATTGACTCTAGTCCAAATTTGTGAAATGACTTGAGAGGTGTAGAATAATTCAAAATATTTTTTGGCACAAATTAAATACCACTACTTTTAATATTATTTTACTTATAATTATGTGGGGCGGAGAAGGGGAAGTTACCTTATTTTTTTCCTTAAGTCATGTTTCGATGGGTCGATTTGGGCAGAAGACATTATCAGGTGGGGATTTTTGATGGGGAGACACATTTATTAAAATATAACATAAAATATAATTGGTGTAGATAGAACATTTTTATTTGGGAGATCCTAGTGCACAACCACCCTTATTACATTTCCCTCCTAATTTGTAGCTACATCCAATCATTTCTAAATTGAATCTAGTTTCCTCACTTGCAAAATATGGATAGATGTGTGAACCTTGCATATTATTAAATATTTCAAAACCCTTGTCCATGAGCCTATGGTTACATACAAAGGGGAAAAAAAGGTAGACAAAACAAATCCACCCATTTCTCCTCAGGGTCCTCCCTAGGATATTTTTGTATCTCATAATGTTTCACACTCCATTGATATCCATGTTGTTATCATATTTTTTGCTAGCCCTCCTCATCATGACGAGGTTTTATTTTCTACCCCTCTATTTAGATATGGAATGAGGATTGCGATATCCTTTGAGGACATGCACTTAGAGTCATTTACCCCTATGCAACCCATCACATGTTGCAAGATTAAGATAGAGTTTAATTGATCATGAAATTATCTTGTGCAAGGATTATTCCATTATTTTTGACACTATAAACACTTCTTCACCTTCTTCAAGTATTATTCAAACATGGTTCCTAAAAAAAATATTTTGTATTGTCTTGGTTCCTCAAAAATATCCACCCACCTCTCCATAATGGGTTTCATGTATCGAGTGTCTATTTGTTTATGGTTGAACACATATTCTCAATATCACATTCATACCTATTCTATATAGGTTCACTACTACTATATTAGATCTTAAATATTTATGTTCTATGCTTGTTTACTTTGCAGCATTCATTACTTAGGATTCTTTACCATATTCAAGTGATATACATCCTCCAAGTACCCAATTGTTGTCTAACACTAAAATAAGTTAGCATTGGGAAGTATCCTTCCACCTATTTCTCCTCTACTCCATTCTCTATCCTGAAAAAGTGGTCTAGTCCCTCATGGAAATTTCTATGTTTTACAAATATTTTAAAAACATATTCTTGAAAAAGCATTAAAAATATACATAATCATCCTAACAAGACGGTCTTGTTTACTTGTCTTGTCATATCCTTTGAAAATTTTTTTCTATAGTTCCATATGTGGCCCAATAAAAAATTGATTTTGAATGGGTTTACAAGTGGTTCCATATTCCTTATTACTTTTATCTTATATGGATCTACTAACATACCTTCCTCATAGGCTGTATGCCACAAAAGTTTCCCAAAATTGTTATATATAATGATCATATTTAGAATTTAAATGAATTATGAATTAGATGTATAATAAAATATAACAAATAAAGTGATTTGATTATGGAAATGTAGTAATTAATCATTACGATTATGGATTTACGTAATGTACTCATCCTCTCCCCTAGTATATTGAGGCATTGCATCATATAATATATGAAGGAATTCAGTCTTTCTCATTTTTAATCTGTATTCTATTCATTTTTGTGTGTATTAAACTTACATGGAATCAAGTCCCATTGTGGAGAGAAGAAATTGAAGCAGAAGTGAAACAATAGAATCGGATTAGAGTTTCCATAAGAATTTAGTGGTCATGTCACATAGAGGTGTAGCTGCTAAGTGAGTTACCTGAGAATTCAACATCATTTGGTGGGGAATTTCCCATCCTTTCCTATAGAGTGATGGAGACCATTTAGGAATTAACAAAGGGTTTCACGAAACACTACTACTAAGACACACCAAAATGTTCTTCCATCTATTACTGAGTTTTTTCAAACCATCTATTAGCGAGTTATATGGCACTTATCGACATTAATTCTTTAAGATCAATATTTATTTTTATTTTTATGTATATTAACTTATTTATTTTTTTATTATGAAAACATTTCAATAATAAAATGCTTATTGTAAATGAAATGATCCAGGGAAACTGGTTCTACACTTGAAACAAAGGATGTACTTATTTCAAATAACCCACCGAAAGAACTGACACAAAGTAAAGTAATTGTTGTTGTGATAAAGAGAAAAAAGAAAAAAGAAAAAATGTGAGAACCAGACTTCAATGGCCTATATTAAATGGGACTGATGGAAAATTATGTTACTTTTATACAACACATTGTATGCTATCATGTCATTTTTATGCAATCGAGATGTTTATTTCACTTTAGTTATATTCATATATGTGTTGGGTACAATTTTTTATGCTTATTTACGCCATATAATCCATGTTTTTGTCTCCATTTTCTTATCATATCTTTCATATTTCCTCAATATTAGATTCAAATTGATCATCTCAGGTGTATTTGTCATTCATCTTTTATGATTTGAATTTTTGCAAAAGTTAGACATTAAAATTAAAGTTTTAACAAAAATTACAAGAAGTTGCAACTTCCCGTAATAGCTTCGAGGTTCATAAAATTAGAGGACACCTGGGAGGATTCTGAGACATGTGGAATGATCCTTGATTTCCAAATATGGATAAAGATCTATTTGTTTCAAGAAATAGACTTCACGCAATCCTGGTCGACGCTGGTGAAACCTAACCACTTTTGCAGGAAATGCCTTGTTTTTAGCCAGAAATTAGGATAGTTTTGGAAATTCGTGGGATTTATTCATATTTTATGGATATGAGAGATGGGGTTCGACATCATTGACACATTTTATGGATCTTAGAAACTAAGTTTATTATTTTTATCATTTTGGCTGAAAATCCTTTTGTATAAATAACCAAGACATGGATGGAAACGCAAGCCACTATTATGTTCACATTTCATTTGGATTGAAGTTAATATATTTGGAGTTGTTGGATGTTTGATTTATGACGTTATAAATGTGTTGATGTTGTTATCAAATATATTTTAATTGGCTTATCTTCAAAGTTTACAAGCAAAGCGTGGAGGGCCCTCGTTGCCAAGCTTGGGCACTCGGTTTTTGAATGTTTTCATAATTCTTAGCAGTAGGTATGATTTTATATTTCTTGTAGTCTATTTTTATTTATTTAAAAATTTAATTTCATTATAATAACAAACTTAATTGTTGATAAGTTATGTAACACATTTTGAATTGATCTCTTGTAAAAGAGCTCCATGTATTCTTACTTACAACAATGAAGTTTTGATAACGTTTGTAGTTTAGTTTTATGCTTTTTGATGTTTCTTTTTTAGAAAACTTGATAATATAAGTGTTGATAGGTTTTATGAATTTGGGAACCTTCTTGGTTGTGCATCTCACATTTTTAATGGCATTCTAATTGGCATGTTAATGTTTTATTCTTGGAATGCTTGGAGTTGGATATTTGATGAAGACAAATTGCACATTGCTTTATATAAGAATCCTATAGGTCTATATGTAGGATGTCATATCTTCCCATAGAGGCATTCTATAGGACTATAGGATTTCATATCTTCCCATAAGGTCTTATGGGAATTGATTCCATCCTACATGCCTATAGGATTCTGCAAGATATCAGATATATAAAATATGTAGAACATAAATAAAATGTTAGAAATGGCAGAATAACAGTAAAATATCCAGCATAATCTTAACAATACACAGAAATAATATACAAAATAGCAATAGAAATAGCACTTTGATTCAGAAAGAAATGTTCACAGGCCTCTTCAAGGGGGCAACCTCCAGTCGAGCAACGCTCTATTACAATAATCTCCAAGCTAGGGTTCTTATACCCTCAACCCTTATTTATACTAAATATGTCTATTAAGAGAAGCATCTAGAGGAAGATCCTTCTAGAAGCGAAAGCTTCTATTAGGTCTTCTTACATCCGCCTTATTCTATTTTATTGAAAGGCCTTATTAATATTGACCTTTATTACATTCGAATACATTGATCTACCTATGTGCGGGTTAGAACCTTAACATGTCCGCCCCCTTAAAAACAGTCTTGTCCTCAAGGCTTGGGATGTGGAAACTGTTGTAGAATGGTAGTTGGTTCCCAAGTGGCATCTGCTGGAGTCATATATTTCCACTGTAGTAGCACTTCCTTGATGGTTCTCTGACGCAGGCGATGCTCATGCT
>JASDQU010102844.1:462305-479841 GCA_032191745.1 Picea mariana
TCCCCAAATTTAGAACTTAGGATAAATTATCCATACTTTATGTTTTGGGAAATATTAATATAATATTCCCTTGAATTTTGGCCCTCCCTTTCCCTAACTGGTGAATTTCATTCCCCCATCTCTTTTATCATGGTTTCTCTACACGCAGTGATGTATTTTATATTAATCATGAGTCATGTACAAAGTAGGCACATTGGCCTTTTAACATCTAGTCGCGCTAGCCTAATTCTAAGGTATAAGCATTCTGGCCTATAATACTGGCTCACTAGCCTATAATGCATATTATATACACAAAGGTTTGTTGACCTTAATATAGCATGCATTTAGTTACTGCGCGTTGTATCCTCTATCTCTAAGGTTGCGCTCACCTTAGTTACTGCACGTAGTATCCAAAAATGTGCACATTACATCCATTTACTGCGTAGTATATGCGCACACGATGCCATGAAAGGTGTATTACAAAATGATGTCTAAAAAACTCACCAGGTTAAGTATACTTGGATTATATTTACATTTGGGTTCGGTCAAGGGATATTACAATCGCCTCCCCTTATTTATGCACTGTTCTCAGTGCATCATGTACTCACATACAACAAAATTCTCAAAATTCTTCAAAAAGATGCAAGTATTCTGCCTGCATTGCATCCTCATACTCCCAAGTAGCATCTTTAGGTCCGTACCATTTCCATTAGAAATTTAAAATCCCTATGGCTCGATTCCGGAGTTGTTTGATTTTTTGATTTAGGATGTGCACTGGATGCACTTGGAAAGTGCCTTCTTGCTCCACCTGGATAACATACCAATCAATAACATGATTAGAATTGGGTATATATTTCTTTAGCAATGATACATGGAAGACATTATGAATAGACATAGATGCAGGCAATGCAATCATATAAGCAATTGGACCAATCATCTCTAGTATTTCAAATGGCCCACAAAATGTAGTTGCTAACTTGGCACAGCTTCCTAGTTTCAGGGAGATTCTGTTATCTTTCACTTTCAGGAAAACATCACCCGCTTTGAATTCTCTATGGATTTTGTTTTTATCCACATAACTTTTCTTTCTGTCTTGGGAAGTTTTCAAATTCTCCTTAATGTTTAACATTTGGTCCTCCATCTCCTTGAGCAACTCTAGCCTGACTATTGTTCTATCAGCTGGGTTATCCAAGCTTACTGGAGTATTTCACCTTCTTCCATAAAGTGATTCAAATGGTCTAATTCTCAATGATGTCTGATACCCATTGTTATAAGAGAATTCTACCAAATGTAGGTGGTCTTCCCATTTTGATGTTTTATCCATCACATGCATTCTCAACATATCTTATATCACCCTGTTCACTCTTTTTGTCTATCCATCAGAATCAGGATGATAAGTTGTACTAAAGTTCATATTCGTTCCGAATCCTTTGAAAAATCCTTTCCAGAAATTAGAGGTAAATTTCGGGTCTCTTTCAGACACAATTGTTTTAGGAATTCCGTGCAATTATGCCACTTCCTTCATGAAAATATCAACAACATCTACTTCTTTGTGAATATTTTTTAGTGGAATGAAATGGGCATATTTTGTAAGCTTTTCCACCACTACCATAATAGAATCATGTAGCTTGCTTGTTCTGGGCAATCCCGTAATAAAATCCATTGTCACCACTTCCCACTTCCATTTAGGAATGGGAAAAGGTTGCAGCAATCATGTTGGGTGCCTATGCTCTGTTTTAACTTTATGGCATTCCATACACCTAGCGATGTATTCTACAATTTCTCTTTTCATACTTGGCCAAAAGTATTGTCTCTTGACCTCTGTTACGGTTTTTTGATATCCGAGGTGCCCTACATAAGGAGAATTATGCATCTCATGCAAAATTAGATGTTTCAAGTCCTGAACATTTGGTACAAAAATTATGTTCTTGTGCAATAGTATTCCATCTACTCCCAACTTATAATTATCCATATTTTGTGGTGTCTTACCTGACCATAACATTGCTACCGATTCTCTATACTGCAGATTTGTATTTGCAGCCTCCAAAATTTTTCTTTTAACATCAGTCTAATACATGCTAATGGCTATAACATGAAGCTCATGCACCCTCCTGCTGAGTGCATCAACCACTTTATTTTCTTTCACTTTGATATGCTTTATATCAAAGTTATACTCTGTTATAAAGTCTAACCATCTTCTTTGCCCATCATTTATATTTGGTTGACTAAAAAAATATTTCAAAGCATTGTGGTCTGTTCTTAACTCAAACCTTTTCCCTGTGAGGTAGTGTCTCCATTTCCTCAAGGCATGCACTATGGCTGCCAACTCCAAATCATGAGAAGCATAGTTTATTTCATGCTCTTTCAACTTCCTTGATTCATAACATATCACGAATCCATTTTGACTGAGGACTCCACCCAGTCCTTTGTTACATGCATCTGTGCATACAATGAAATCTTCATTTGGGTCTGCAATACTTAGTATTGGAGAACTTGTCAATAATTGTTTCAAATGTTGGAAACTCCTTTCACATTCCGACGTCCATTGAAACTTCATACCTTTTCTTTGCAAGGAAGTGATTAGGTGTGTTATCTTCGATAATCCTCCAATGAATCTCTTGTAGTAGCCTGCAAGGCCCATGACAGATATGACATATGTCACATTCCTTGGTGCTAACCATTATATAATGGATTCTACCTTCTTAGGGTCCACTGCTATCACATCTTTTGAGATTATATGCCCCAAATAATGAATTTGTTTCTGATAAAATGAGCACTTGCTCAATTTGGCATACAACTGATGTTCTCTTAATACTTGCAACACCATCCTCGAATGAAGTTCATGCTCTTCCTATGACAAACTTGTCCAAATACTCTTGGAAAACACCATTCATTAAGCACATGAAAACAACTGGTGCATTTGACAACCCAAATGGCACCACTGCGAACTCATAATGACCATACCTTGTTCTGAAAGTGGTCTTGTTGATATCCTCTTCTTTAATTTTTACCTGATAGTATCCTGATCTGAGATCTATCTTTGAAAATATCCTTGCATCCTTCAATTGATCAAAGAGGTCATCAATCCTTGCTAGAGGATATTTGTTATTAACAATCACTTTATTCAATTGTCTAAAGTCAACGCACAATCTTAATGTTCCATCTTTCTTTTTCACAAACAAGACTGGGGCACCCCAAGGTGATACACTTGGGTGTATATACCCCTTCTCCAGAAGTCCTTCAAGCTACATTTGCAACTCCTTCAATTACGATGTACTCATTCTGTAAGGAGTCCTTGATATTGGCACTACTCTAGGCATCAAATCTATAGAGAAATCAATGTCTCTCCTTGGGGGTAGTCCTGGTACTTCCTTGAATACATATTCAAACTATTTCAGGACTACATAATCCTCCAGATTTGGCACCTTGTATTCAGGTGTCTCCTCCATATGAGCTACAAATATTTGACATTCTCTTCTATAACATTTCTTCAGCTGTCATGTTGAAATTTCTTTAACGGTTACTGCCCTGGGAATTCCCTGCACTTTCCATTGGTTCCCTTCTTCATCCAAGCAAGTGAATTCTTTATTATGACACTCTAATAGTGCATGGTGTGGGTCTAACCAATCCATCCCAATTAAACAGTCATAGGAACCTAAGGTTAAGATGTTCAAATATGCCCTGGTATTCAGTCCATTCATGTCTATGAGGTAGGACTTAACCATGTCATTAAATTTTCTTCTCGCTCCTGTAGCCAGTTGCACAAACCAGGATTTCCCATGCTTGTTCTTGGAAATTGCAAACTTTCCACCATATTAGGGTCTATATAACTATGACTAGCTCTTGAATCAATTAAAATAACAAGGGTTTGGTTGTTGATCATACCTTCCACTTCAATAATGTGGGACTGCTACTCTACTTGCTTGTTGTCCAGGGCTACATAAATCCTTGGCACATTTCTACCCATGTCCTCTACTGTCTTAGCTCATTGTACATTGTAAACAAACCTACCTTTTCCACCTCTGTGAGGAAAATATATGAACTTATGGTCTCCTTTACAGCCCCAACATTGCATAGGTGGTTGTCTTGGCCCTTGAATCCATGCGTCAATCACTCTAGTTTCTTTATGCGTTTGCTGCCATTGTGGATTATTTATGAAGAATGGTGGCTTAGCTCCCTTCTTCCTTTAATCCATATTGAATTTCTTATCATCTTCCCAAGCGTTTTGGAAATATGGTCTTGCTTTCAGCTGGTCATATAAGCATTTATTTGTCCTTATGGTCTCCTCTAATGTCTTGGGATCATCATACTATATTTTGTCACTGATGAACGATGGAAATCCACTTAAGTACTATTGAATATTGACTGTCTCATCCTTAATGAAAGATACATACTTCAATAGTTCCAAAAACCTTCTCTCATATTCATCTATGGTCATACTACCAAGCTTGAGTTCAAATAACTCTTTCATTTTCTTGTCAGAGTATCTCTTGGTCAAGTACTTCTTCTCAAAATACTTCTTGAATTCTCTCCAAGTAACACTTTTCTCGACAATGTGTTGTACCTTCACAAGTTGATCCCACCACATGGATGACTTTCCTTTGAGTTGATAGATAGAAATTCTACCTTTAGCATAAGAAGAATAATTATGCAATTGAAAATACTTCCTCATGCCTAGAAACCATGTTTCGACATCTTCATCCTTCTTGTGCTCACCATAAAATGTAGGAGGTTTGATTTTGTTCATTTCTCCTCGCAGCTCATCCACCCTAGATATCTTATACCTTATGATAGGGGATAGACTTGAGTTGTTTCCTACTCTCTTATGGGAATTCCTATGGGGATGATGGTGATGTCTACTAGCACTTTTTACTTCTCTCTTCTCCTCTGAAGATTTGTGACTCTGAGATCTACTTGAGTCACTCTCCTTGACTAATTCTTCTGTATTATATTCAAACCTTCCAATAGCTTCATGCTAAAGTAATCCTACTGCTCTTTGGATTTCATAAGCCATTCATTATCATCTTTATGGCTTTGTACATCCTTCTGCAAATTCTTAATGGTCTCACCCATATTCATATCCTCATTCCTTTCTTCTCCATGTCCATTGGAGTTTGTTTCTTCCCTGCCCAAATGGACATCCATCCATCTGCTCTCCTCTGGATGACTGTAATTCTCCTATGCCTCTTCCATTCCTACGGACTCTGCACTGGTCTGACCTGATTGAGTTATTGTTAATTCTGAAAAACATGCAGCCATCAAAACTAATTAGATTAACAAATTAGAAATTCATGAGAATATGCACCATTTCGATCCAACATACTCATCAGCATTATCACTCCCGGTTTCCTGGTGTTATCACTACGAAAATTCTAGATAAGACCCAAGTCTTGAGAACACTAACTCACAGTGCCTTCTGAGATACATTTGCGCAAGAAGGTGGTTTTTTCAAAACCACTTTCACCAGGACACAGTGTTACATGTCTCAATCATGTCAAATCCACTACTCGTGGAGTGGGCAATGACTAGTCAGATCACCCTGCTTCATTCTTTCGGTACTTCGCAGTCATGTGAAATCAGCTAAATGTTGCCATGTAATGAAATCAAAAGCTAATCATTCAAAATGGATTGGCCGAGCATGGAAACCCAATGCTCTTTGTACGTAATCTATCCATGCTTCACAAATGAATTTCTACAATTACCACTCCCCAAGTATGAAGATATTTTTGTATCCATAACCATAGTAATCTTCAAGATGCTTGAATTCCTTCTCTCTGTAGAGACACATTTCAGTATCTCCAACCTGAGATACATGGACAAGGCAAGGTCGAGTGAAACTAGTTATTCAAGCAACATGCTAGGATTTCCTGCGAATGAGGAAGAAAGGGTCCTCGTGCACCTTCTAGAAACTAAGTTCCACACAGAGCTGGTTATATACTCATGACTGGAATTCAGGTTGAATCCCATTATAAAGGATTTAGTCATCAACAGGCTAGCCGCTAATAAGAAAAGGAGTAAGTGACATAAGAAGGAGGAATCTATGGTTGAAGTGGCCGAAAGTGTTGGAGAAAATCAACTGGTCTCATTAGACCCTTCTTTAAAGGCGGAGATTGCTAAGCTGAAGTAAGTCTTCAACTAAGATAAGCATGTCTCAACAAATTTTGAACAGCATGTAGCGGAGGTAGAAGTACAAGAGATGATAGGCATGTTCTTCAACGACCTTTTTTACAACAGGCTAACTATTGTCATCACCTTTGTAATTTTGTGATTAACATGATTGTATAAATATCAAAATGGATTTTAGACTATTTTATTACAATTTCTATCTGGTGATGTTATGACTCTTGTTTTCTTTTATAATAATATTTTCTTGAAATCTTATATTTTATTTTTATCTATCTAAATAAAAAAAAATTAAAATTCAGAATTCTTTTTAATTAATGCTTCAATGCGGTTATGTGTTTATTTTTATTTTATTATTATGGAATTTTAACTCAGACTCCTCACCTTCCAAGCAACTTCACGTGCATTAACTTGACTTGTTCATTTATATTATCATGTAAAGCAATATTATAAGGTAAACGCTTCTCTGCGCACCTAAATCTATTGTGCACTTCTTCTTCATCGTACCGACTACTTACACGCACTACTCTGTCATTGTGCGCCAATATCTACTACGCACAGTTTTGATACTGCGCAGCGATATTCCACATGCATTTTCTTCCTATGCATGCACCATGTCAATTTTAACATATTCCTTCAGGCTCAAATATCAACGCACACTACTGAATACAGCATCGTGAAACAACTTATACTTACACTTATGCACGTACCAAAAAAACACCTTTGCGTTAAGCAAAGCTTTCTCACCCCATGTGCATCTTACTATGGGTGTTCTTAGTGTGCAAGGCTAATTTTAGTGTGTGCATATACACACATATTAATCTTCCACGCAACACCACAATTTACCACGCTCATTGGCATGCCACAGTTTCCCACGCGGTGCCAAATCTACCCCGTGCGCCAGTACGCAAACCTTTTCCAAGGACACTCTATGAATCTAATTCTGGTCACTACGAAGTTACTTTTCTGTGAATATTCACTTCAATTGCAACCTTCTGGCCCATCCAATCTCAGTGTTGAATTGTGGCTTTGATACCAAACTGTTTCCCCTCGACCAACCTGAGGATGGGGTACACCACTCCAGAGAAACCACTCATGCTATGATGCTAGTCGGTAACATTCCTAGCCATTGGGTCGGGACGTGCTACTCTAGGGAACATATTTCATTCTGATACTGTAGAACATATAGTATCATACCTAGTATTCAACTAAGAAATGCCACCATTATTTACTCTTTAGACTGCATGCAACTAAAACATATACATACAACACGCTCGTGAAAGATTTACATCTAACATAAACAAACAATTAATTTCTATAACATATGACTTTTATATTAGAAATAACAGTAATTACTTATATGCATCGTTTATAGGAAATTATCCATAAGCACACAAGCAATCATAGTCACATATATGATGAAATTGTAACATGGGCATGTAAATAACAAAACATCATATCCATTTTTCATACAATTGATACTTATCTTAGAAAGGTTGTCACCAAATTCTTACAGACCGTCCATGAACCTCCCAGCCATAGATTACACTGTTCTTCACTCTCAACAACGAATCACCCCCAAGCTGGGACTGAACTCCACCCAGGGTAAAGGGATTCCTATCTAGGCTAAGGTTCATGGACAATAGGAAAGACTCTGTCTCAGGTGCTCACTCAACTAACAACCTACAACCTCTCATTCCCCACATGCCTATCCCACCGAAAAAAGTGTGCCCCTTCTCCTCTCAACAGTCCCTCGGCTACCCCACTTCCCTTCCAGGGCTTCAACAACAGGTTGGACCAGAAGTCTCTGAGCATTGTAGCTATAGTTTAGCACCTACGGTTACAATACATGGAAAACAATAAAGACTCTGTCTCAGGTACTCACTCAACTAACAACCTACAACCTCTCATTCCCCACATGCATGTACCACCCAAGGAAGTGTTCCCCTTCTCTGCTCAACAATCCCTCGACTACCTCACTTCCCTTCCAGGGCTTCAACAACAAGGTGTAACATAATTCTCAGAGTGTTGTAGTTGTAGTTTAGCACCTATGGAAATCAATCCTTAGCAATTCTCTTGCTCAGAGAACTACTCACGGGCCTAACAAACTACTTCTTCAATCTCACTCCAAGCTAACCAGGTACAACAACCAAAAGCGATGGGGAAATAGGTTTTGGAAAGGTGGAATGTTTGTCTCAAGGATAACATAATGTATGAGTGAAAAGGCCATGGAGTCATTGACTGGATAACTGAGTGTGTTTTGGGATCACTATGAACTCTTTGTCAGAAAATATGGTCAGTCTGTTGGTTTCCCTTCCCCCACCCCTTTGTTCGTGAGCTATCTGTGTGAGAGTGAAAAACTTGGGCTAAGTTTTCTCATGATATGAATGCATGTCACCAACTTGACACTTGTCATATCGAAAGTTACTTTTGTCCACTTATCCCCAACTTTAGAACTTAGGATAAAATTATCCATACTTCATGTTTTGGAAATATTAATATAATATTCCCTTGACTTTTGGCCCTCTCTTTCCATAACTGGTGAATTTTGGTCCCCCATCTCCTTTATCGTGGTCAGTCTACATGCAATGATGTATTTTATATTAATAATGAGTCATGTACAAAGTAGGCGCATTGGCCCTTTAACATCTAGGCACACTGGCCTAATTCCAAGACATAAGCATTTTGGCTTATAATACTAGCTCACTAGCCTATAATGCATATTATATACAGAAAGTTTCACTGACCTTAATATAGTGCAAACTTAGTTACTGCGTGATCTATCCTCTATCTCTAAGATTGTGGGCACCTTAGTTACTGCGCGTGGTATCTAGAAATGTTCACATTACATCCCTTTACTGCGCAGTATATGCACGCACCATGCCATGAAAGGTGTATTACAAAATGATGTCTAAACATCTGACCAGCTTAAGTATACTTGGATTATATTTACATTTGGGTTCAACTGAGGGATATTACAATATATAACTAACACAATCAATAGTATAATGAGAATACACCATCAGGATGGAAAATAAACCTATTTCATGACACTCCTTTCTACATAAATCCTATTAATTATGATAATCCATGTTCCATAACTATGAAGATACCTAAGATATATGAATAAATAGAGCTTATGTAAACACATTGAAATTATCATGCAATTATTTTTATCTAAGATAGATGGGATAACAAGTTGTAAAATAACATGCTTAATGAATCCTTTGATTGTAATTTCCAGGTATTAAAATTGTTCATTTAGTTCAAGCATTCTTTTTTTGAAGTAAAAAAATGGTATGATACATGAATGCCATTATTTTTTAATTAAATTACCATGAAAAAAAAGTATTAGAAGTTGATTGACTTTGGAAATAATTTAATGGTGTTTATGATTATAGAGAGAATTTTCTTGTGGGAGACTCAACATACACGAATCTTTCTATAATGATGAAAATAACTATATTCTTACAATCAATTAGTTTTATGAATATCATAATGAAAGTACCAAGGAATCGAGTCGTAAGTAAAGGCAATGCAATACATGCCATGTCAGGGAAAGGCAAGGAAAGACATGGCATGGAAAGGAAACAAATGGGTGCATGGAAAAGCAAGGCATGGCATGGCATGGAAAGGCATGGCCTAGAAATACAAGGAATGACATGGAAAGGCAAGGAAAGGAAAAGCATGGAAAGGAATTGGGTCTCAAGGAAAGGCATGGAATGACATGGAATTGGAAACCAAGGAATTCCATGGAATGTAAGGGCAAGGCATGACATGGAAAGTCAAGGAAAGGAATACCATAGCATGGCAAGGCATGGCATGGAAAGGCATGTCTTGGAAATGCATGGCTTGGAAATTCAAGGCAAGGAATGACATCCTAAGGAAAGGAAATGAAAGGAAAGACATGGCATGGAAATAAATAACATGGCAAGGAAAGGCATGGCATGGAATGGCATGCCAAGTAAAGTAAATACAATGCAAGACATATCATGGAAATGCAAGGCATGGAATGACATGGCAAGTCAAGGCATGGTATGGAAAGTCAAGGAAACAAAATGGATGGCATAGCAAGGCAAGGCATGGCATAAATTTTTTTTCTATGGTATGGCATGGCATGGCATGGATTGGTTAGGAATGTCTTAGTAAGGCATGTCATGAAATGGAAAGAAAAGGAAAGGCATGGAAAGGCATGGCATCACATGGAATAGCAAGGAAAGTAATGGCATAGCATGGAAAGGCAAGGCATGGCATGCCAATGAAAGGAAAGGCATATCACAGGAAGCCAAGGCATGGCATGGAAAGGCATGGCTTAGAAAGGAAAGACATGGCATAGGAAGGCATGGTATGACAAGGCTAGACATGAAGGCATGCATGGCATGTTAAGGAATGGAATGGAATGGCATGAAATGAAATTACATGGCATGGCTTGGCAAGGCATGGCCTGGAAAGACAAGACATGACATGAAAACATAAGGAAATGTAAGGCATGGTATGCCATGGCATGGAAAGGTAAGGCATGGAATAACATGGAAAGGCATGGCATGGTGTGGAATGGAAAGGAAAGGCATGTCATGGAATGTCAAGGAAATGCATGGCATGGAAAGCCAAGGAATGATATGGCACGGCACGACATGTAAAGGAATGGATTGAAAATGTAAGGCATGGCATGGAAAGGCAAGGAAATGCATGCCAAGGCACGAAATTGCAAGGAAAGGAATGTCATGGCATGTAAAGGAAAGGAGTGACATGGTAAGGAAAGTAAAGGAAATACATGGCATGTCATGGCATGGTGTGACAAGGAAAGACATGGCATGACAAGGCAAGGAAATGAAAGGCATGGCATGGCATGACATGGAATAACATGGTATGGCATGGCATAACATGGAAAGGAAAGAAATGGCGTGGAAAGGAAAGGCAAGGCATGGCATGAAATGTCATTGCATAGGAACAAAAGAAAATTCAAGGCATGGCATGGCATGGTATGGAAAGGAAAGGAAAGGCATGCCATGGAAAGGCATGGAAAGGAAAGGGAAGGCAAGGAAAGGAATGGAAATGAAAGGAAAGGCATGGCATGGAATGGCTTGGCATGGCATGGAAAGGAAATAAAGTCATGGAATGTAATGGCATGGCATAGAAAGGAAAGGAAACTCAAGGCATGAAAGGACATAACATGACAATGTAAGGCCTGGCATGGCATGGAAAAGAAAGGCAATGCATGGCATGGAATGGGATGGCATGGCATGGAAATTCAAGGAAAGACACGTTATGGGAAGGAAAGGAGTGACATGGGATGTGATGCAGGAGCATCGTAAGAAAGAAAAAGCGGAAGGACAGCTAGATATGCACCAACATGCATTTTGAGGATGTTTTGAATTTGAAAGGATGAAGCATTAATGTAATATCTGGAGAAGACATTTTTTCTTTTATGGTTTAGAGATTGTAACACAGATCTTGAGCATTTCTCTCATCTGTCGGTTGTAGGCAATTAGTGTGATAAATGTAAAGTAGATGTAGACTTTAATTCGATTAGATAGCTTAGAGTTGTAGGAGGTAAAACTCTAGAAATCTCCCTCGTATGTATTGTAATGTATCATTATTCTCATTGTAAGAGAAAGAGAGAGATGTAGAGAAAGAGAATAGAAGAGCATAGAAGAACAAAGATTGTAAAATTTGTATGAGAAGATAGTTGCTGCTATAGGAACCATGTACAGATTCACTTGGATTAATATAAGAAATCTTTGATCCAACTTCACGGTGTTTATGAATTCTGTTTACATTCACTGAATGGTATGTTTATAATTTTCTTATATGCTTTGTTATGCATTTGTTTCAATGCTTGGTATGTATGATTTCATGTTTAATATATGAAGTCTATGAGAGGGAGAGTATGAGTTTCAATTGTTTCTCTTGCTGAGAATTCTTGCAAGGAGTGCAGTGAAAGTCTGCAAGGAGTGCGTCGATAAGTTCTGAGTTTTACCTCAGAAATGCTTAGGAGAGATATCATTGTTCTCATACCAGCAGAAGTGCAAGTATAGCACAGATTACTGCAAGGTGTGCGCAGGCAAGTTGAGGTCTTATAATTATCCAACCAAGTGAGTGGTTGAAGAGATAATGTCGCGAGGAGTGTGTAGAGTTGGAGAGAACAGATAATCAGAGATTATCATGAAGCTGCAAGGAGTGCGGGCATAATCCCTCAAAATCCTTGATTTTGCAGCATAACCAAGCTCAGAAGGAAGACGCCAAGTTATTTGTCCAGGAAGTATTGAGAACTTGAACGGATGGTTGAAATTCTCAGAAGGAGAACTACCAATTTTCCATGGACCATTGGATCTTGCGGATCAGTGGAGAAGTTAAGGCCGAGTGTCTTTCAACACTCACAAGCTCAGAAGGAATAGTTACCATTAGATCTAGATCAACAAGAGATGTTGATCTTGTGGTTTTGAATTTCGGCATTTCGGGAGTTGGAGTGTGGAGAAGGTAGTGAATTTGATATCTTGAGTTGTGAAATTCCGATACGCGAAATTTCGATACAATCTCGATTGTCAGATTGAAGAGGAATTAGGACCATCGATATGTAAGCAAGGAAGCCACAAGTTTGGACCTCGAGAGAAAGGATAGGAGTCACATCACAAACTGACATGTCGCGAAATCTCAACACGCTTAGAGGTGAACTTGAGGATGTGATTGAGGTCACATGGTTGAGGCATAAGGGAGGAATTAAATATCTGTTAGCCCATTTTTGGGTTTTAGGAGTCAAAGGAGTCAGAGGGACTCACAACAGAAATCGCAAAGTCATGAAATCCGAAAACACACTTTCGGGTAAAGGTTATGGTCATGTTGGTTGGTCATGTGGAGTGGAGGTTCGCACCTAGTGCTTGTTCGCATAGGAGTAACTTCTAAGAAGGACCTATGGTATTATAGTGTTGAGGTTTTTAGTGTGATGCAGGAGCATCTCCCTAGCCAGCCATGCACCAGCCAACCAGCTCATCTTCATGCGCACATTCAAAGGAGGAGAGAGGCGCAACCCTCTCACATTCAAATTTTGAATTTGATGTAAAGACATTAAATGAATGTAAAGCCATGGAGCCATAAATCTATGCCTATGTGTAGGCTTTAGATGTAGGTAGCCTTAAATAGGTTGTAAGGCTGGGATCTAGATCCAATCTGGACTAGACATCCCATTCAATGTAAATTCAATGTAATTGAATATAGTAGGTGAGGATGGAGGGAAGAGCTCAAAGAGCCCCTCATGTAAAATATATTAGTCTTGTTTTTTAGAAGAGTAGAGAGTTGAGGTACAGTCTGTGTGAGTAGAGAGGAGAGAGAAGAGGAGAGTGAAGACTATGTTACAGTCTGCACTCAAGAATGCATTGTAATCAAGCAGTCAGATTAATACAAAGAGCATTTTTTCCTGCATGAGATTCTTTGTGAGTTTACGTGTTGATGAATGTCTTTGTGTGTTTTATATGATGTAGATATATGTTGTAGATGTGCATTTATATGAATAAATAGATTCTGCTATCTGTGGGTTCTTTGATTTCAAGTTTGGGTTCTTGTGGTTTCATGCCAAGAGGGCATGACAGAGTACTACAATCTCTGAGAACTAGTGCAGGAGTGCACTTTTGAATTCTGTGGAATTTGGGCAAGGACGTGCCAGGAGGGTGGACCAGCTGAAGTCTTAGAATCAAGGAGAAACTTCAAGGTTGTTGAACACCTTGGAGATAAAATTTTGCAGAGGAAAGCACCGAAGAAGACAGAATCACTAAGGGATTCTGTAGAGCTCTTCCAAGTGGGCATTGAGCTAGTGCAGATAATGCACAGGAGAGAAATATTTTGAGTTCATTGAGAGAAGAAGAATCACTGAGGTATTCTACAGAAGATCTGCCAGGAGGGAATTGAGTATGTTTCGGTGGGTACAGGAGAAGAAATGTTTTTAGAGTTCGTTGACATACTAGAATCATTGAGGTATTATACAAGAGCTCTGCCAGGAGGGCATTGAGAAGGTGCCAAAGCACACAAGAGGAACTCTTACAGTTTTGGGGGAAGAAGAAATGTCCAGGATAAGATCTTCACAGTGTTGTTGAACACCCTACAAGCTCAGCAAGGAATACTTGAGTAGGGAATTACCAAGAGGTCATTTCCATCCTTTCAGGAGAGAAATGGATAGAGACCATTGAGGTCAGAGCAGTTTCAACTCATAGAGGATGAAGACCTGTGAAAGGAGTGCATCAGGCCAACATTCAGTTGAAGTGTTTATCGACATCCATATGGATGCTTGTCAATCTCAAGGAGTGAGCGGAGGAGGAATTTGTTTCAAGTCCAGAAGCTCAGGAGGTGAAGCACAGGAGTATGAGTAGGAGTGAGGACTTATTCTAAGTCATGAAGCTCAGAAGAGATAGCACAGTTGTGTGCAAAGGACCTGCAAGTAACTGCAGAGTTAAAAGGAACCTTTTGGGTTCAGAGGAACTAAGCTTAGGAGGAGAAGAAGCCAACGAGAAGTTGTAGAGGCCAAGTAAAACCCTTTGGAGGGTTCGAGTTCAAGGAACTTAGGAGGGACAACATTTTCAAAAATGTGGGAAAAATCCAGGCATACAGGCTTCGCAGAAGAAGAAAAGGCTAAGACCTTTGAAACCTTGGAAATATTCCAAGGCTCAAAGAAGCGCATGCTTAGAACAGAGCTAGAGTTTTTCTTAGATCAACTGGAGAGGAGAGATCTGGGTCGTCGAAGTCTACATCCAGACATTGTGCATTGGAAGGAGCTAAAATAGATGGCGGAGACACTTCGTGGAGACGTGCAGAGATTCCATGAGCCATTGGATCTCACAAAGTTGTGAGGGAGTTAAGCTCGTAGAAGCAGCCCAAGAGAGGAATTGTATGGATTGTGGAGACACTTCATGAAGAAAGTTTCGAATAGCTGATAACCATTGGATCTTACAGAGTTGCAGGGTGGTTAGAGGCTGATGAAACCCATCGACCAGGATTCAAGGATCAATGTGGGTCGTTGATCTCAATAAATCCACGTCGTTGGAATATTTCATGGATTCGAGGTTCGGGAGTTTGGAGAGGGCAGACCAAACTCTTGGTTTTGTTAAGTCTTGAGTTGCGAGGAGCAGGGACTATCTTTGGATCTAGGTCACGGGAAGACTGTTGGATCAGACCCTCATCGCTATATCATGTGTCATGGGTTCAGAGGTTGGGAGAACCACTTTTTGATTGTCGAAGTCGCGAAGTGCCTAGAACCAAGGCTCGTGTAAAAACATGGCGCATATTTTAGGTGGGACGCGTAGGTGATAGGTGGCATGCATGCGTCGCCTAAGAAGGATTCAACTCATCATCGACTCATCACATCTTGGGGACTCATAAGAAAGGGGCACAAGGGCTCAATACTCCAACAAATGAAGTCACGAGTTGCGAGAAGTGTTGAAGGAGTCAACCTTCATTGACTTATCACATATCTAAGGATCGCAAAGGAGGAGCACAAGGGTTCGACACTTGAACTCACAAATTCATGAGTTGTGAGAGGTGCTAGAATTTATCCTTGGCCTATAGTTATATGTAGTAGGTGCCAACAAGGAGGGAGCCTACTCGTATCGCATCTTGTGTATTGGGCATTTGGTGAAGAGGAGTCGAGATCTTTGACTCACGAACACGCGAGATCGTGAGTTGTGAAAGAATTAAGCCCTAATATTGGCTAATTACCCCTTAATTGGTGCATATTATATTATTAATGTTATTTTATTTATGTCGGCTTTAGGCCATTAGTTGTAATTATACTTCTAGTCTCTTATATATACCAAGCATACATTTTCATTTTGAATCATCTTGTACTTGAACATTTAAGTGGGGTGAAAGGAGGCTTCCCCTTGAAGAGGCTTATTATCTCAAATTATCTCTTTTCAAGGCATTGAGTACTACTTTTGAGGTTTTTCTATGCTATATTGATATTTGGTTCTTAACATATGGTATCAGAGCTCAAGGTCTTAAGGTTTCGCTGCTACATCTGAGACACCTTGGCATTTTTTCTATAACTCATTTTCTACAACGTTCTAGAAGGAACGGCTTGGAGGATATTTATTATCTGGATCAAGGTACGTTGAGTTCAAAATGAAGCTCTTGAGGCCTTATACTTTCTGATATACAACCTGTACAATATAGGGTTCTGGAGTCATCCTGAAATGAGTCATTGCAGAATTTTTGCTATAAACACTTTTCTGTAATGTTTCAGACCCTAAACTCCAAAGGACATTTACAGAAATTAGTAATGTATCCATGGTTAAAATTTCAGATTTTGGGTCATCTTAAATTTGTATATACACCTTGTTTTAGATAGGGTATCTGACTAGTCATATTGACTAGTCTCAAGAAGGTGTTCAAGGTAAGACAATCATAACTTCTTGCTAGAGCATCCAAATTGAGTGGGACTAGTTTCATTGGATTGTGGACAGTCTGTAGTATTTCAGGCGTGAGTTTCAAAATTTTATATCAATTGTTTTGTGCAGGGAAAGCTATACGAGTGAGATATCATGGAAAGGCCAAAAATTGGCAAGTTGTGGGGAAGTTACCGTAAATTCCACTTGGCACATCCAATTTTGATCAGACCTGTGGCATTGAAGAGAATAAATATCAGAAAACTACATAAAATAAATTTTCATACCCATAAGGGCTGAAACTTGGGATATACAATAAAATACATATTGTCTAGTAGAACCACCTCAAAATCAAGGTTCAAAAAGTGATACTTGTCCAACATGCCACCAAAAAAGGGAACTTCTACACCAAATAAGCCTCTAGAAAATCCTACTTGGACTCTTGTTGAAGGTGAAGAAATGCGTAGTGACATAAATGAACTACAAAAGAAGATGGATTCAATGGAAGCTAAGTTGGATACTAATATGGATTCAATAGAAGCTAAGTTGGATACTAAGATGGATGGTTTAAAAGGGGAGATCGTAGAAGTATTGAAAAATTTCGTAACAGAGAAGACACCTGAAAGTGAAAATGCATCCCATGAAATTCATGATGACGAAACAAGGAAGGTGAATCAAGAATGGAGAAACTCCAACTTTGGTTTGAAGACCAACCATGTTCCTAAGATTGATACGAGGAAGTTTGATGGCAAGGACCCAATCACATGGATACTTTAGATGGAGCAATTCTTTGATCTCCATAATGTGCCACATACACAAAGGTATGAATTGCTTCTTTATATTTAGAACCTAATCAATTTGTATGGTATAGATGGCTTTGTTCTCGTAAATCACTCGTCACTTGGACAATTTTCATGGAAGAAATGATAGCACACTATGAGGATACAAGGAGAAATACCTTCTTTAGCTAATTGATAAATCTCAAGCAAAAGGGATCAGTTACCGAGCACATTGAGAGCTTCCAAAGATTGAATACAAAGGTAATCAATATTCCAGATGAGGAC
>JASDQU010102844.1:483724-502313 GCA_032191745.1 Picea mariana
GTTTCTCTGCATTTACTTCACCATCATATATGGGTAACTCAAATTTAACATCAAGTTTTAACAATGGCATTTCATTCTTATGCTTATGAACATGTTTCTTTGAATTAGATTTAGAACTTGAACTTGAAGAAGAAGGAGATGAAGGAGGTGATGATGGAGGTGAAGGAGGAATCTGAGGATGATCCTCTTCCTCTTCACTTTTTCCCTTTGAAGATTCACCCAAAACTAGTCTCTTTCATTCCAAGCAATACTCATACAAAACTTTCACCATCTCCAACATAGCAAGGAAAGTTTTCCGGAATTCTTTCTCATCCTGAGAAAGCCCTTCTTCTGATGCCATCTTCTCACTTTGAGAATCTCTCTTTCTCAATCCAATTAATGGATTCTCTGCAAAAATCTCTCCTTCACCATGTTGTAGCTTTTCCCTGGTTAACATGCAAAGATCAAATCCAAATGTCAACTAGCTTTGATACCACTTGATCCAGAATGATCTTTTAATGAATGTGGTGGAGTTTTTAATTGCATGCGTTAATTAACCATTTAAGAAGCTGAATGAAAAAGGATGAATTTAATGAAGGGACATAGTAGCCATAAAACACTATATAGATCTGAACTGAAGCAATAAGAACATCAAACCATAACAAGAGAAGTGATAATAGAGTTCGACACAAAATTGCCTATGTCTCTGGACCTTTGTCTCAGTGGGGGAGGCTTCTTTATTTCTGTTCAAAGCTCAAAAAGTACATCACAGTAGTGCCACTAGGCTACAATACTGATCTGGTCATGTTCTTATAGATCTCTAGAACCCAGTAGAGAAACGACATGAAAAACAGATGACAGGACCTCCTAGAAATGGCCAGCAAACGTCTGCTTCTCAACAACTTCCCTGCATAGAAATGGATTTGGCTTGGCTTCCCTTTAACATAACTCGGCTCTGATTGTCCACATGGACTAAAATTGGCCTAGTTTATATATATCTGAATTTGGTTATCCATCCCCAACTTCCTCCCAAAATCTAGCCTCAAAAAGAGCCCAATATCCCCCCAAAATGACCAAAATCTCCATTAACAGGCCTAAAAATCACTAAAAAATCACATTTTCTAATGTTAAAAACCCATTTTCTGCAAATAAAAGGGATAAGCCCCTAACTAGGTGCATGCACCTAGTCTTATGGCACTCTATATGGGATCAGGGGCTAATAAAATGACACCTTAGCTTGGATAGGCCCCTTTTGGAGTGTGCCCTCCTGGTCTCATGGGATATCCCTGGATCCTGGGGATGGTGCTTATCTTTTGGACACACATGAGAAGGAGAGCCCTCCTTTGCTGGGTTGTGGTCATGTGCAGGATTTTTACCATGGGTTGGGGCTTATCCCCAACCCCCTTTTTCCCCTTTTCACTCTAGTACACTTTATTTAAACTAAAGTGATCTTTGTTAAACAAGAAACACAAGGGTGCATTGGTGGAGGGATTTTGTCAAGATTTCAGTTGACCAAGGAGGTCATGGGATCAAACCCCATGGACTCCATAAAAGTTTTCCATATGAACCTATTGACCAATCCCATGGTGCCACGTGGCAGCCCATGACTGGGTCATGTGGCACCCAACAATTCAACAAACTGCCACTTGTCAACTGTTGGGTGGATCCATGTCACTGACCAATCACCTTCTATCGGGTTACCACTTGTTGCCAAATGCCTCTACCATGTCAACATTGTTGATGTCATGCTGATGTCATCATTTGACTGGACCTGTTGACTTTTTGCTTGTTTGGGAAAATGGTCAGAGTGTGATAACTCTCACATACGACGCCCATTTGAGAAAGTGAATATATGGCCAGAATCAATGCGACGAGACAGATGCAATGGACGTGGTTTCATTTGATTATGAGAACTTTCATTTTTTAGCCTTTTTGAGCCCTATCAGTCTCTTATATCCGATTCTGGATCATGTTCTGAGAGATAGAGGCCAATGCGTTGAATACTTAATCCAGGATGGATTATTATTCCAAGGAAATAAATTGTGTATCCTGAAGAGTTCTATGAGAGAGAATCTTCTGAAGGAAAAACATAGTGGGGGATTGACTGGACATTTTAGCCAGGATAAAATGTTCACACAACTAAACATTTTATATCATTGGCCAGGGATGAGGATGGATGTCAAGAAGTTTGTGAATAGGTGTATAATTTTGATTAGAGAGTTAGAAAGAAGAATCATAGAAAAAAGTATTTTGAATACTTAATAGAGTGGAAGGGACACTCAATTGAAGATGCAAGTTGAGAAAGTGAAGCGAAGATCTAGAAACATGGATAGATGGTGCAAGCTCTCATGGACTAGAGCCCATGAATTTTTCAGCCAAAGGAGTATGATGCAGGACCATTGTAAGCAAGCGAAAGTGGAAGAACAACTAGATATGCACCAATGCGCTTTTTGAGGATGTTTTGAAATTGAAAGGATGAATAATTAATGTAATATCTGGGAAACATATTTTTTATTTTATGGTTTAGAGATTGTAACGTATATATTGAGCATTTATCTCATCTGTCAACTATAGGCAATTAATGTGATACATGTAAAGTAGATGTACACTTTAATTTTATTAGATAGCTTAGAGATATAGGAGGGAAAACTCTATAAATCTCCCTCGTATGTATTGTAATGTATCATTATTCTGATTGTAAGAGCAAGAGAGAGCTGTAGAGCAAGAGAATAGGAGAGAAGAGAAGAACATAGATTGTAAAATTTTCATGAGCAGATAATTGTTGCTATAGGACCCATGTACAGATGCACTTGGATTAGTATAAGAAAGCTTTGATCCAACTTCATGGTGTTTATGAATTTTATTTACATCTATTGAATGGTATGTTTTTAGTTTGCTTATGTTCTCTGTTATGCATTTCTTTCCATGCTTGGTATGTATGATTTCATGTTGACTGTATGAAGTATGTGAGAGGGAGAGTATGAGTTTCAATTGTTTCTGTTCCTGAGAATTTCTACAAGGAGTGCAGTGAAAGTCCACAAGGAGTGCATCGACAAGTTCTTATTTTTACCTCATTAAAGATTAGGAGAGACACTATTGTTCTCATACCAGCATAAGTGAAAGCATAACACATAGTCATGCAAGGTGTGCAAAGGAAGGTTTAGGTCTTAGAATTTTCCAACCAATTGAGTGGTTGAAGAGCTATTGTCATGAGTGCACAGAGTTGGAGAGCACATATAATCAGAGATTATCATGAAGCCACAAGGAGTGCAGGTAGAATCCCTCAGAATCCTTGAGTTTGTAGTAGAACCAAGATTAGGAGGAAGACACCAAGTTATTTGGCCAGGAAGTATTGAGAACTTGAACGGATGGTTGAATTTATCAAAAGGATAACTACAGATTCATCGTGGACCATTGGATATAGTGGATGAGCGGAGAAGTTAAGGCCAAGTGTATTTCAACACTTGCAAGCTCACGAGGAATAGTTACCATTATATATGGATCAATGAGAGCCGTTGATCTTGTGGTTTTTAATTTCAACATTTTGGGAGTCAGAGTGTGGAGAAGGTCATGACTTGGAAATCTTGAGTTGCGAAATCCTGATATGTGAAATTCAATACAATCTGGACTGTTAGATCGAGGAAGAATCAGGATTGTCAATTTCTTAGCAAGGAATTCGCAAGTCTAGAACTCGGGAGAAAGGACAGGAGTCGCATCGCGAACTCATGAGTCACGAAATTATGACATGCTCGGAGGTGGACCCCAGGACATGAATAAGGTCACATGGTTGAGGCATAAGGGAGGGATTAAATATCTGTTAGCACATTTCAGGGTTTTGAGAGTCAAAGGAGTCAAAGGGACTCACAACAGAAATTGTGAAGTTGCAAAATCCGAAAAAACCCTTTTGGGTAAAGGAAGTGGTCATGCTAGTTGGTCACATGGAGTGGAGGTTCATGCCTAGTGTTTGTTCGCACAAGCATAACGTCTATGAAGGACATGTGGTATTATAGTGTTGAGGGTTCCAATGAGAACTAAAGAGCTATTTCGACTCATGTGTGTAGAAATATCCAAAGACCGAGAGGTCAAACAGAGCCTGCTGAGGTAGGGATGATGTGTCAGGATGGAATGGCATAGAATGACATGTCATGGCATGAACTGTAAAGGCATGGCATGACATGACATAGAAATGAAATGTAAGGAAAGGAAATTCAACGCAAGGCATCACATAGAATGTCATGGAAAGGAAAGGCATTGTATGGCAAGGCAGGCATGACATAGAAAGTAAAATCCAGAGGAGTACTTGGATAATAAGGTGCATGAGAAGGAAATCATCAAGCTTGTAAACGGAAAATTTTTCATCAGTAGGGGAAACAAGGGCATTTTTCTCAAGTAAATCAATGGTAGTGTGACGAGGCTCACCAAAAAGATTATGGATTGCAAGATGCTAAGGAAATGAAGAAAAGAAGAAGATTCAACACGAGTTATAGCAGTATTCGCACAATGCATGAAAGGATTGATGTTCAGTTGGGCACCATACTTGCTGAACAAATTTTTGGTGGATTTCATAGATGCATATGATAATGGAACCGAGTTCCATTACTCTTGGCTCATCATTCTTATGGCCTTGGCAGGGTGGCAGGAGCCAAAGTATTCTCCATTTCTATATATGAAAGGAAAATACTATGAGACTAGATATGAGTCACTATGATAGGCCAAGGATAATAAAATCAACAAGGAAACAATACAATGTTTGTGATGTTGTCGGAAGAAATACAACAATGCACAACAAATGTGTTGTGCATTTTTGTTGAGGTAATCCAGGAAATGAAAGGGATAGCCAAGTTCAAGGTATCTAGGCACCATATTTGGATCCAGGTCACAAGGGATCCAAAGAAGGCATAGTTAGAGATGCAATATTGCATCATGAAGGAAGAAGTTGACTGGATAATCAGAGACTGTCCTTCACAGTGGAAGATGCAAGTAAAAAAAAATAACAACAAATCTAGCCATGAAACAATCCACCAAGCCAAAACAAAATGCTAAAGAAGGTTCCTCAGCAAAAACAAATAACCCAGCTGACAACACTAAAAAGGATCCAACAAGAAATCATTCGTCAGGAAGAAGTGCATTGCCTAAAATACCAAGGAGGACAACAACAATGACAAGGATAAACAACCAACAAAAGAACATAAAGGGGGATACATCATAGGTCAGTGAAGAAAGGGTCCAAGTTACAAAAAGTGGGGCACAACTTTCACATAAAACAAGGAAGCCAACACAAGTATAAGAGGTAAACAAAAAGATAAAGTATGTCACGAAAGACCCATTCATATTCCTGACAGAGGATGATGTTAAGTTAGTCGTGGAAAAGGTCCAAGACTAGGGGGAAGAGGTGGTCTATATTTGAATCAAAGGAACAAAGAGAAGATATCATGGCCAAGATCATATAATTCCATGAAAATATACAATTATGGGTTCAAGTAGTACCATAGGCCATAGTGAAACAACAGGAAAAGACACAACAACCCCCTACGTAGAAAGAAGGAGAGGAGACAATATAAATGGTAGTACATGGCAGGGAGGAATTCGTATTCAATCACCAAATGATTATAATGGATCATGAGAATATGTAGAAACCCATGGGGGAAGATGAAAAATTTGAATTTTTCATGGCACATATACCCACCCAAGCACTATACCGACTCCAAGCTAGCATAATGTAAGAAGTGCAATTTAAAGCCTGTGTATATTCAAACAACTTGGAGGTGAGTAGGGGAGTTACCGAAATGTTACAAATCACCTGTGACCAACTGACCTCAGAGAAAGAGGAGGAGAAAGAACAAAGGGATAAGATAGAACATGGGTTGACAACATTATATGATTGAATCCCAGACAACACAAAAGAACCAAAGAGGAGTGAAAAGGAGAAGATAAAAATTATTTCATTTTTTTTTTAGGGATATAGGAAGGAAATCGAGGAGCTTAAATAAAATATTAACCCTACAACTTCTTTGAAGGTTCAATAACAGAGTGAACAACAATCCACACTCAATATAGCAGAGATGGAAAAACAAGTGAGGAAAGTCACAAATTTGTTCAACAGAACTACACAGATATGGATCATTTTAGAAGAAGCCGAAAAGGTCCAAAAGTGGGACCATAAAGAGAAGAAGATCAACATTTTCATAGAGGAGATAAAAAAATGATAAAAAAAAGAGCGTATTACAAAGCGCTTGAAGGGAACTCAAGAAATGAATACATTGTAGACAAAGTTAAAGACAATGTAGACAAATAAGAAAGAAATACAAACCCATTTGGAACCCCTCTAGGAATAAGCAACATAGATAATTGTGTAGTTGGAGGAAGAGAAGATGAGCATGGCACAGGGACAGTCAGAAGGTGCATCATTACTACAAGAAGATATAATAGCGCATACAGTCAATGCACTAATAGAAAAAGTTGTGCAAATGAGGGGAAAATAAAAGGAAGTAGTAGAGAAGATCCACAATTTTCCAAAGGCAGTATAGGGAGCATGCACCACCTGAGTGGCTTGGGAAGAGCCACATGTAAGTGTTGGGGGCATGTTGGACACCAAACTATTTTGAGAAGGAAGTCTATTTTTGGCGCATGCCTATTTTTGGAGAAGGATATATTTTGTGGAAATACCTATTTTTGGAAAGGAATACCAAATTTTGGAGTGCGTGCAAGAGGTGGCAAGAAAGGAGCATTTCGAAAAAGAAGGAAAAAAACATGTAGGAAGAAAAAAAACATGCCACGCGGACATAAAATCCTAACCATGATCGGGTTAGGGTTTTTGATAAGGATTTTAATGCCTATAATCCTATAAAATAATATAAATAAGGACCTAGGAGGTCTAGGTAAGAGAGGTGGAGAGGTGTGTAGGTGTGTGTGTGTGATAGAGAGATTTCATATCATAATAGAGAAAGTTGACTATCATGATTTTGTGGATTTTTTTATTGTAATAAGTTTGTACAATAGTTGAGTAAGTTAGTATTTGAGGGTTAGGTCACAAGCTGAGGAGCATGGTGTGATATAGTCAGCCTCATACAGGGTTCTTACCCTAACTCTTGATTGTATTACTAAATATGTAATGCACACAATGAATGATTTTGCAGCAGATTAAATGAAAGAGAAATGAATCCAAATATTTTTGGATGTATCCCCAAGAGGGGGTGAACCACAATAAACCTTTTGTTCTATGTGATTTTTAATCAATGTTTACTTTATGTTGATCATTGGCTTATGAATGAATGGTTAAACTAGAAATATTAGCATGCATGCATAGGCTTAAAGATGAATAAATGAGAGAAGTAATTGAATAATTAACAAGGCTAATGCATAAGGAATGAAGAATGCAATCCCAGATCCCCAATCACTCCTAGACTGCAAACACTTAAGTATTGCAGTCACCCATAAACAATATCTTGGGTGCATTGTGCACCCTGTGTGTATCATTTCCTTCTAGTGTACTAGAAGGGACGATAGTTTTGTAGGGTTTTGTTGGAAACCTGTTGAGATATGAAACTAGGTCAACCCAGGAAGAAGTAAAAGAGAGAAGAAAACCAACATGGAATCATCCTCAAAACTGAAAGTTCCCTTGAAGTTGTGAGTCAAATATTCCAAATCTATTGTTCCTTTTCATACTTATAGTTGTACATACCAATTCATCAGGACCATATATAGAGTGTGTATAAAAAAGTGTATCAATTCGTCCTTTTCTATTGAAATCCATGTCTCTATGCAGTGTGTAAGATGATTTGTAGGAAAATTCAATCGAATATACGTATGCTCAGTGTATTATATTATAAACCGTACATGTAACATCCTTCCGCATTGATGCCAACTATTTACTCTCTCCTTATGCACATCCCACCACCTTGTAAGAGTCACTTTCAACACGACATCTAAATCTAGGAATATCCAATGATCTAGTATCTGCAATTAAAATTCTTTTATAAAGGAATCTATATCCATTATTCCATCATACTTTGGGAGATCATGTACCTTGGATGCAATCCATCGCAATGTGCGTGTTATCTGAGAACATATTCTTGTAGATACTTCTTGTAGCCTCTGTTGCCAATGTTACATGGCTTCTTTTGAATATGATGTGCAAGAACCAATACTTATCCAATTGAGCACACCATCAATAGTAGGATTAACATACTCATCCATCTATGTAGTCATAATGTAAATGTTATGAAGTTATTTTCTAGTTTTTAGCTCCACATATCATATCCCTTCTATGGGATCCAGTGGTTCGGTAACCCACAAGTCTCCTTCTCCAAACATGATTTGTCTTTTTTTCATATTAAGAATGGTCTAGTTATCAAAATCCCAATCGAGCCCAAGTAATTTTGGATAAGTTTTACTATCATCCACTATCTCGATTACTTAAAAATATGTTGTGATACACACTCCATATATATTAACATTCACCCTTGTTATTCTTCCAATCAAAACAATATTGAGCTTATTTTCTAGCCTCAACTGAATAGGCGACTTGATAAACTTTGGATTTCCCCTCGTCTCCCATGTTTTATTTGGAAGGAAATTCACATTAGTTCCCAGATTCAAGATGATATTATACATGTCATAGCCTCCTATCCATGAATTAAGTCAGAGTTGAATATTTGTTCTTTTCTTTCATTGTACGTAGTTAACTACTCACTGTGCAACATATGCTTTATTTTCTTGCGTGCACTGGTCAATCATCCTATGCAACGCATTTAACATGCTATCATCCCTCATTATTTATAAAAAAAATCTTTAATAAACATTTAAGAGTACTCAAGTTATCATATATCTTTTCTGTATTCAAGTGGTCATAGAGTGTTGGCAAGCCATACATAGGCTCTAAAGTGGATGCTACATAATATGTTTCTATCAAATCCTTCCTTGCTTGATTATATGTATCTCTCTCTTTTCGAGGATCAAACTTCGGAGTAGGTTTTGTTTCTTTCCTAACCCCCTGTTCAGTATAAATTCCTTATTCCTCCGCATCAACTCATGTTCTTTATCTTATGTGTGTAACTATTGATTCCCTTGGTTGATCATCGCGCTCTTTTGCTACTATCATTTGCACATATTGGTTCATATTTTCATACCACTTTGCAATCAAATCTAGACAATATTCTATCGAATGATCCAATTGTCTAGAGTATCTTCATCTTGTACAAGGATTCAGACAATCTCCTACCAAATTCCCAGGCTAATTACAATTATAGTAGATAATCCATCCTCTTCCTATATTGAATCCTCCTCTTTGGTGACCTTTGAATCCTCTTATTTCTCCTTAGTTGTATCCCCTCATAGTATTATATTGTAGTACCCATGCTTTTGGTCCTTATTCCCCTTGAAATCAAACAATCAAACAAAACCTTCCCACAATGAAACCACTAGTTGGTGATGAAATTTAATATTGCGAGATCAAAATAGGAAGGGGAAGGGATAGAGAGGGTGGATCAGTTAAGTTGGAGACTTGCTTAACGGACTTACGCATTGGTGCAATCTTCCACGTAGTAATTTTGGATTTACCCTCCAAGGAGTCTGAGTGAGTTTGACCAATGTTTGTTCTAGGTATAGTGAGAATTCCCTTCACTGTCACCTTGTGTGGGACCCTAAATATTATGGCTACCAAGGTCACCAATTCGCAGTTAGCTCCTAGGTGGGCACACTCGATAGTCCGATCCAAACGTACGGGCAGGATAACAAGTCTGAAATCAACTCGAGAGGATCCCACACATAATTGTGGGTATAACCTCAAGTGACCCCCAATATACGATCCAAACACTACAAACAGTTGAACCATGGAGGGCTAATATCCGTAATTCACCCAAATACGACCTGGTGCGTAACCCTTGTGTGAGAGGGGGATCCAAAAAATCCTATATGACAATTGTATTTTCTCTCCCTATCACAAGATGCTAAGTTTGTTTGATATCCTTGGAAATTTATCATTTCAACCTATTCCAAATCCCTACACCTTAAACTAATGTAGGTTTGCTAAAAAAGATGTAAAAATTCTAATAAATTTTAGTTAAGCATTGATTTTAGTGGTTTTTGTTTACTCAAAGGCGTAAGCGAGTGAAAACTGTTGATATTATGACTCATTTCCCAAGACATGCATAATAAATGATAAACAATCTTTCTTTCAATGAATGTCTAATTAAGGGAAGAAGAAGAATTTTCCTTTTCACTTTCAAACACTAAGATGCAATGACCTCATGCAATAGTCCTCAATAAGGAATCCAATGCAATGCTAAAATTTTTATATGTGACTGATAACCAGTAGATGTAAATCTTCCTATGCTAATACGACTTAAGAGTTGTGAGATTTAAGCAATTTGGAAGCAAACTTCACATAAACCAAAAGACACCCTTGTTGTGATCAAACAAGAAACATAAAGACAAAAACTCAAAATGAAGGAGAAAGAGCTTGGATAAGATGACTCAAAGATCATAAATAAAAGCACAAAGACCTTTGAAACTCCTTACAAAGTTTTCACTCATTCAGATAAACGAGAATAAAATGATAAATTGACTTCAAATCGTGAAGGACAAATAGTTATTGCAAAGTAAGGACAAATGTCAAAAAATCCAAAAAAAAGAGGATGAATCCTTAGAAACCAGGGTTTTGAAGGCCAATACCAATATGGACTGATAGTATGAGACCCTGAGAAAATGTAAAAAGAAAAAATTGAACCCAGAAATTGAAAAACTAGATGATTTTCCACTGAAAATGGGATAGCGCTCTGGTGTAAGGGGTACCATAGAACTCCAACACTCTGTGTAAGAGCACCAGGAAGTGTTGGCACTCTGCTAACAAGGGCAGGGGATCACTCTTCTACAAAATCTCAGAAAAGTTTCCAGAAACTCAAAAATTCAAGAAAACTTAGTCAATGAGGGTGATCATGATGACATAAAGAGGCAATCAAACAAATCTAAGAATTAACATGACAATATGGAGAAGATCAAATCAGTGGGAAAAGGGCCAAAACAAGATCTAGGAATGGAAAAAAAAATTAGAGCTCCTCCCCAGTGGAGTCACCAATTTCTTTTGTAGGTGAATCCCCCTGTTGACAAGTGGATTCCCTCTTGGTCTCTAGACTCCTGAGGCCAAGATAGAAAAATGATTAAAATGGACACTGAATTCCTTTTAGATCTAATCAAGATAATAAATGAAAGAGAAGGAGAAAGATATGTACCTTATTAGTGACGTTTTTCCTTGCAAAGTCCAGGCCGAGCTTCGACCCTGAGCTCCCTGATAGGTCCTGTAAAACAAACAAAGGTGCAAAAGACTTCCTACTCTACTGAGATTAGCTCAAACATATATCCATATATAGTAGACAAACTCATGTAGAACAAACACAAATTTGAAAGAAACAGGCCAAGAATTGATTATTAATTAGAACAATTAAAAGTACTTACAATCCTTTGGATGAAGATGTAGTAGCTTCTTCCAGTTCTCCTTGTCCAACTCCTTTTCTCAAGTAATCTACACTGATTTCTCTGATGACATATCACTCATGAGATCATAAGTTTCACATCTCCAATCTTTCCCATGTACCTTTCACCATGAGAAGGCCTCCTTATATAACCTTGGAGAGGCCCAACCACTTGAGAGATCTTTGGGATAAGTTGAGGATTCCACTCCTTCAGTTGAGGATCTTCCCTAAGATAATTCCTTGACCATCTATTCAAATCCAACGATCTTCAGGAATTGAGGGATTCTTCCCTTATTTGCCTCAACAAACCCAAAATTTGCTTAGAAAAGGGTAGCACTCCCCCAAAAGGGTTCACAGGCCTCTCAAACACTCCCCCAAAGAGGCTCAGGGAGCACCAACACTTCCTGATAGTGGGTAGGGGAGCGCTCCTCTCCAAAATTCATTTTTTAGTGGTTCTTTTAATGGAAAAAGGTTTGTACTCCATGTCAATTGATATCTCTTCTTCCAAACTAGCCTTTGAGGTGTCTTAAGTGTCTTTGTGATGCCATTAGAGGCACGACATGGGAAAGATGGAAATGTGATGTTTGTGACACTTCAAACACTTGTGGTCAAGATGTGACACTTGCAGACAAGATGTGACACTTACAACACTTTTAATGATGACACTTGCGACACTATCGAAGTGAGTAATTTTGAGGTGTAACAGATTGCCCCCCAAAATACGAAGTTAGAAGACAATGATGATTGAAGTACTTCGTAATTTTTTTTGAGAAAGGGTACGGACACAGAGAGACCAGAAAAAGTTGCACACAACCATCAAACAAATATTATGACATGTTTCAAAACCCAAGGTAGTCATACCTATGCTTGAGTGATAAAGAATTTTTAGGTATGGCCGCCATAAAATACACTGCAGATCCATAATTATATTGACAAAAGGTATAGCCACTGAAGATACAATGTGGATCTATACTGCTATGACCTAAACTGATCCTAGCCATGAAGAATACACATTGGATCTATGATATAACAAGACATAGCCACGATCAATAAAAAGTGGATCTATGTAACATTATATGTGTCATAGTTCAAAAGAACTCCTTCGCAACCTAGGAAAAGTATACATAAGAGTGAAAAATCAACCTAGTGTCTTCTTACCGATCCCGATGTAGTATGAATCTAACCATGTGAATAAATGTCCTGATGTCAAACATGGAAAAAACCACTTGATTACTGGTCAATGATGTAAATTGTTAGCAAGCACGAGGGAGATCACCATTGATGCCAATGATTCCCAAGGTACTATTGTACATTCCAATGAATGTGAATGGATGAGATGAAGTCGAACATCCGTGGAATCATCCGATCATAGGTCAATGATGTAAACCCAATGTTGGACATGAGGAGGCCTATCATTGAGGCATGCAGGTCCCAAGGTACTAACTAGTTTCTAAGTCTAGCTCCTAGATAATGTGTTGAAGTCGACAGGAATAGACTTGTCAAAGGAGAGCCTTGATGTATCCCCCATCAATGACATGAAACAGACACATAGATGTAATTGGTGGATCAAATGAACATGGAATGACACAGGTATTGAAACAAGATATTTTTGATGGCTGACTCTTGAGGCAGATACTTCCCTTGAACACTGAGGAACATCAACAGAAACATGACATGGACCAAAACTTGATAATGCAGTGGATGTTTTAACTTTCTTCAAGTGACCCAAAGGAGTAAAAGAAACTCAGAGGATTGTATTAGTGCAGAGTTTCAATGGATTAAAATGTGTGCAAAGACAAAGTGTCATGTTCAACGGTGACTATGAGAGTTGCTGGTAGTGTTCTCAAAAATTGTTTGTCTTGCTTCTTTCAATTTTTCCCCCATCCAAATAGACGAGTACCTCTTTTTGATTTAACGATCTTGAGGAGGGTAACAAATGATCTATATGAATCACCTTCGGTAAGTCCCTCTTCCCTTTTTTAGTGAACTGGAAGAAGTAAGGGTTCAGTCCCATATGGGCCCTTCAATGTATGATTGTTTAATGAGTCCAGAGAAGGTAATCTTGATGCTTTTTTCATATTTAGAGAGTCTAAAAGAACTTAAAGATGACTCCAATGTTGTCCTTTTTCATAATGTTAGTCTCGCGAGGCCAAAAAGGAGATAAATTATCACTCGAAAGACGCCCTTTCAAACCTTTTAACGAGTGGGAAAAGAAGCAAGATCACTCAGGAATCTTTTCATGTTTAGAGAGTCTGAAAAGAGCTCAAAGACGACTCCAGGGGATTCCTTTTTCATATATCCATGCGAGTCCGAAAAATTCATAAAAGTCTACTCAGTTACTTTCTCATGTTTGTTCAAGCAAGAGAAAGAACAACGACTAAGCTCGGTATGCCCCTAGCTTGAAAGCTAGTGGATTAACTCCAAAATGATCATTAAAGTCTCGAGACATGCCCTCCAAGATTCAATTCATTCACTGACTTTGAGGTTGTCACCAATTTCTCTACTAGACAGAGAAAAAGGATAAGAGTGGATGAAAAGAAGGTTCAAGAGAGGTGATTGTTTCATTTTTTAATGATCTTGAAATAGAAAAAGAACTATGCTCAGGGCTCTAGGTTCAATCCCCATATTGTTGTTTCATTTTTTAACGAGCTTCTACATAGAGGAAAACTATGCTCAAAGTTTCTGTTTCATTTTTTAACGAGCTTTCTATAGAGAAGAGAAACTGTGTTCGTGGCCTCTGTTTCATTTTATAACGATCTTGCCACAAAGAATAGAAACTATGATTGTGGACTCTTCTTGATCATGGATTCCAAGAGAATAACGCTCTGGAAGGACACCATGTCAAGGGACAAAACTCAGTCATGGCTTCCAAGATATCTTCACTGAATGGAAGAAAATCACTTTGGAAGGAACACATGCCGAGGGCCGTGACATGGGTGATGAGATCAGGCTCCAATAACCCTAATGAAGAGATCACCATGTCAACTATTGGATCCAAATCATCGGGAGTCGAATTCATGGGAGACAACTCTACATAATTGACATGCGGCGGGGGCAATATTGTCATCATATAAGAACAATTCAGGGAGGTAATATAGTCAGGACCAATGAAGGAAAGTTGATTAATAGTCACAATTCTTCCATCGTGAGGGAAATATATCATACAAAAAAGAGTGGACTCAATGGATTTCATGGCATAGACATAATCCCTCCCAAGGAGTAAAGAGAAATCCAAGGGGTCTCGAACTACCATGACATCAATAAAGATAGTTTTTCTTCCCAAAGTTACCGAAATCTGAGAAAGGGTCCCTAAAGGTTGACCAGTTCTCCTGTTAAAAGCTAACAAATTTTGTGTAACCGACGCAAGCTGAGGACAACCCAAAGCATGCCAATCAACAGAGGACAAAATACTAATGGACACACCTTCATCTATCAATATTTGAGGAATGTCTCCACTACAAACCTGTACTGTAATGCCCATGGGGTACAAAAAGTGGTTTTTAACTGGTCTGGTGGAGACATGAGGACCTAGTTATATCCCAAAAAACCATCTAGCAGTGATAGTCTTTTGGAACTAGATACCTGCTGAATAATTTGTTCCATTGGAGGAACAAGATAATTGTCTTTTTCATATGCTTGGTTCAAGTTACGAAAATTGACACAGAGTCGAATTTCGCCACTTTTTTTCCTTACAGGAACTAGATTAGACACCCATTGTGTGTGTCTCACTGGGAATATTATTGTCACATTTAATAATTTATTTAGTTCTTTCTTAACAGTTGGTTCCAACTTAGAGTGCATATTTCTGAGCTTCTATTGAAAAGGTTGAGTCTGGGGTTTCATGGGGATGATATGTTGTATTATATTAGGGTCAAAAGTTTTCAAATCATCATATGTCTAGGCAAAGACATCCTTGAATTCTCTAAATATTTTTATAAAATAGGACCATTCTTGCTCAGAGCATCCCATTCCCAGATTGATATTTTTTAGATTATCATTAGTCCCTAGATTGATCGTTTCATGAGTCAAGGAAGAACTATTTGTTTTACAATTTACCGACCTTCTAAATTTATCATGCAAATCATAAAACTTCTCTAGTCTTACCATGAATTTAGGAATAGATTTTACCAGATCAGATGTATATTTGAAAGACCTGGGCTGTGATATTACCGTGAAATTGAAAAGATTTTCATCGTGAGTGCCATCATCGATAATTGCACCTTCGAAAGTGTCCTCCATATGCAAAAAACTGATGATCTGTTGTTCATCATCAAACACTCTCCAATTAATGAAGTTGTCTGGGATTGATGGTCTGAACAATAACTCAACTGAAAATGAATTAGCGGAAAGACCTTCTGCGGGAAAGAGTTTAGAAGTGACATTAGCCAATAAGTCATCCTCAAAATTACTTAATCTACGAATGGAATTGATGTTAAATGATGAAAAATTGTGCATTTGATTCCATACCTCAATTTGGTAAATTTTTAGGTGTGGTGATAGGCGATGTATGGAATTTATTACCTGCCTAACCACAATTTATGAATCACCGAATACCATTAATTTCTTTACATCCATATATACATCTTTCCTGAGTCCTTGCAAAAGTGCCTCGTATTTAGCGGTGTCGTTTGTACATTCAAACTCTAATTGACAGGTGATGAAAGTTTTATTACCTGTCGAGTCGATGATTACACATCTTGCACCAGTTCCTTCTTTGGATTTGGATCCATCGAAGTAAATTGACCATATCTGAGCTTCGTCAATAGTGTTTGGAACATTCAATAAATTTTTTGACTAAGTACATGTCATGAGCTCTAACTGTTGTTCCGGATTGGTGATGGGGGAGGTTTCTTCCATGAAGTTACCAAAGAAGGCGTTCATTCCTTGCATTTCAAGTGAATTAGTGGAAGCAGTAAATGGTTCATTAGCATCATTCAAATATTTCATGGAGTGTTTGAGGTAACATTCACGGTTAATCCTAATTTTGTTTGGCTGTCCGTTTTCTGGCAGCCATAAATGCGACCAATCTGTTGCAAAGTAAGCATGTAGTTTCTTGGACCAATCGCTAATAAAAAATAAACCATAGACTTTGGGGATGTCAAAAACAATTATTTCAATAATATGGTGAACTTTAGGGTTAGAAGATAGCATAACAAGCACATTCTTTAGTTCACCAATTACCTTAACATTCGTCCAATCGAGCTGAATGATTTTAAGACTAGAAGGGTGAACTTATACGGGTTTTTTTTTGGAAAATAGACAAGGGCATCACATTTGATGATGCTTCAGAATCTACCATGCAGTTATGTACATTTCTATTGAAAATTTCAAAAGTTAACAAGAAAGGTGGGACATTTTTGCGAGTATTAACAACAAAATTATCTTGATTTTTAGTCGTTGTCCCTGAGATTACTTTCTCTACATTTGATACATTTTTTTCAGTGAGATCCCTTTTATCTGGGGGTTCAGGTGTTGTTTTAGCAAGGATATTTTGAGCTATTTTAGAACTGATTTCTACAATTTTCTTGTTGTTCAGATTGTTGTTTTTACTATTTTCTGCAATGTTCTAAATCATTTTCTGCAGAAGAAGAGGGAATTTCAAAAGTTTGTAAACATAAATATTAGCCCCGAGTTTCTTTAGGTCTTCAATCAAATCATACTCTAAAACTAGGGATGCTAAATTATGTTTTGTTTCATCTTGTTTCAGATGTTTCAGAGGAACATTAGTACTTATTTCAAAAGAGGGTTTACTCTGTGTTTTTCTTATGGTGTTGTAAGGATGGACAATTTTAAAATTGCCTTGAAAAATACTGTCGAAAAAATGTCCTAATATATTGGAAGATGACTCCTCTTCTTCAGCTACTTCTTCTTCAACTATATCTTTAGAATTATCAAGGGGAACCAAGTTATCATGTGCTTCAAGGATAGTTTTCACAACGTATTGTAAGCTTTCAAAATTTAGACCCTAAAGGGTCGGATTCGACCAGTTGGGGGGAAAAGGTTTTTTGAAATTAGGTTTAAAACTTCCTTTGCTCAAGGATGATTCTTCATCCAATCTCCTCAAGTATATGAATTGATTCAATAATTTTTTGACCACCTTTTGCAAACTTTCTAAGTCTGAAGTTTCTGATTGGATTTTGGTTTGGGAAGGCCTAGTAAGAATTTCTATTTTCTTCTTAGAAGATGGAGTTATTTCTGCCTCATTACTAAGATTATCTTTCAAGCTCAAAATATCTTTTTTGATTTGTATTAACTCCTTAAAGGCTTCCAATAACATAGACTTCTTAGACCTTTTAACCCATTTTTCTATATTATTGTGTAGAGATTTAGTGTAATATTCCACAATAAATCTTACTGCGAGCATTGAATCAGTGGGCATTCGGTTTTTTAACATGAGGAACCTTTTGTTAAAATCTTTTACTATCTCCTTAGGGTTCATCTTTAAGCTGGAGAGTTCCATGACTAAGACTTCAGGAGATTTATCATCTTTGAACTTCTCTTGGAAACAGGTTTCAAATCTATCCCAAGATATAATGGTGTGAGGTTGTTGGGCAAAATACCATGTAGAGGCATTGCCCTCAAACGTGTAAGGAAAAATTCTACATACTACATATTCATGTTCTACATTTCAAAGTCTAATGGCTAGCATGAATTTCTTTATGTGTTCCTCGGTGATTTTCTTAGAATCTGAATCGAACTTAGGTAACCATTTCTCCGGGTGTTTTGGTAAAGGGTGTTGGGGCCCAGGTACAACCACAACATCTTGATCAAGCCATGGTCTAGAGGAATTGTTTTGGTTTTCCATGGGTGTAGGTGGTTTTGAAGGCTGAGATGGCTCAGATGAAGAACTAACTTCGTCATATGACTCTCCTCCTAAAGGGGATGGAGATGAATGAGGTGGGGAAGGTAGAATACCAGATCCTCTGGCTCCAGGAGTAGGTGTATCAATAGGATTGATAGTATCATCACCTAGAGGGTTTAGAAGAAGACTAGTGCCTTCAAGTTGTTCTCTGATATCAGAGAAATCCAAGGGTTGATTTAGTGTCCTACCGAGTTTCCTGATACGATCCAAAGCACTATGTGTACTGAGGATTTGGTGTTACTGGCTCAATGGGAATTTGGGGATTTTCGTTCAAGGTAAT
>JASDQU010102845.1:10502-81414 GCA_032191745.1 Picea mariana
CAGCTGGATATGGACTGTGGTACACTCGTACTTCATATTGTACTCTTACAGGGTACACAGATAGTGATTTTGCAGGTTGCATTGATGATCGGAAAAGCACCGCTGGTTATGCTTTTCATTTTGGTTCCAATCTCATTTCTTGGGCATCCAAGAAACAGCCCATTGTGAGTCTTTCCTCCGCAGAAGCAGAATATGTCGCAGCCACTACCGCAGCATGCCATGCCGTGTGGCTCCAAAGATTGTTGAAGGATATGGGTCATGCAGTGAAATATACTACTACCATCTTTTGCGACAACAGCTCAGCCATAGCTTTGTCCAAGAATCATGTGTTTCACAAGAAAAGTAAGCACATTGACACTCGCTATCACTTCATCCGCGAGCTAGTCAAAGAGGGGGAGATCATCTTATTGTTTTGTGGCTCCAAGGAGCAGTTAGCGGATATGTTTACAAAGCCATTAGGAAAACTTGCATTTGAGTATCAGAGACAGCATTTAGGCATAGGTAGTGTGGATGATGTAATCCCGTTCGTAATTAAGAGGGAGTGTTAGAAATAGTAATTACTCACTGTAAATGCAGCTTTTCTGCGTTTTCCAAATTAGAGCTTTATTCTATTTTCGTAGTTGAGTCTGCATGCGTTTATGCAGGACTGTAAAACCATTGTAATATATATACATTTCGTGAATAGTTAGACGGCGGATTTTATGCCCTTCCATTTCTGCGTGTACATTCGATTCTTCATGCTTACATATTCTTTCACCTTTTACAGGAAAAGGTGATATCTTTTCCTTTGGAGGAAGAAGCCCCTAGGGCTAGCACTTGACTCTGACGTCCTGTAGAAGAAGCAGGAGCTAGAATCTGGTGTCCTCTACTGGTGCTACTGCCAAATACAACTCCCTCTGTCCGAGTCCGTGAATATGGTGGAAGACTCTGCTCTGTAACATCCCCCCTTTGCCTCCTCCTCTGCTATTTCCCCCTCTACCTCCTACTGTATCCAATCAGGCATCGATTCCAAGATAGGTCTCTCGGACTCAACCCTCCATTTAGCACTGGTGTCAATCCCATCTAATGAAATGGCGTCCACATCAGGTGTTTTATGAATCTGCCTCACCAACAATTGGAGATTGTAGTAGACATATACCATGTCATTGAGGCGTTGGGATTCCAACTTGTATGAGGGCCATAAATTATAAATTAATAATAATATTATAATTTTAATTTTAATTTATAATGAATTAAAAAATTAATTTGAAAAATTGTAACCTGTTGCGCTTCCTGGTGTGTATTTTATCAAATGTACTCCAGTTGTGCTCGCATCCTGAAGAGCTACATGTTTGGCTAAGCACCCGAATGGAAAGTTTTTGTAGATGGGGTACTCTACCACCATAGCTTGTCCACCAAATATCTACAACAAATCAGAGAAACATAATAAAATACATTGAAATTTGAAAGTGAAAAGTTGAAAGAAAAGACATTGAAAGTTGAAATTTGAAATTTAATGAAGTTTACCTGGCATTTTGTCTTCCTATCAGCTATAGCCATCTGAAAGCCAAAAGTCCCACCAAACATCCTGTATATTTCCATTTCTTTGGAAATCTCTGCACGTTCTTCATGACTTAGCACCATTCTCTCAACACATGTGAGGAATCCTTCCATAACCTCAACATCAAATCTAAAACCACATGAGTAAGAGAATGTGGGATTGAGGTAAATCCCTGCAGCATGAATCGGGCAATGAAGTGTATTGTTCCATCGCTGATCAATCACTCCCCATATCTATAGTTGTCTCTGAAATCCATCATCTCCCTTGTCATCATAGTAGGCACGGATGGCTTCTTTGGCCCTATCCATGGCCTCATACAAGTAGCCCATTGTGGGTTTGTCTCCATCAACCAACCGAAGAACCTTTACCAAAGATTCGCTAATGGCAACCACCTCCTCCGCTCCCACCCAGAAGCTCTCCTGGTATGAAACAAGCCTACATATGGCCTCCCCATCCGGTTTACGGCTAAATGATAAATCATCCCACTCATGTAAAACAAACATCGTCTTCAGGTCCCGCAAACAAACCAAGATAGATCGAAGAGATATGAAGTTAGTGGCAAAGTGCGTGATTGCAGGGCGCACCAACTCCCTATTATTTGTGAATCTTCTCATCAAGCTAAGCACATATGCATGACTATATATGAATTTTGTGATTCTCTTAGCCGAATCAACAATGTCCCTGATATCAGAAATTTTTCCCATATCCTCTAAAATCAAATCTATACAATGTGCAGCACAAGGAGTCCAAAACAATGTAGGATACCTCTGCATAAGCATCCTACCTGTATCAACATAGTTAGCAGCGTTGTCCATTATGACTTGGACAACATGTTGTGGACCCACCTCTTGAATGAACTCATTCAATAAGTCACATAACAATGTTGCATCTTTAATATGTGCAAATGTATCAACAGATTTTACAAACATTGACCCCTTGGGACAATTAACCAAGAAGTTAAGAAGTGTCCTACCGTTCTGGTCCGTCCAACCATCTAACATCACGGTGCATCCAATGATTTCCCATGATGTCTTAAGCTCATTCGTTCTATTAGCACAATCAATCTTTTCATTCTGAAGGATAGCCCCTCTTAACTCCTCATAGGTAGGGGCCTTGTACCCCGGGCCAACAAAAACAACTGCATCAAACATTGGTTGATAGAATGGGTTGTTCTTGGAAATGTTAAAAGGAATGTCACTCCATAAGAAACACTTACCCACCAACTTATCAGCCTCTTCCTTCTCCTTTTGTTTTACCATTGACTTGATAGAAGGTTGTGCACTAGGTGTGGTTCTAGAAACAAAATACGATGAGGTAGAAGGTGGAATTGAAGCCGTCGAACTTTCCTCCTAAAATATTCCACCTGTCCTTGCAAATTGAGCTTTCTTGTCTTTGTTGTAATCTCTGGTTAAACCCAAATCCTCAAGCGCTTTGTTGGCAATATGCATGATTTCTAGGGTTAAATTTGGGAAAATATCCACTTCATGTCCCGGGATTCTTGCAAGGTGGTATTTCAGTCGGGTAATTCCCCCCATCATTCTCACCTTACACAATTTGCAATACAAAGTTTGTCGATTAAAACCCCCCTTGGGATCACCATATTCTCACATAGCATCCAATTTTCTCGACATTTTCAATCTTCAAGTGATCAAAACTAGGGCACAAAAATAGTGGAAAAAAATTAAAATCACCATTTAACTGTAAACTGTAATAGTAAATTACTAAATACAAATGTTCAAAATGGGGGAAAAGTTGAAAACTAATAAATTAAAAAAATTAAAAAAAAACTATCATAAATTAGCAAGAATATAAAAAAAATTGTTGGAAATCAATCCACACTCCAAAATAATTTTATGGCAGCTAAAAACAACAGTCACTAACTACCAAGATGAAGGATACATAGCAAATATTAAAAAAAAAATAAAAAATGGTACAAACTGTTGCCCATACCTGCAAATGTGCCCTTGCTTGAGAGAAATCAATCCCAACTTCACAATAAACAGGTTATAGTGCTCAAAATCTCGCTCCTCCTCGTCTTTGGCTGAAAGCAAACTCGCCCTTTTCTTCTTTGCTCTCCAAACCCCACACTTCACTTGCAAAATGACAAAACAAAGTGAAAATCAGGCTTTATTTCTGGCCCTGTCCGCGTGTTGAGATATTTTCAATTGTGGCACGATATTATCGCGCTATCTATGATATTATCGCGATATTTTCAAAGTGCCCAAAATGGCGCGATATTTTCCCCAATAATATCGCGATCTTGGTAACAGAGACTGACACACACCACAATCGGATCCCCAAGTCAGTTAATGCAGAACATTTTGTTAAATCTAAGCATCTAATCTTCTTTGACCAAACCAAAATTTTGGCCTTGGTACCCCATTACTCCCCATGTAACATTCGAAAATCCCTAGAAATCTAAAAAAAAACGTCGATAATTTTAATCGTGAAGATGACTACAAACTCAACGAGTCTTGGAAACCCCTCATTCATTGCCTTTGATCACTCATCTTTCTTTTAAAACTAATCTATCTCATTTTTCTTGTTTCCATTTTTTTAGCTTGACTCTTTTTTTACTATAATTATCTTCTCATTGTTTTTGAATTTCTTGAGTAATGTTGTACTTCTCTTGCCATATCTCTCTAATAGTTGTTAATACTTATTTCAACATTTCAATATCCTTTCACCTTTTAATTATTTCTTTACCTAATCTCTTTTAATCTAATCTAATTTATAAAAAAATGATTATTTAACCACTTATCATCTTATTAATTTATAATTTATTATTTATCCATTCTCTCAACATTCCCTTTTTCAAATGTTATATTATGGTGCCAACTACTATCTTTTGTTTTTCAACCCTTTAAATCAAGTGTTCACTAGACACTTTAGATGTTTCAAAACTATCTACACAATTTAACTCCACTTAAAAATGATTATAAAAACAACTAATTTAACTCCACTTAAAAATGATTATAAAAACAACTATGACAAAATGTGAAAACATATACACCAAAATTATATAATTTGTATAGTTTTAAAATAAATTTAAATTCATAAAACCAAATTTTATGATCAAAACTTTATCAATTAAATATATTTATTAAATAATATTTTTTAATTAAAATTCATAACATTTCTGTTTATTAAACTAATACTAGGTAACTAAAATTCATAGAGATGAAGTTTTATAGCCAAAGTTTTATCAATCAGACCCATTTATTTAAATAATATTAAAAAATAAAGAAAAGTTAAAAATTCACAAGGAGATGCACCAATTGAAAATATAACATTGCTGTGAGCTATCACTGACCCTCAAATTCCTATAGAAGTTCCAACAAAAAAATTGATTCTCCCATTTATGAAGTTTTACTTTCCTTGGATTCTCCCATTTATGAAGTTTTAAGTTCCTTGTGCTACTTTATGTGGTATTGCACCAAAAATATTGAATTTTTCCATTATACTCCAGCGAAAAACGAATTTGCAGATCTCGCCATCAACTAAAAATATAACCAAAGAGGCGTAGCGAAAGAAACTGGAAAATTAAAAAGCCGTTGATATAACATCATCGTTACATGATAAAACGTATGCTGTAGTAGAAGAAATTTTACCCTATACAGATAAAAAGGACTACGAAAGCGCTAGTAATGGAGCACGGTTACATTGTATTCGACGACTGCGTTGCCGGATTTTAGATCGAAGGAATGAGTGCGGGCGAGTGCGTAGCCTCGAGCCAACCGAAACAATCCGCTTCCTCCCACGATCGGCATTTCTCTCACTTCATCGAAAACCGCATTCTTCCCCACCATGGCGAGGGTGCTGCCGTTGTACTTACCGCTCTCGAACACAAACGTCGTCGCCATAAGCAGATGGACTTTCTCTTGGCACGAAGAGACGTAAATACCCTGCGCTCTACCAACCATTTTGGAGGTCGCTTCCGGCCGTTCCGTCAACCAGTCGTCCATAACCCTCACCATGCCGAACTGAGTAAGGGAAGAGTTGGTGGCGGGAGCAGACGCCACGTCCACGGCCGTCACATTTTTTCCTACCAATAAATCGTGAAAATAGAAATGCAGATGGCTTACCTTCTCCCGTCTTAACTTCACCTTTGCCTCCGCCCCCGCTATGTCCAGGCAAGTAAACAACAGTAGAGCGGCCGCTGCAATAGTTGCTGCCGAATAACCTCTGTTCGCCATCTCTCAAAAAAGATGCCTGAATGCAGAGAAGAGAAAAGAAATGTATGGTGATGACACTTGAGTTCAATCTTTATAATGTGGTTGCCCGTAACGAACACCGCTTACTTCGTCCACTCTGTTGAATGCTTCATCATTATTTTGTTTTTGGTCAGACATTTAGGTGTGAGCTTCAACATTTTCCTCATGGGTACTGATTTGTGTAAGGGCACATTTTCTGTTACAGGATTCCACCGCCCCTGCCTCGAACCAATGGCTTTCCACCGCGGGTGCTAAACGTGCACTTATACGTCAGACTGCAGTATTCAGTCCGTTTTTTTATTCTGAGAAAAGATCCACCATGGCCATGATCATGGGATTCTGCAGTTCAATACCTAGAAATTTCTCAGTGGCACAGCACAGTTGAATAACGACCCTCCGCATAAATAATAAAGAAATGTAAGGCTCATGTGAGTATGCAGAACTTTCTACATCATTCTACATCATTGATTGACTGATACCTACGCCTTTTTTCCTATTTTCTTTTCACATACGTCTAAGTCGTCAATGACATCAGTTCACCAACCCTAGCTTGCAATTATTCAGATGCGATTTTAGTTTTCGTCAAGTGGATTTCTACGTTTCGCTTTCATTCTCATGAAATTATGAGAGACACTTAAAACAAAGCCATAACACGACAGAACAATGAATCTACGAAAACAAGGACTATTATACAACACAACAGTGAGTCTACGGAAAGAAAGACTAATATAGACTTCAAAAAACGAAGCCATAAAATCTCAACAAGCCACTATGTACAAAAAACGAAGCCATAAAATCCCAACAAGCCACTATGTCTGGTCAAGTCGATAACGAGAACAACACGATAATGCACCCAAATTAGCTTGTTTGTCAAAATACATGAGGTGCCTTGAAAATACCAACATATCTGGGAAATGGGTGAAGGGAAAAGTCGAACACTATTAAACGTGAAAGGCAATGTGGTGTAAGAATGACTGATTTAAGTATGGACTAGGCAAACATATTAAGTGTGAAACATTCAACATGTTAAATGTGAAAGGAAATACATTTTGAAAACATAAATGGTCTGGATATTGGTGGCAACCTATTCTAACTAGTTCATTTTGACAGCTTTATTTCTAGTTTTCGAGTCCCAAACTTTTAGGGCCGTTTTAAGGGCTCGCCACCGTTAGACTATAGACTGAGTCAGAGTCTGATGACAACATGTGTAGTTCTTGGATAGACCTTTCCAACGAGCTATTGTGCATCCAATGCCAAAGTTATGTCCCAGAGAAGTTGATACACCAAACTACACAAAACGAGGTCCACAAAACTATTGGTTTTTCGTCTTTCGGGGTTAGGGTTTTGGATTTTCTTTATGTTAAAAAGGTATTTAGAGCCTCATTGTAAATCATCTCATTGCAAATGAGAGTATCCGTCACATCTCTTCTCACATCTCTTCTCAGAGATAAGCTTCCACCATTCTAGTGAGTCTTTCACTCTGTATTTATAAGTCTTTATACATTTTCGCTCATTAATAAAACTTGTGTATTACTGTATCTCTATGTTTATGGTTGCATCTCCAATATATTTCATTTATTTATTATATCTCCACTCTCATTTCGTGTTGAAAATAATCTGGATCAGTGGTATAAGAGTAGGCTCATCTTGATCATTTTTCCTATGCATGTCTCCGACGAGGTCTGAGTATAACAATTTGCGTCTCGAGCTTGTCTCTCTTGAGGATAATCGTTCTCGCATGCCCAAGAAACCCTCCATGGAGGAAGAAAAGAAAAACGACAGAGCAGGGGATTCTATTAATATTTTGCTCGAGCAAGCTCTCACACGACAGAGGGACGAAATGATGGAGAATTTTGTCCACATCCTTCAATGCCTGTCCATAACAACAAACATGTCTTCATCAACCGACCACTTTGAAGGCATCTCACCTTTCAAGGTACAAGTTAATTTTGATATTCTCATATTTGAAGGACAGATAGACGCGGATGTCCTAGAAAAATGGTTAAATCTGTTATAAGGTTATTTCTCTATTCATAATTTCTCCGATGGGGAAAATATCACCTTCGCACTCCTTAAGGCTCTCTCCCATGTCAAAAATTGGTGGGAAAATTACTCGGAGCAAAAGAGGAGTTTGGAATATATGGGGTCGAGCCCACTTGGGATGATTTTGTGGATGCGGTAAAGAAACGGTATTACCCTGTTGAAAACTATGAGGACCAGTACATGAGATGGACCACACTGCGGCAAGAGAGGGGCCAAGCAGTTCTGAAGTTCACTAATACTTTCCATACCTTGCGCACCAAGATGGGTATCAAAGACTCCAAGAGACATTTGGTTATGAAATACCACGGGGCTCTACACAAATAAATCCAAACTCAAATGGACTTTCTAGACATCTCATCACTCGGTGTTCCTTATCGATATGTTGTAAAAATCGAACAGAAATTTAAGCACCAGAACAAGTGAGATTTTGGGTCTTCAAATCTTCAATAACAAAAATATGATAAATACAGCCCTAACAAATAGTCTCCCGAAAACCAGTCCAAGCCACAGGAAAATAAGGGTCACGGAAAGACAAAGAAGGACACTGGAAAATGGTGTGATTTCCACAAAATCCCTTGGCACAACACTGATGAATGTCGCTCAAAATAGTCATTGGTGGTCGAGATCAAAGACAAGGAGCCGAACACTGATTCAGAAAATACTAATAGAAGACAGATCATCGAAGCAGACCCCACTATTATTGTCACGGCCGTAGCAATTCAACCAAACAAACCAACAAATCCTAAAGAGGGGGAGTGCCTTTTTCGTTCACAGATGTGGATGAAGGGGACCCCGTTGCATTTATTGTTGATAGCAGAAGCCAGAAGAACCTCATCTCAACAAAGGTCGTCAAACAGTTGGGATTGTCTACAACACCACACCCACATCCATACAACATCGGGTGGCTTCGCCAGAGACGAGATCTTCATGTCATCCAACAGTGTCGATTGTCATATGACATCCAGCCCTTCAAAGATGAGGTATTATGTGATGTTTCCCCATTGGATGTTTGTGATGTTCTCTTGGGCCAGCCATATATGTGGAAGCACCATGCTATTTATGATTCTCGACCTCGTAGTGTCATTGTTACTCTAAAGGGTCATCTCTACAGAATATTAGAGGTAATTACGACTATTGTCCCACCTAAATAGTGCCACAAGGTAGTATCTCATACTACAAAATTCAGCTTTTTCACAATCTATTCAAAAGGTGAACAAAAGGATATTGCAACCACTACAGCCTTGACCCAAGCACCTTCTATCCAATAGAAGCGGGTCGACAAGACTGCAACAAAGTGCAAAGATTCCTTCTACACACAAACATATTACATAGCCCGATTGGTTGAATTGATCCGGATTATTTTGAGAACAACATGAAGGAAGAAATATAACTAAGATATATCAATGAAACATTATAGAAGAGAACATAGAAATACAATGAAACCCAACTTCTATTACTAAATAAGATAGAAAAACAATGTAGAGCCCAAACTGGAAAAATGGGGTAGTTTATCTCTAAAAAGAAAGAGATGTTGGCTACGCTTCATTCACAAGAAGCTTTAAATCACACTCCATTGCATGTTTAAAGGGCCTCCTTCACCTCAATTATATATGAGAGAGTGAGAGGAGAACAATTCTCATAATGCATGTGGGATAAATTAGACTAAGTATATAAAATTCCATAGGCATGTAAAACACTAGGACTTCTCAAGAAGTCACCCATCCCAGTGCTACTCTAGCCTGAGGGCACTTAAATGCAGAGTTCTAATGGGATCCGGTTCAATAACGTTATGTTGTAGGCATGTACATAAGACCACYAGGAAATCATCACATGATGTCTGTAATTAACAAATGAAAATGACATTACAATCCATTCCCCATCAAAAGGGTGAATATCATGGTTTATCAAAACCACAGGCTCAAAATGGTGATTTAGTGGAAAATGTGGATGGCCACCGAGCTCCATATGGATCATTCCTCTCYCCTTAGGAAGMAATGGTCTCCATTGTGTCAAGTTCCCTTGGGATACAGAGAGACTTTTGCTAAATCTGAATCTTGGTGCGTTGCTTTCCTTGTTGAAAAAGTTGTCATGCTTAGTTTGTTGAAGGATGTCATGAACTTGTGGTTGGAGGGGTTGGATCCATTCAACCAATCTAGCTGCATGATCTACCTGACTGTGGGAGGACTCTATCGGTGAAGATGTTGCATGAAGAGTATGAAGGGTTTTGTTATAACCTTGCTTGATTGGGCAGTGTGGAGGCACCCCCGTAGGTACAACAAGAACATCTTCATACTCATATACAATCTTGTCGATCTACTTATGTTGGAGAGAAAGGTCTTGGGTTGAGATTGCAGTGGTTGTAGTGTCCTTTTGTTCACCTTCTGATCGGATTGTGAAGAGGCTAAACTTTGCAGTATGAGAGATTAATTTGTGTCATTATTTTGGTGGGACAATAGTCGGAACTACCTTTGGTATCTAGTATAGTTGACCCCCCAGAGTAACAATGACACTACGGGGTCGAGACTCATAAATAGCATGACGCCTCCACATATATGATTGGCCTAATAGAACATCACATACTTCCAGTGGAGCAACATCACACAATACCTCATCCTTGAAGGGCTTGATTTAGTAGGATAGGCGACACTACTGGCTAACACGAAGACCTTGACCCCGGTGAAGCCACCCAATGTTGTATGGTTGCAGGTGTGGTGTTGTTGGCAAATCCAACTGCTTGACAACCTCTGCTGAGATGATGTTCTTTTGGTTTCCACTATCAACAATAAAATGCAGTGGGGTCCCCTTCACCCACATCTATGAATGGAAGAGTCGCTCCCCCTCCTCAAGATACTCTTCTGGTTGGATTGTTGCAGTTACGACAATAGTAGTGGGTTTTGCATCAATGATCTATCTCCTTTTATTATTTTCTGAATCAAGATCCAAGTCGGGGTTTGGCTCTTTATCTCTGAGATCATCCACCAATGATTGTATTGAGTGACATTCATCAGTGTTGTGCAAAGGGCTGTTGTGGAACTCACACCACTTTTCGGTGTCTTTCTTAGACTTCTTGTTACCCTTCTTTTCCTGCATTTGATACTGGCTCTCTTGAGGTTGGCCTTCCTTGCTCTGTCCATGCTTCTCCCACTTACTCTGTTGCTTGAATTTCTACTCAATTTGAATGCATATCAATAAGCAGCTCCCAGTGAGGAGATGTCCAAGAAATCCATCTATGTTTGGATGTACCTGTGTAGACCACTGCGGTACTTCAAAACCAGGTTTCACTTGGATTCTTTGATACACATCTTTGAGCGCAGTGTATGAAATATGTTGGTGTACTCTATCACCGTCTGGTCTCTTTTCTGACACAAATTTGTCCATATCATGTATTGGTCATCATAGTTTCTGACAAGGTAGAACTCCTCCTTTAGGGCATCTACAAAGGTCGCCCAAGTGGGTTCTCTCCCAAATAGTGTAGATTCTTTCACGGTGTACCTCTCCTAGTAACCTTCCCACCAAACTCTAACATGGGGAATGGATTTAAGGAGAGAAAAGGTGATATTTTCACTGTCAGAAAATTTTTGGACAGAGTAATAACCTTCTGGCATATTCAACCATTTTTCTAGAGCATCTGCATCTATCTGACCTTCAAATAAGGGGATATCAAAATTGACTTGTACCTTGAAGGGCATCGCATTTGCGAAATGGTTTCTTGTCGAAGATGTCTCAGATTCTGCCATCAGTAGTCTTCGAAGGATCTGAGCGACGTTGTCCATCATCTCGTTCCTTTATCACGCAAGGGCTTCCTCAAGCAACATCTTGAAAGGATATCTTGCTATGTCATCTCTCTTTTGTTCCTCCATGGGAGGTCGCTTGGGCTAGCGAGAGTGGTTGTCCTCAAGAGAAACTAGCCCGAGACCTAAATCTCTATACCCTGACCTCGTCGAGAACCTGCTTTAAGAAATGACAAAGAACAGACTACTCTAATACCACTGATCCGGATTATTTTGAGAACGACATGAAGGTGGAAATATAATTGAGATATAACAATGAAATAATATAGAAGAGAACACAGAAATACAGTTAAACCCAACTTCTATCACTGAATAAGATAGAAAAACATTGTAGAGCACAAACTGGAAAAATGGGGTAACCTATCTCTAAAAAGAAAGAGATGTTGGCTATGCTTCCTTCACAAGAAGATTTACATCACACTCCATTGCATGCTTAAAGGGCCTCCTTCACCTCAATTATATATGAGAGAGTGAGAGGAGAACAATTCCCATGATGTATGTGGGATAAATTGGACTAAGTATATAAAATTCCATAGGCATGTAAAACACTAGGACTTCCTGGGTAGTCACCCATCCCAGTACTACTCTAGCCTTGTAACGCCCCATATTTTGACCTTAGGTAGTTAGAACATTGTTGTTTACTAATCTTAATAATTCAAAGTTTAGCATTTGTTTGGAGTTAGTTAGACTTTGTTAAACATTGAGATGTGTACCTCTAGACCTATTTGTATGTTACATAATATATGCTCATGACAAAGATAGTTATTTGATTATTTAAACATGAAAATTAAAATGGGTAAGTTCGGTACATGTATACCAATTCAAGTTATGTTGTGAATGTATAATAGATGCAATGCATGATGTAAATAGGAATACATTTCTTAATTGAGCGGCAATGAAAATATGGATTCTTATATAAATTTGTGATGTATTTGCATCAATCTGTGTTATTGGTGAACTAACGTACATGATGATGAGCTATATGATAGCCAAATGACTATAGTATTGAGGTAACTGGGATGTCGTAGACATCAAGAAGATATTTTATTTTATAAGTTGTACTTACTATTTAATTTATGATTCGAAATATTACTATGATCTATGGTAAGTGTGGTTTTGACAGGATGCACAACTTACCTAGAGTGGATGTTTGATGGCGTGACTCTAAGAACAGTAGTTGCATATTATGAATTGATGAGGGGTGTTGACCCTAGTTCTATGAGGAGGGGTGGAGGTATTTCCCACCGTTTATCCTCCGAAACCTAGAGTTGTGGGAGCGTTGTGTGAAGTCACGCTCTCCTAGACGTGTGATGACGTCTGCTAGTTGCCTGTTGGGGAAGCTTGGTCGAGATGTATGACACTTCCGCTTACGGGTTCTATCTAGAGTTAGGTCAATAGAGTTGACGCTCCATATTAGTCCAACAGAGGAAAGGATAGGATGGAAGATGGAAGTAGGTTAGGAAGGAAGGATGCTTCGATGTTAGTTGAGAATACTGATTGGGGATTAGAGATGCCACTATTGTTTACTCACTTGGTTCCTACCATGTTTAAAACCCTCGTTGATTTCCTATTGATGTTTTAAATGTGACAATGAGTTATTGATGAATTGGTGTAATTTAGTTCGTTAAGATTATTAAATGATGCATTACTTGATCTGTTGTCCTACATGTCTTGGTGATCATATAGGAACTATGCACTAGAGGCAATGATTGTTTATCGTTAGTACATGCATAAGATATGTGTCCACTAGCTACGCACACATACCCTACCCATGTACACTAGTATAAGTAATTAATCTATTAATTATTAAAATAAATTATTAACTATTTAATTGAATGTTTATTGAATATGTAAATTATATTGTATACAAATATCTAGAAGCATTAAATACCTTCTTGACTTTGGTAGATGGTGAGTGTGATGAATTAAATGAACATGGTGAAGTGTTATGTACATTTTGGGGAAAATTATCAAATATCATTTATTAGCTAGCATGATAATAAAGACTTTTTATTTTATTTATTGTTGTTTAATGCAAATCATTTATATTTAGTTTTATTTTAATATTTTTTCCAAAATATCTAGATAAGGGAGGTTGATGGATAATAATGAGGGTGGTTGAGGAAACTTGGGGAAGTGTGTATGGAATCTTGATAAATAGGGAGAAGAAGTAGAGAGGAAGGGAGAGGACGGAGATGTTGGAGCATGATGAGAGGTTGTGAAATTCTTGGAAGATATGATTCTTGTGATAGATTTCTTTGAGCATTTGTCCTTTGCTGCTCTTGGAGTCACGGGCACGGAGGGCCAAGAAATCGAAAAGTTTCTTGGAGCTAGGAATCCATCTAGGCTCCTAGTTGGAAGGGAGGATTCCATTGTTTCACTCTGGGAAAGCGGGAAAATAATGCTTAGAAGCGCCTAGGACTACATTACAATTGATAAGCTTCGACAAACTAAGGAAGAGGTATTTTTCAGTGGTATTTGTTGTTGATATTTGGTATATACTTTTTTTTTAAGTTGCAAATCTTAGAGTTAACCTATTACTTATTTCATCGTGTTATTTAGATTTATCATTGACCAAATGTAGAAGAATTGTGTAAATAAAATGAGATTATGTTAAAGCAAAGTTGTTAATTGTGTATGTATTTAATAAATGATTAATTGCTTAGCACCCTGTAGAGGGGTGCTACATATGGTATAAGAGCTTAGGCTCGAACTCTAGGGCCAAAAGGGCCACCATGCTTGTGTAAACTACCCTAAATAAATAATAAACTTATTGCATTCCACATTTGGAGTCTTGAGATAAAGTTATTAAATTGCAAGGTCCTAAGCATGAAATTCCCCTGCAATCAAGGGGGAAGTTATTATTGATTAGTGAGTGTAATAGCTAACACCATGACATAATTTTTTTTTCTTTCTTTCTTTCTAGAATTCAAGGAAATCTAAAACATCATTTCCTATGCACACAAAAAAATGACTCGAAATGTTCATAAAATATCGAACAAAAAACATTGGTCTCCTCATATTTAGATGCCACAAACATGGCATTTATCCCAACAAGCTACAAAATTATTCTTGTTAAGTCTTTTGGGATGAAATATATCCGCCGGAACAAAGTAGGCATGAGTCCATATTTCAAGGGAAACCTGGAAGAACTGGAAGTTGGCATCAAACAGAGGTGAAAGTTGAAGAATTGGAAGGAAAACCTGTGGCTTTGTACTTTCCTTAGCAGAGGTGTGGTGGGTGCAGTTATTTCACCACTGTTTTTTCTGAAATATATAGAAAATTTTCGAAATTTGAGATCGTCTTCATTTCTACAGATCGTGATGAGAAGTCATTCAAGGAATACCACCGCACCATGCCATGGCTTGCCCTGCCATTCTCAGATGAAAATACAAGAGAGAATCTTAATGAGGCCTTTCACGTCTATGACATTCCGTACCTTGTTCTTCTTAACAAGGTGGGTGGTGTTATAACCACTGAAGGTGTGGAGCTCATTGATGAATATGGTGTGGAGCCATTCACTGCTAAGAGATAGAGATTTGATAAGATGAGACCCAAGAGGAGGCCTTAAGGCCTGCATAGACTGTAGAGTCCCTCCTTGTGTCTGATAAATGAGATTTTGTCCTTGGCCATGGAGGAAGAAAGATTATGGTAGCGGAGCTTGTCAGGAAGATTGTGGGTCTCTATTTCTCAGGCCACTTGCATGCTCCCTGTAGAAATTTCACTCAGCTTGTGGAGATTTATAATGAACTTGTGAAGAAAGGGGAGACCTTTGAGATTGTGTTTTTGTCGCATGACGACGAGGAGCAATACTTTGAAGATTATTATGCAAGCATGCCATGGATGGCTTTGCCATTTGTAGACAACACTGAAAAAAACTTGTATCGCTACTTCCAAATTGATGATATCCCATCCTTGATTATTTTAGGTCCAGATGGAAAAACAGTGCAGACTGGTGGAGTGGACCTTATATGGGAATATGGAATAAGAGCTTACCCATTTACAAAAGAGCGGCTAGATGAGGTTCATGCTAAAGTTGATGCTGAGGACGAGGCCAAACGAAAAGCACAAACCCTGGAGTCTTTGTTGGTTTCTGACGAGCGCAACTTTGTGATCAGGCATGGAGGTGCCCAAGTTTCGGTAGTGGAGCTTGTGGGGAAGACAATGGGTCTATATTTCTCATCCCACTCGTCTGGTCCCTGTACAAATTTTACTCAGCCATCATAACGATTTGCAATAATTTTTCCATGAGTCTTTACAATCTACCCAAAGTTGTAGTAGTAACTCCGAGTTCTTTCCACATAAGTCCAAACAAAAATAGCTCGAAGGTAAACACCATCCATGCAAATTAAAATTCTCAACTTGGAGATGCCTTCATGCAGACCGATATTGTTGAGAACGTCCAAAAAATTCCTCCACGGGATCTTTGACCAGGATTACTGACCGATATTGTTGAGAACGTCCAAAAATTTCTCCACGGGATCTTTGACCAGGATTACTGACTGATATTGTTGAGAACGTCCAAAAATTCCTCCATAGGATCTTCGACTAGGGTTACTGCAAGTGGTAAAAAAAATAAAATAATATATATATATATATATATATATATATATATATAATCCAACCAATTGGTACCTCTGAGGTGAAGGCAACCAACGCCTAGGGTTTGTAGATGTGAAGGTTGCAGATTACATACCAAAAATATAAAGCGTAGGTAGCTAGAATTACTGGGCTATTAAACTATTAATTGCACCTAGTCGTGCTATTTCCCTAGCATCCTTGCCTCAGGCTAGTTTGTGCATCTAAAGATGTTCATCGAAAGCTCTTGAAGCTTGAAACTTGTACACGAAATACTTAATCAATAGATTGTGAAATATTGTCTAGTTCGAACTGAACCCTTAGATCGTGAACAAAATAATGGATCACGAAGCAAAACCTCCTGATGAAGAATTAATGGGTTATCCAAGCATTACCTAGTCCAACCCGTCCCGATCTATGGTGACAGTGACAACCAATGCAGTTCGCAAGAGAATGGATTTGATGAATCTAGTTATTTATGGAAAAGCGGTACGAACAATCTCCAGTCCTATCCAGTAAGATAGAAAGCCGGATAAAATTATGTATTATATTCAATTTAACATGGCTATCCGTAAACTGTTGTTCTAATTAGTCATCATCGATGGTCTCTAATTATGTAATTGGGTGTGGGAGCAAGGTGGGATGAAGAAAGCAAGAGAGAATCCAAACATTATTTACCAGTCCTTTGTTATGTTAACCTTTGTAAATCAGATATATATTCCTGCATAGACCAACACCGTCTATAGCTTAGTGTATCTGAAAGAGGAAGATAGAGTTAGCGGCCTGCACATGCCAACACCATCTATAGCTTAGATTAGCTGACAAACAACCATCCTGCATCATAAATTATCAAGAGAGTAAATTTGATTTGACCTCTCCAGATAGAGTAACGGCCTGCATTTGAGAGATCAATTGCTTATATATACATACTTGCATTCAATTCATCATGATATCAGTGTAAAAGAACCCAATATTTATGTTCTATGGTGCACCCATTTCCCCACACCCACATCAAATCATTGAATATCTCTGAAGATAAGATGTGTTGTTTTCGCCATAAAAAAAAAAATTTCACCGACAATGAAAAATATTTTAATAGATTTTTCTCTGTCCCTACTACAAAAATATTCCACCGCTGTATTTTTACTCTTGATAACGTTTACAGAAATATTCCGCCGTTGTATTTTTACTCTTGGTAAAGTTTAACAACATTGGGATTACTTGGAATTACTAGACTTGAGTTACTGAACGACAATATTTAAAACCAAAGAGGAAAATATTATTAGTAATATATATATATATATATATATATATATATATATATATATATATATATATATATATATATATAAACATATATCACATTGATAGATTTTGGATATATTCAATGTGTTTAAATATAATGAATCAAGAGGTTATGTTACTGGAATATGCTGAATGGGAGTGCATCTTAATTCCTTATCATTCAATGGTTTTCATTAAATGTTGAATAATCCACAGGTTGGAATAAACCTGAGTCACTTTTCTTTGCCCTACACTCACATAAACTAAATGAGTATCGAAGAAATATTTAGCTTTGAATTAGCGGTGCATACCAGTTGACCTAAACGTTGCTTGGAGATTGGTTTTACCGAGTGTATTTTATTAATGTTATATATTATTTGAAGTGATATTATACCCGAATAGTTCCACCCGAGTTGCATGCCTATATTTATATAGGGTACGTAAATATCTATAAGATTTTATTTTTTTTATTTGATTTGACATCAGATGGTTCGAGAGAAGGGTACAATCAGTTAAAAATTTTAGTGTATAACCATCATTCAAAATTAAGGGCTTTTCTCCTTTCAATTTTTTTTTACTTTGCTATTTATAACATTGAATATAGCAAATGAATTAAAATACATGTATCTGGTCTATTAAGGAATTGTGTTTCCATGAGAAATGCAAACAGTGCAACAAGCGCTATAATCAACTTATTTATGTTGAAGGGAAAACCATTTAATTAATTGAAACATATTCACTCGAACCAAAGAATCATCTTATAATAAAATCACCACTTTTACCAATATCGATATAGTCTGGTGTCATCACGCACGCATATTGATTTTGATTCTTCAATTTTTAGATTTTGGATATTCGTTCTTCCATTTTATAATCACTTTAAAAAAAAAAAAACAACAACTAATGATGTGTTATACTCTTAATTCTTGTGTATTATATGTTTTGTGTATGAGAATATCTATGACTTTCTAGTGATACTTATTCTCCATAGAGGGAGGGTCATGTACCATTTACCGTTGGCTAGAAAAGACTATATAGTTAATGGAAAATTTGGTGTAGTGTGCAATTGAAAGTTTTTCTAGCTTAGGAGCATAGCTTATGCACTTGGGTTGCTTCTGGACTTAAGTGTGAGTGAGAAAGTCTTGACCCTAAAGAGGGTGTAGTGCCAAGTCTATCACCATAGCAGTTATGGATTGTTTTTAATCAATTACCTAGGTTAGTGTGGTCATATGGTATACTGTAAGTGGGCTTATGTTGCGAACCTAGAACTTGAATTTGAAATGATAAACGAAATATTGTGACAAAATGTTTATTTATATCATAATGTCTGATAGGGGTATATTGACGAGTTTCTACCGATCAATGTGATGTTAAGTAAACTCTTGCTTAATTGTTGAATTACTTGATATTACCTTAATAGTGGATTTCATGTGTATCTTGTGAAGGGTTGGTAACACTAATAAGATGAGTGATGAGTGCCTTCGTTAATGTTACTGAATAAGAAAAAGGAATAAAAGGTGAGAGTTATGTGATAGATTTAAGAAATGACACGATTATGTAAGCGTGATGAAGCAATAAGAGGTAGTAATAGAAGGGTAATAAAAAGATGAGAAGATAAATTATAAAGCCAAGAATAAAAATAATAAAGTAATGAGTAAAGGATGAGATATGGAAGATATATAAAACTTAGAATGGATATAACAAATATGACAATCAAATAAAAATATCATCATACAATTGTCAAGGAAAGATGAGGAGAAGGGGGATGGTATGGGTAAATACAAGAGGTAGTGAAGGAAAAATACATGTAGTAATAAACAAATATATATAGTAGAGAATATGAATATGAAAAATAGTAGAAGCTAGGAAGTGATTATAAGAAAAGAGTAAACAAGGTAATAATAAATAACAAAATAAATAAATGCATAATTAGTGATTAGAGTAATGGATTTAAAGATAAGGAGAGTGATGTATGATATGTTGAGAGAGCAAAGACAATATAATAATAAGTGAATGAAAATAGATAAAAAGTATATGGAGAAGTGTAAAGATATGTTATAACTCAGATTCAAGAATAAGGTGCAAAATAAACGAGATCAACTTAGGATAGAAGGGTGGATAAACGGTAGGAGAGAGGTTAAACATGGAGTTAGAAGTGAGTTCAAGGTGGATTGGAAATGCATTAATAAGCCTAGCAACTACTTACTCACTAAGAAGGATTTCCCCTGTGAAGAACTCTTCTTTTATAATAATAATAATAATAATTAAATAAATAAATTAGATGAGGAATAATGAAAACATGCTTCTCATTGTTAAACTTATTTCATGGTAGGGGAAAGAACTTGGAAGTGCTATAAATGAACAAGAAAAGAGCTAGATACCGAAGTTGGTAAGTACTATGTAGGTATAGAGGATATAATTTTGAGACGTAAGAAGTACAATGGTGAGAAGAGAAGACCTCAAGGACAAGTGACTAAGGATTTTGGAATGAACTCTTGTAGTAAATTTTTTTTTTATATAAAATATTCACTAACCCACATGTCAACATGGTGCTCTTTATGTATAGGCATGTTTGTAATAATGAATTGTTGATAGAAAGCGGGGTTTTCCTCGACCATGTTGAAGAGAATCCTATACTAGACAATTAACTTGTTTGAGATATAATTTATATAACTTAAAGAAAAGAGAGATATTGTGAACAACAGAAAAACAAACCGTGAAGTAACAACATCACATGACAATAATTTAGCAGTATCTTAATCAATGTTAATAAGCATGAGAAACTTTTGTGATGATGTATGTATTGTATCACTTGAGTTAAGGTGATAGTCAAGTTAGTGATAATTGATTATAAATACTAAGATATATTCTAGGTGGAATTACATGATCGGATTAATGGAATTTATAATCGAACTCAATGTAAGATTCACTTAACTAAAGAATCGATAATAAGATAAGATTCCAATAGGTTTTTAAACTAGTAGATTATACTTTAAATATGGAACTTGAGATGAATAAAACTATAAGAGAAGTATGTCTTTGTGTTAATTAAATTGGAAGTAGTAATAACATATAGTCGAGATTTAGTTAGATTCCTACTGAAGAGGCATAGTTGCAATCAATATATTAATAGCCTCAACATGTTTTAAATCAAGTCAAGGTTCAGTATGACCAATATCACACAAGGTTTTCTATCACGAAAGACACATAAAAGTTGTCATAAATTCTCCTCATATTGTGAATGATCATAACTTCGGGACAAAGTTTCTTGAAGGGTGGGTGTATGTAACGCCCCATATTTTGACCTTAGTTAGTTAGAACATTGTTGTTTACTAATCTTAATAATTCAAAGTTTAGCATTTGTTTGGAGTCAGTTAGACTTTGTTAAACATTGAGATGTGTACCTCTAGACCTATTTGTATGTTACATAATATATGCTCATGACAAAGATAGAAATTTGATTATTTAAACATGAAAATTAAAATGGGTAAGTTCGGTACATGTATACCAATTCAAGTTAAGTTGTGAATGTATAATAGATGCAATGCATGATGTAAATAGGAATACATTTCTTAATTGAGCGTCAATGAAAATATGGATTCTTATATAAATTTGTGATGTATCTGCATCAATATGTGTTATTGGTGAACTAACGTACAGGATGATGAGCTATATGATAGCCAAATGACTATAGTATTGAGGTAATTGAGATTTCATAGACATCAAGAAGATATTGTATGCTATAAGTTGTACTTACTATTTAATTTATGATTCGAAATATTACTATGATTTATGGTAAGTGTGGTTTTGACAGGATGCACAACTTACCCAGAGTGGATGTTTGATGATGTGACTTTAAGAACAATAGTTGCACAGTATGGCTTGATGAGGTGTTTTGACCCTAGTTCTATGAGGAGGGGTGGAGGTATTTCCCACCGTTTATCCTCCGAAACCTAGAGTCGTCGGAGGGCTATGTGAAGTCACGCTCCCCTAGACGTGTGATGATGACTGCTAGTTACCTGTTGGGGAAGCTTGGTCTAGATGTATGACACTTTCGCTTACGGGTTCTATCTGGAGTTACGTCAATATAGTTGACGCTCCATATTAGTCCAACAGAGGAAATGATAGGATGGAAGATGGAAGTAGGTTAGGAAGGAAGGATGCTTCGATGTTAGTTGAGAATACTGATTGGGGATTAGAGATGCCACTATTGTTTACTCACTTGGTTCCTACCATGTTTAAAACCCTCTTTGATTTCCTATTGATATTTTAAATGTGACAATGAGTTATTGATGAATTGGTGTAATTTAGTTCGTTAAGATTATTAAATGATGCATTACTTGATCTGTTGTCCTACATCTCTTGGTGATCATATAAGAACTATGCACTAGAGGCAATGATTGTTTATCGTTAGTACATGCATGAGATATGTGTCCACTAGCTACGCACACATACCCTACCCATGTACACTAGTATAAGTAATTAATGTATTAATTATTAAAATAAATAATTAACTATTTAATTGAATATTTATTGAATATGTAAATTATACTATATACAAATATCTAGAAGCATTAAATACCTTCTTGACTTTGATAGATGGTGGGTGTGATGAATTAAATGAGCATGGTGGAGTGTTATGTACATTTTGGGGAAAATTATCAAATATTATTTATTAGCTAGCATGATAATAAAGACTTTTTATTTTATTTATTGTTGTTTAATGCAAGTCATTTATATTTAGTTTTATTTTAATATTTTTTCCAAAATATCTAGATAAGGGAGGTTGATGGATAATAATGAGGATGGTTGAGGAGACTTGGGGAAGTGTGTATGGAAACTGGATAAATAGGGAGAAGAAGTAGAGAGGAAGGGAGAGGATGGAGAGGTTGGAGCATGATGAGAGGTTGTGAAATTCTTGGAAGATATAATTCTTGTGATAGTTTTCTATGAGTATTTGTGCTTTTTTGTTCTTGGAGTCACAGGCACGGAGGGCAAAGAAACCGAAAGGTTTCTTGGAGCTAGGAAGCCGGCTAGGCTCCTAGTTGGTAGGGAGGATTCCGTTGTTTCACTATGGGAAAACGGGAAAAGAATGCTTGGAAGCGCCTATGACTACATTATAATTGATGAGCTTCGAAAAACTAAGGAAGAGGTATTTTTCAGTGGTATTTGTTGTTGATATTTGGTATACACTTTTGTTTTAAGTTGCAAATCTTAGAGTTAACCTATTACTTATTTCATCGTGCTATTTAGATTTATCATTGAGCAAATGTAGAAGAATTGTGTAAATACAATGGAATTATGTTAAAGCAAAGTTGTTAATTGTGTATGTATTTAATAAATGATTAATTGCTTAGCACCCTGTAGAGGGGTGCTACAAGCCTGAGTGTGCTTAACTACGAAGTTTTAATGGGATCTGGTGCATTAATGCTATATTGTTGGCATGTACATAAGACCACTAGGAAATCATTACATGATGTCTGTAATTAACAAATGAAGATGACATTACAATCCATTCTGCATCAAAAGGGTGAATATCATGGTTTATCAAAACCACGGGCTCAAAATGGTGGTTCAGTGGAAAAGGTGGATGGCCACCAAGATCCATCTTGATCATTTAGATTCAACCCCAACAACAATATGTTCATGACGGCCTTCCACAAACCAAGTAGTGCGATGTCTCCAGCAAGGTAAGAAGCACACCAAGATTCAGTTACAACAATCACTTTCCCCTCTCCATCGGTGTAATATTCCCCAGTAGAACCCGAGTTGTAATTATGAATTGTAATTATGTTTATAGGCTGGTGAGCCAAGTGTATATAAGCTAGTTGGTTATGTGTTTATTAGGTCAGAGAGCCTAGGTGTTAAAGGACATGAGCCTCTTTTTGTATATGTAATTAGAACATTTATAAATATTAAACATCGTTGCGTGTAGACCGACCACGAAGAAAGAGTGATGGGGGACTAAGCTTCCACAAGGTGGGTAAGGGAAAGGGGGTTGAAAGGTTGGAAAGAGGGGCTAATCTTAGGGGCTTAAGTTCTTGAGAATAATAATTTATTATTATTCCAAAGCTGTGTGAAAGACATGTTTTTATCCTAAGTCCTGGAAGAGGCAACGCATGTAGCTCCAATGTGTGTAAAAGAGAACACATGTAGCTCCAAGAAGACAAGTGTCAACCTGGGTGCATGCAGTTAAAGATGAAGAGTCATCTCGTGTTGGGGGTTCGTCCTCCATTCTAGCATTCACTGTTTGAACCATGTTGCCTCTGCATCTGATCTCTACATACCTCACGCAACTCTGAAACCCGAAACCGTGAGGCCAACCTGTGATGTTTTCCTGAGAAGCTGACGCATCCTCTGTCTAAACCGTTAGAGTCTGTGTTTGACCTCTGCATTGATTCCTTTTCACACACCCTGAAAACCAGTGGCAAACCAATGGACTAAGCCATGTCTCCTATGTGTCCTGTGAACCCATCTTATCTACCCTTGCAGAGCCGAGTCCACACATGAACCGTTATTGGGTTGCTGCTTTTTGTTTTCCTGAGTGGTGTTGACCAATTACCATTGCTATCACCCGTACCTTGTTGGAACTGAGTCGAAAGTGGATGAAGAACCAGGTTTTCAGGCTCGTGGTTGAAGAGGTAGGTTGTCAGGCCTGTGAGCAACTCTCTCCAGGTGAGAGAGTCTGATGGGAAGTGGTTTTCTCCTAAAGAGAGTCCAGCACCAGCTATGGAGCTCTGAGAATTCTTGATCCAGCCTATTACCAAGACCTAGAGAGGGAGGTGAAGCAACCGATGGATTTTGCTTGTGAAGGTGTATACTCCCGGGTGGAAAAGTCATGTGGGGAATGAGATTTCATGAGTAGTGGGCATAATAAGGCTCCTGGAGAGAATCCTTCTGGTTGCACTATGCAGTTTCATGTAACCTCAGCATAGTCTAGGATTCCCTTGCCTTGGTTGGAGCTTAGTCCCAGCTCGGGAGTAACCCACTGCTGAGTGTGATGAGAAACATGGTCTAAGGCTAGGAGGTTCGTGGAAGGTTTGCACGTAGTTGGTGGAGTTACTCCAATTTCAAAGATAACTATCATTATGTGTTTAATTTCAATTAAATACATGTTTGTGATGCTTGTATGTTTTCATGTATTCCATTGCATGTATGAATTGTTGTTAATTCCATTATTTCTGTATGTTAGCAGTAATTCTGTTATTACTCTATATTGTTTGGTTAAGTTTCATTAAATATGCATGTTTTATATATATATATATATATGTGTGTGTGTGTGTGTGTGTGTGTGTGTGTATGTATGTATGTATGTATGTATGTATGTATGAGAATGTTCCACGTAGTAGCATTGCTCGGTAGTGGGGTTGATGGTCGGGGACGTTACAATATGGTATCAGAGCATGGTTTCAATGCTGTGCCTGAATGGGCCGTATAAGTGGTCTTTGGACCCAAGGTTTCGAGTGGAAATGGTGTTTGTGGGAACCAATTTTGAACATTAGAATGTTTCTAAGTGCCAAGGGGTTACTTGGCCGTGTTACGAAGCTCAGGAGGATTAGCGGTAGAATAAAACTGTAGCCGACATGGTATTTGGCCATAGAGAGAGAGAGATCAACTCTTGGGTTGTTGGAGCCATAGGATCTGTTTGGGAAAAAGGAGAGTCCTTTATGACCATCAGATCTGGAGAAGGTGCAGGAAGGTTATCTTGGAATCCTTTCGGAGTTCGGCAATCGGGAGAAGTGGAATGCACTGAGGCACAAACTTTCGAAGGAGATCTACATCGTAGATCATAGGAAAAGAGCCTGGTCATTATATCCGTGTCCAGGAAGTCAAAGGAAAGTCACTTCGGAGGATTTCAAGTGTGGAGTGTGACAAACTCTCAAAGTCTCAAAGGCCGAAGTAGATCACAATCATCCGTTGTGAAGGACACGCATCAAGAGATCGTGTACTTCGGGTGGAAGTACTTCAAGAGGAGGAATGTGCTGTGAGTTTGAAACTCCCGAAGCCTGAAGTGTCGAAGTCGCTCATAGTCGTTGATTGTGAAGGAGGACATGCGTCGATAGATCGTGAACTCCAGGGAAAAGCGCTTCAGGAAAAAGTGAGCATAGAGGAGTTGAAACTCCCAAAGTTTAAAGAGTCGAAGTGGTGAGTCATGATGACATCACCTAGAGGTGACATGGACACATGGGATGAGTGCCACGTGTCAGTGGGCTTAGAACCCGTGGAAGATTGAAATGGCATTTGGAACGTGACGAGTGTCACCCATCTAAATGGGCCATGTATCAGTCGCTAGTATTTATCCATGTGGCATTCTGTATGAGCAGGGTTAGTGGGGCCCAAGGTTACGTAATGTAGTTAAAGGTCACAGGAACCACAGTGGCGTTGATCATGATACATCAAGATCAACGGCCAGGAGACATTGCGGGGACCCAAGTTGCACGGAAGCTAATTCTCCAAGGCGGTCCCGTAATCCAAACTATGGTTTCACTGAGGGGTTACGTGTCAGCGTTAGAAGAATTGCGAGACTAAAGGTAGGTTGCTCCAAACCATCGTTGCATGCCCTCACAATTGGAAAACGTTAAGTGATGTGACGTAATGATGTCACCAAAGGTGATTGGGAATGTTCGGAGATTAACAGTTCGGATGTGCGGATGTGAGATCCTCCGAAGCTTCAAAGTCCCAAAGACCTGGAACTCAGACACCTGAGGTTACATAGTAAGTTGCAGCTATTGGATTCTGGCTGGACATGGACTGTTGATCCACTCTACTTCGCTAGTTCGGTAACTCAGAACTCCAAGTGATTTTTGTGTTGTGCTTTGAAATCTTCTGAAGTTGAAGGCCAAAGGCTCGAGTAAGCGCTTATTGATTTAGCACTTGGTCACGACCCATGGTCGCGTCGTTTGGGGACTGAGAGAAAGGGGCTAGTTATCGAAAACTTTGCAGAGCAGAGCCCCGAAAGGAAATGGAATTTGAAATCTTTCTTGAATCATATTGGTTTATGAATGTTGTGGGATTTGTTAAGGAATGATGGCCTGAAAAATTCTGATTGTCTGCATCTTGTGTTTGCATAATTTCAATGAGTGCCATAACCGAATAGAGTTGCCACTGAGTGCATAGAAATGGAAGAGGCATGGACTGCTTCCAGTTCAGAGAATGAAGAAAAAGGAATGGATGTCCGTTTGGGAGTTGAAGGATTGAACTCCAATGGACATGGAGAAGAGTTAGATAAAGAAGGGTATATGATGAAAATCATTGACTGGTTGTAGAAAGATGCCCAAACTAACCGAGAAGATAACAAGAAGCTTATGAAAGCTAAGGAACAACAGGGTGAATTCAAATTTAAGTTGATGCGCAGCCTGGAAAGGATCGAAAAGAAGTTGTATAGTGAGGGTGATTCAAACAAAACAGGAAGTCGTGGACCCCCTGAGAGGAAAAGAAGATCAAGAAGCATTAGTAGGCATCATCATCACTCCCCGAAACACTCCAATAAGGAAGCACGTAGAATTTCAATCCCATCTCCTACTAAAAAACATAGGATATCTGGAGTGGATGAACTAAAGGGAGAAATGAACAAGATTAAGCGTCTTACGTTTGATGGAGATCATAAGAAGGAGGAAGATGCCGATACATGGTTGCTTGGCATGAGGAAATACTTCCAAATACAAAATCATTCCTCTCATGCAGATGGAAGAATTGTGATGTATCAACTGAAGGGAAAGGCATCCATGTGGTGGGATCAATTTGTGCAGGTGCAACACATTAGAGAGAAATATATCACTTGGAAAGAATTCAAGAGGTATTTCGAGAAGAAATACTTGAATAAGAGATATTATGACAGAAAGATGAAAGAGTTATTTGAACTCAAGCTCGATAGCATGACCATTGATGAATACGAATGAAGATTTTTGGAATTGTTGAAGTATGTTTCATTCATCAAAGATGAGACTGTCAAGATTCAAAGGTATCTAAGTGAATTACCACCTTCCATTGGGGACAAGATTCAGTATGATGACCCTAAGACTATGGAAGAAACGATAAGAAGAGAGAAATGCTTATATGAACAACAAAGAGAAAAGCCTACCTTTCGGAAGGCTTGGGATGACTAGAAGAAGTTCAAGAAAGAGAAAAGGCAAAAGGGAAACAAACCTCCCTTTTTCAGAAATAGTCCTCAAGGACAGACATCGTTTAGAGAGCCGAGAATGGCTGACATAGGGGAACAAAGGCCAAGGTAGACGCCCATTCAGTGTTGGGGTTGTCAGGGAAACCACAAGTACAAAGATTGCCCCCACAAAAATGGCAAAGTGAGAGTTGTCCATAATGTTCAACAAACTAAAACAGTGGAAGACATGGGCAGTAGAATACCAAGAATCTACGCAGCCCTGGACAATAAGCTAGCATAATATCAGTCGCACATGATTGAAGTGGAAGGTATGATCAACAACCATGCCTTTACTATTTTAATTGATTTAGGGGCTAGCCATAGTTATATAGATCCTAGAGTGGTGGAAAGTTTACAATTATCGAGAAGCAAACATGAAAAGTCTTGGCTAGTGCAACTAGCTACAAGAACCAAGAGAAAAGTCACTGCGTTAGTTAAGTCTTGTCCAGTGGACATGAATGGAATGAGCACAAAGGCTAAATTTAACATTCTTCCTTTAGGTTCTTATGACCGTATAATTGGGATGGACTGGTTGGACCAACACCATGCCATCTTGGATTGTTGTAACAAGGCATTCACTTGCCTGGATGAAGAAGGAAATCAGAAAACAGTCCAAGGAATTCCCAGAGTTGTTGCTATCAGAGAAATCACAACAATGCAGCTGAAAAGTGCTATAGGAAAGGCTGCCAATTTTTTGCAGCCCATGTGCAGGAAACACCTAAGGATAAGGTGTTGAATATTGAAGATCATGCAATACTAAAGGATTTTTAAGATGTATTCCAGGAGGTACCCGGACTACCCCCGAAGAGAAATATTGACTTCTCTGTAAACTTGATGCATGGAGCAACTCCAGTGTCGAAAGCTCCTTACAGAATGAGTACGCCAGAGCTGAAAGAGATGTAATTGCAGCTTGAAGAGATTCTGAAGAAGGGGTATATATGCCCAAGTGTGTCACCTTGGGGTGCCCCAGTTCTGTTCGTGAAGAAAAAGGATGGGATGTTGAGATTGTGTATCGATTTTAGACAGTTGAACAAAGTGACTGTTAAGAACAAGTATCCTCTACCGAGGATCGATGATCTCTTTGATCAGTTGAAGGATGCCAAGATATTTTCAAAGATAGATCTCAGGTCAGGATATCACCAGGTAAGAGTAAAGGATGAAGACATCAGTAAGACCGCCTTCAGAACAAGGTATGGTCACTATGAATTCATAGTGGTGCCATTTGGGTTGTCAAATGCACCCGTTGTTTTTTTGTGCCTAATGAATGGTGTATTCAGGGACTATATGGACAAGTTTGTCATAGTCTTTTTGGATGACATCCTGGTGTATTCCAAGTCAGAGGAAGAGCATGAACAACATATGAGGATGGTGTTGCAAGTGATAAGAGAGCATCAACTGTATGCCAAGTTGAACAAATGCTCGTTTTATAAAAAACAGATCCATTACTTGGGGAATATCATTTCAAAGGATGGGATAGTTGTAGATCCTGAGAAGATTGAGGCCATTAGAGAATGGTCAGCACCTAAAAATGTAACAAAAGTCATATCCTTTATGGGTCTAGTTGGCTATTATAGAAGGTTCATTGTAGGGTTCTTGAGGATAGATCACCCTTTCACTTCCTTGCAAAGGAAGGAGAAGAAGTTTCAGTGGACAGAAGAATGTGAGAGAAGTTTCCAGCGATTGAAGCAATTGTTAACCAATGCTCCAATCCTGAGGATTGCATATTGGAATGAAGACTTTGTAGTGTTTACAGATGCATGCAAAGAAGGACTGGGAGGTGTCGTCAGTCAGAATGGATTCATAATTTGTTATGAATCCAGAAAGTTGAAAGAGAATGAAAGGAACTATGCAACTCATGATTTGGAGTTGGCAGCCATAGTACACACTATAAAGAAATGGAGGCATGGGAAGGAGGTTCGAATTGAGGACAAACCATAATGGTCTGAAGTATTTGTTTGATCATCCAACCTTGAATCCTAGGCAGATTAGGTGGTTAGAATTCCTTGGTGAGTACAACTTTGATATCAATCATATCAAAGGAAAAGAGAACAAAGTGGTTGACGCACTCAGAAGGAGAGTGCATGAATTGCATGCTACGACCATTAGCATGTACCAAACTAACATTAAGGGAAGAATTTTGGAGGTTGCAAATGTAGATTTGCAATACAGGGATTTCGTAGCTAAACTACAGCAAGGTGAGATGCCACAGAAAGTGGAAAATTATAAATTGGAAGTCGATATAATACTTATGTACAAGAACAAAATTTATGTACCCAATGTTCACAACTTGAAACTTGTGATTTTGAATGAAATGCATAATATGCCTTATGTTGGGCACCCTGGATATCAAAAAATTGTGGCAGCAGTCAAGAGCCATTACTTTTGGCCAGGTATGAAGAAAGAGATTGCAGAATACATCGCCAGATGTATGGAGTTCCAGAAGGTTAAAGCTGAGCACAAGCACCCAGCAGGGTTGTTGCAACCTTTACCCATTCCTGAGTGGAAGTGGGAGGTAGTGACAATGGATTTCATCACAGGATTTCCCAGAACAGGCAAGCAACATGATTCAATCATGGTGGTGGTGGACAAGCTTACGAAATCTACCCATTTTATTCCATTAAATACTACTCACAAGGAAGCTAACGTTGCTGTTTTTTTTATGGGGAAATAACATGATTGCACGGTATTCCCAAGACAATTGTGTCTGATCGAGACCCGAAATTCACCTCCAAATTTTGGAAAGGGTTATTCAAAGGATTTGGAATGAATCTGAACTTCAATACAACCTATCATCCTGAGCCTGATGGGCAGATCGAGCAGGTGAATCGAGTGATAGAAGACATACTAAGGATGTATGTGATGGACAAACCATCTAAATGGGAAGACTACCTACACTTGGTAGAATTCGTCTACAATAATGGGTATCAAGTATCGTTGAAGATGATCCCATTTGAAGCACTTTATGGTAGAAAGTGCAATAATCCAGTAAGTTGGGATAATCTAGTTGACAGGGCAGTAATTGGATCAGAGTTGCTCAAGGAAATGGAAGAAAAAATGCTGAAAATTATGTAGAATTTAAAGGCTGCCCAAGACAAGAAGAAAAGTTACGCTGATAAAAACAGAACCCACAGAGAGTTTAAAGTGGGCGATAATGTTTTTCCTTAAAGTGAAAGATAATAGAAGTTCCCTGAAGCTAGGAAACTGTTCTAAGTTGTCAACCATATTTTGTGGGCCATTTGAAATCCTATTAAGGATTGGACCAGTTGCATATATGCTTGCATTACCTTCATCCATGATTGTACATAATGTGTTTCATATTTCATTGCTTAAGAAATATATACTTGATGCTAATCATGTAATCGATTGGAATGTGATTCAAGTGGAGCAAGAAAGTGTCATGCAAGTGCGTCTTGTGCGCATATTGGACCGAAAAAGCAAACAACTCTGAAATCGAGCCATAGGACTTGTAAAGGTCCAGTGGACCTGTTACGGTCCTGAGGACGTGACATGGGAGGATGAGGATGCTATGCGGGCAGAATACCTGCATCTTTTTGAATATTTTGAAAATCTTGTTGATGTTGTGTAAAGAGTTGCACTGAGGATAGTGAAAAAATAAGGGGAGGGGATTGTAATATTCTTCGGTAGAGCCCCAGTTGTAATTATGAATTGTAATTATGTTTATAGGCTGGTGAGACAAGTGTATATAATTTGGTGGGCTTATGTGTTTATTAGGCCGGAGAGCCTGGGTGTTAAAGGCCAAGAGCCTATTTTTGTATATGTAATTATGCAAAACATTAATAAAGATTAAACATCATTGCGTGCAGACCGGCCACAAAGAAAGAGTGATGGGGGACTAAGATTCCACAAGGTGGGTAAGGGAAAGGGGGCTGAAATGTTGGAAAGAGGGGCTAAGCTTAGGGGCTTAAGTCCTTGAGAATAATAATTTATTATTATTCTAAAGTTGTGTGAAAGACATGTTTTTATCCTAAGTCCTAGGAGAGGCAACACATGCAGCTCCAAAGTGTGCAAAAGGGAACGGATGCAGCTCCAGGAAGACAAGTTTCGACCTAGGCACATACAGTTAAAGATGAAGAGTCATCTCGTGTTGGGGGTTCGTCCTCCATTCTAGTGTCCGTTGTCTGAACCATGTTGCCTCTACGTCTGATCTCTGCATACCTCACGCAGCTCTGAAACCCGGAACCGTGAGGCCAACCTATGATGTTTTGCTGAGAAACCGACGCATCCTCCATCTGAACTGTTAGAGTCTGCATTTGACCTCTGCGTTGATTCCTTGTCACGCACCCTGAAAACCAATGGCAAACCCGTGGACTAAGTCGTGTCTCCTGTGTTTCCTGTGAACCCATCTTATCCGCCCTTGCAGAGACGAATCCGTACCTGAACCATTCTTGGGTTGTTTCCTTCTGTTTTCCTGACTGGTGTTGACCAGTTACTGTTGTTGTCACCCGTACCTTGTAGGAACTAAGTCGAAAGTGGCTGAAGAACCAGGTTGTCAGGCCCATGGTTGAAGACCCAGGTTTTCAGGCCTGTGAGCAACTCTCTCTAGGAGAGAGAGTCTACTGGGAAGTGGTTTTCTCCCAGAGAGAGTCCAGCACCAGTTATGGAGCACTGAGAATTATTGATCCAGCATGTTGTCGAGACCCAGAGAGGGAGGTGAAGCAACCGATGGGTTGTGCTTATGAAGGTGTATACTCTCGGGTGGAACAAGTATGTGGGGAATGAAAGTCCATGAGTAGTGGGTGTAAGAAGGATCCTAAAGAGAATCCTTTCGGTTGCATTGTGTAGTTTCTTGTAACCTTGACCTAGTCTAGGATTCCCTTGCCTTGGGTGGAGCTTAGTCCCATCTCGGGGGTGACCCACTGCTGAGCATGATGAGCAGCATGGTCTAAGAATGAGAAGTTCGTGGAAGGTTTGCACGTAGTTGGAGTTACTCCAGTTTCAAATATAAGTATCATTATGTGTTTAATTTCAATTAAATGCATGTTTGTGATGCTTGTATATTTTCATGTATTACGTTGCATGTATGAATTGTTGTTAATTCCATTATTTATATATGTTAGCAATAATTTTGTGATTACTCTGTATTGTTTGGTTAAGTTTCATTGAATATGCATGTTATATATATATATATATATATATATATATATATATATATATATATATAATAATGTTCTACGTAGTAGCGTTTCCCGACAGTGTGGTTGATGGTCGGGGACGTTACAACCGAGAACTCAATGCAATGGAGACTATTCCTTCCTAAGGAAGGAGGATTGATCCAGGTGGATATCGGTGGCCACCCACCTATTCCAACTGGCTCATTTTGGCAGTGTTGTTCCTAGTTTTCGAGTTCCAAACTTCTGAGGTCGTTTTGAGGCCCTAAACAACGTTTTTAGGGCTCGTTATAGTCAAATTGTTGACAAAGGTAGATCCTAACGACAATATGTGTATTCCTCATATAGACCTTTCCAACGAGCTATCGTGCGCCCCAAACGAAGATCGTATGCCAAATATTCACCCTCAGAAAGTCGATACACCAAACTACCCAAAACAGGGTCCACAAAAATGTTGGCTTTTCATCTTTCGGGGTTAGGGTTTTGGGTTTTATTTATGTTAAAAATTTCTTTAGAGCCTCATTATGAATAATCTCATTGTGAATGCGAGTATCCATCACATATCTTCTCAGAGATAAGTTGCCACCATTCTAGCGAGTCTTTAGCTCTCTATTTTTATAGTCTTTGTACATTTTCGTTGATTAATAGAAATTGTGTATTACTATATATTTGTGTTTATGGTTGCATCTCTGGTATATTTCTGTTATATTTTTGGATATCTGATACATCCCTGTACATTTCTTTATTATATCTTCGCTCTCATTTCGTGTCAAAAATAATATGGATCAATAAATTACTAATATAAAATGTGAAAGGCAATACATTATGAAAACATAAATTACATAAGCTTTTTATGGTCATTTCTAAGGATGTTTCTAATGAGGCTGTCAATATTTCCATTTTGGAAGATCTACCCCAAGTAGATGATCTTATCAATGTAGTCAATAAGTTTCAAATCATGATTGCCAATAGAAGTTCCATGAAATGTGTGGGGTGTCGTAAAACAGTACCACCTAAAATCTCATATGTTTTCTATCAGCATTGGTGATTGTGAAATAGTGCTCGGTGTTGAATGATTATTCACTCTCAGCTCCATCACTATGGATTTTAAGGACTTAACCATGCAACTCCAACAAGAGGGACAACAGTACAAGTTCCAAGGCATCCCAACAGGCTCACTGAGATCATCAGTTCCTACCAAATGGAAAAGATACTTAATAAAGGTCATTCTCGCATTATTTCTCAACTCCATTCCATTCAAGAAATTGACACACCCTTTGTGCATCATGAACTTCAATCTATATTATCCCAACACTGGCAATCTATATTATCCCAACACTGGCTATTTTTAACACTCCCTATGGACTTCCCCCTTCCCATGGCATCCATGATTATTCCATTTCTCTAGTACTGAGCACTCTTCCTCACATTATTCTCCCTTATCATCATCCCTTTTCCCAGAAATATTAAATTGAGAAAATTGTTCAAGAATTGTTAGAAGTGGGTGTTATCCATCCTAGTACCAACCTTTATTCTTCTCCTATATTCATGGTACTCAATAAAGAAGGCGCTCGACACATGTGTTTTGAGTTTCGTTCCCTCAAAAAACTCACAATCAAAGACAAATTTCTTATTCTTGTCATCGATGACCTTTTAGATGAATTGAGTGGTGCTCAGTACTTTACCAAACTTAATCTCCATTATGGATACCACCAAATACATATGAAAGAGGAATACATTCTCAAGAGTTCATTTAGAACTCATGAGGGTAACTATGAGTTCTTGGTCATTCCCTTTGACCTGTGTAATGCCCCTCCACTTTTCAAAGTCACATGAATCATGTCTTCTATCCTTTCCTCTGTGATTTTGTCTTAGTTTTCTTTGATGATATTCTCATTTATAGTGAAACTTAGAAATCCCGTCTCATCCATCTAGATAAAGTTCTACGTATACTATCTAACCACAAACAATTTTTCAAACAATCTAAATGTGTTTTTGGAGCCACATATTGTCATCAAGGATGGTATGGTGTACCGATGGATCCTAAGAAAATTAAAGCTATGAAGGATGGACTTTGCCCTAAAACTCTTAATAGTTTGCATGATTTGGATTTATAAATGGAACGAAATGAAATACAGATATATATCAAAGAAACACATAGATATATAATGAAAATTGACTTCTATTAATAAAGAGAATATGTTGAAACTATAAAAATGTAGAATAAAACAAACTTGCTCGAATGGTGGTAGTTTATCTCTTAGAAGGCTATGATCATTCGGAAGAATATGAGTACAATGAGGATCCTAAGGCCTTTTTATCACAAAGAATAAATGAGAAAACCTTAAACATCCAAAAACCTAACCCTGGGAGATGAAACACCAAAAGGTTTGTGGGCCCCGATGGGGATAGTTGATACGTCAACTTCCCCAGGGAGTAACTTTTGCATACATTCTTCGTTTGGGGCACTCAATACATTGTCAGAAAGGTCTAGTCGAGAAGAACACATTTCGATTGGGTCCAGGAAAGAGCCTTTATGTTTCGCTTGAGCCTCGAAAATTTAAAAAAAAACATCGTTTAGGACCTCAAAACGGCCCCGGAAGTTTAGGACCCGAAAAACTGTAGAAAAACTGCTAAAATGGAAAACTATTATTTGATCTAGTGAAATAGGTGGGTGGTCACCGATATCCACCTGGATCATTCATCTCCCCCTAGGAATCAATGTTCCCCATTGTGTTGAGCACCCCCATCAAATGGGGAAACTTATGTTGAATTTGGCCTCGGATGAGCCACTTGCCTTGGTGCCGTGGCTAGCCTACTTTGACAACCTGATAAAGTTGGATCCTCTATTGGCGAGCACCCTTAACTTGAGTGTCCACAATCTTATCAATGGGTGTCTTTTCCATACAGTTAAGGTTGAGTTACGTCGGTGTCATCTTCTCTATTATCTCTTATGTGTCCAATAATGGTGGAATGTATGGCCGAAGGAGGTCCAAATTGAACACTAGGTGCAAGTCAAGGAAGGGGGGAATACTTAGCTCAAAAGCATTGACACCCACAACCTTGGTGATGGTGTAAGGTCCATAGCAAATTGGACAAATCTTTTGATGGGGTCCTATAAGACGCTCTTTCTGCAAATGGAACTTGACCCTGTCTCGCACCTAAAACTTGTGCAACACCCAATGTTAATCATGGCATTGCTTATACTTAGCATTGGCTTTCTGTAAAATATCATGGACATGTTGGTGGATGTGTTGAATTTGTTCAATAAACTTGGTTTCTTTGTCGGCCTTAAATTGAGCATGGGATGATTCTTCCTGTGTGGATGGAAGGGGTAGTGCGACATCAGTGGGACCCAATGGTTGAAATCTCAACCCCACCTGAAAGGGGATGTGGTCAGTTGAGCTATGAAGGGCTCTATTGTAGTTGTCTTGAACATAAGGGAGACTCTCATCCCATGTGTGTGGATGTTTGGAGTTGTACATGTGCAAGATATGCACGATCATTCTACTGACGACCTTTATTTGGCCATCAATTTAGGGGTGGAAAGTGATGGATTTGGTGAGATTGGTGTCCAATAGTGATTAGAGGCTTGACCAGAATGTGCTTAGGAACCTATTGTCCCGATCTGGTATGATGGTTTGTGGTATCTTGAAGTGTACCCACACTTGTTCGAAGAAGAGCTTGACAGTGGCCTCCACTATGATACTCTTCTTGCAGGCTATTAAAATGGCTATCTTAGAAAACCGATCAACAACCAAAAAAACATAGTCATTACCTTTCTTGGTTGAAGCAAGGCCAGACATGTAGTCCATCAAGATGTATTCTTGAGGCTATCAAGAGTAGGCACAAGGGTGTATAGGTTTGCTTCTTAGTGGTTTTTTTATTATCAATGTCAAACATGGTTGATCTCTAAAACTACAGACCTACTTCATGCTTCATATAATATGTCTAAGCATGGTAAAATGAAATATCAAGCCCCCACTCAACTCACTTGGACCCTCTCCAATTTTCATAAATTGTTAAGAAAACTAAATCGCCATATCAAGCCCTAATTCAAGATGCTTCGACAAGATTTGAGGTTCATATATCACAGATATATTAGTGTAGTATATGAAGGACATATGGTAAAGGTGGGTAAACAACTGAAAATCATAGTAAGAAAAGACATGGAGATATGTATTACAATTGTTAAGTGTAAAAGTAGCCAATAATAATGGGTTATATGCAAATTTTTATTATAAAAAATATAATTTAAATAATATTTAAAAGTTTTTTCATTGTTGAATTAATATATTATCTAATCACTCCTTACTTTTCCAATTGTCATTTGGCATCCATTATTATGAACTTTTCCAATTGTCATTTGGCATCCATTATTATGAAAAGATCATGAGCAACCCTATGAGAGGACACTTGACTTTTGCAATGTAGCTCTAATGAATAATTAAACGGCTAGATCAAGCCAAGATAGTGGGTTGTACCTATCTAAGCATATGATTTCCTATATGCAAAGTGGGAATTATTTCCTCTTACTCAAAGTTTTTGTGCTCGATCTATTTAACGATTGTTTCTAAATCATTCAAGGATGGGTTTTTTCCTTCTCTTGTTCGATTTGTTTGGTGAGTTTCAATCTTAAGGAAGCTATATATATATGCTTACATTTTAAATGGATTTTATATAAACAATGCAAACTATTCTTGTGTGTTTCCACGAGGTTTTTAAGAACTAAAACTCCTTTGATTAAATATATTAGGAAGAGAAAAAACAATAAATGTAGAGGTTTCACGTGAGATAGAGGATTCATTAAGCTTGCTATGTATGTATTTCAAGATAGAGTGTTTGTCCCATAGCTTTAGAGTGAGACCATATTTTTTTTTGCAACAATTTTGTTTACAACATTGGCTTTGTACCCACAATCATAGACATAAAGGTTATTGTCCATTTTGTAGAGAGGTGATCTCTATGTCAAATGTAGCTTAAATAAAGTTACTATCTTACAAAAAAATGTTAGGATTTGGTGACAACGAATTTCTCAAATGATGGATTTGGATCTTATTATTTTACGTTGGTTACAACTAAATAAACCAAGTTAGAATATGAATAGGGATTGCATTTAATAATCAGTTTCTTGTAAATGTATTTAAATACATGTAAGCCTATAGAGGCAGAGAGAGAGAGAGAGAGTGAGAACTTGTTAGTGTGATGTAATCTCCCTGATCTGAATAATAAGACAATTGATGTTTATGCTTGGTGGACGTAGCCCAACGTTTGGGTGAACCAAATGAAATCCATGTGTTCCTTATATGTGTGATTGTTAATTAACATATGTGAATTGTGTTTTCCGCATTTGCAATTCTAAGAAGTGGTATCAGAGCTGGTTGGAGGAGGGTCAAATTCTTAGAGAAACCGCAGAAGTGAAATCTGTGTGAGGTGCGTCGAATTCAACATCGCCGCAGGTCCTTCCTCTCGAAGGGTATGACGTCTTATTAGTCAAACCTACACTCATGCAAAATTGTTGAAATCGTCGCAGTTTGAGCTTGAAACACAGTCCGTAAATATTTCAAAATCACCACACTTCAGTAGTAATAAGAATCGGGAATCGTCGCGATCAAAATGTATCGAGAGGTGCGGAGACCCTTTGAGATCGTCACACTCCAGTGATAAAGTGAGGTGCGGCGACTCTCTTAAATCAAAAAGTCACGATCTCTTAAATTAAATTCGCATGGTTTTAAAAGGGCATGTTTTTAAAGTCGTGGTAAAAACTTAAGGTAAAAAATTTATGGTATGAATAATTTTGCACAAGTCACGTGGAGGTATAAAAGGAAGTACTATATTTGGAATATAGTATTTGGAATATAATATTTAAAAGAGTAGAGAAATTAAAATTTAAAAAGTGGATGTTTTAAAAGTGATTTTTTTTTTATAAAAGTTTTCTTATTAAACTTTTTTATATATTATTAAAAGGTTTTTAAATTAAACTTTTTAACTAATTATTCCTCTATATTATTTTTTAAAAGATTTGGTTATTATAAGTAGTGATTTGGGTATTAGGAGATTTTTTGTGTAAATGGTTAAGATGTAGAGTTTGAAGTTTGAAGTTGAAAAGTTCAGCGGTAAAAACAACTTTGAGATCCGGAAGCTTGCGATGCGGGATTTACTTGAGCAACAAGGGTTGCAAAAAGCATTGGCAGACAAGTCAAAGAAACCAACAGACATGACGGAATGGGAATGGGAAGATCTAGATGTGAAAGCTCTTAGTATCATTCGTTTATGTCTGACAGATGAGGTTCTGTTTAATATCGTAGGAGAGGATACAACATCAGGCTTATGGAGCAAGTTGGAAAGTCTATATATGACGAAGTCCTTGATGAACTGAATCTACTTGAAGAAACAGTTGTACAGTTTGCGGATGAAAGAAGATACAAAAGTTGTTGACCATTTAAATACCTTCAATACCCTTATAGTTCAATTGACTAGTATGGAAGTTAAATTTGAAGATGAAGATAAGGCTATTACACTATTGTGTTCGTTGCCTAAGTCTTGGGATAATCTAGTCACCTCTATTAGCTTTAGCTCAGCAGATTTTTTAGATTATGACTCTGTTGTGAGAGCTTTGTTGGTTGAGGAGATGAGGAGAAACTCTAGTCAAGAAACCTCAACTTCAGAGGCGATGTTGCTCAAAGGTCGAACTAAAGAACGGAATGAGAGATGTTTTTCTCAATCTAAGTCAAGACATAGAAAGGGTAAAGAAAAATGTTAGTACTATGGAAAAACAGGACATCTCAAGAAAGATTGTTGGAAGAGAAAGGAATCTGAGGAAAACTCTACGAAGGAAGCAAATTTGGCTGTAACAAATTCAGGTATGACTGATCAAGTTTTATCTGTTTCTAGTAATTTACAATATCAAGAAGAATGGAAGTTAGATTCAGGTGCCTCCCACCACATGTGCTCACATAGAAATTGGTTCATTTCTTACCAATCTGTTGATGAGGGTGTAGTGTTAATGGGAAATGGTATTCCTTGTAAAACTGTTGGGGTTGGCAGTATTAGAATCAGGATGTTCGATGGTATTGTTAGGGAATTAACAGATGTTAGATATGTACCTGAGCTTAAATCAAATTTGATTTCATTAGGAGTGTTGGATTCTTGTGGATATAAGTATACAGGTCAAGGTGGAGCACTCACATTGTCGAAAGGTAATTTAGTAGTGATGAAGGTAGTATTGAAGTGGCATCTGAAGTGACAGATGTATCTTCTTGTTTATGGTGGAAGCATCAAGGTCATAAGAGAAAGAAATAATTGCAGGTACTGGTAAGCGGTAAATCATTTCCAGACTTAAAATCTTTGTTTCTGAATTCCTGCTTGTTTTATATTTCTGCAAGTTATGATGGTGGTATAAAGGGATGTTGTGTGTGGGATCATACTTCTCACAAGGTCATCATTGACAAAGATATAGTATGTATGGAACAACCAAAAGGGTTGATTCAAGATCGCAATGGTAAATTTGTTTGCATGCTAGATAATTCATTGTATGGCCTATTGGTACCCAGGCAAATATACAAGAGGTTTGAATCCTTCATAGTGAGTCATAATTTTTCAAAAGGTAGGAATGACTATACAATTTATAGTACATTCACAGTCTTGATGTTATTTGTTGATGATATGCTCGATGCAAGCCAAAGCATGGATAAAATCAGTAAGAAAATGACTCAGGTGGACATGACAATTCAGATGAGGGATCAAGGAGCAGCGAAACAAATTATGGGCATGGAAGTATATATAGATGGTAATGGTAAGTTGTGGTTGGAGTTCATTATGAACATTGTAAAACCAATCTATATCCCTCTTGGTTTCCATTATAAGTTTTCTTCAAGCATAGGTCCTGTCTATAAAGAAGAAAATGTTATGTTTCGTGTAAGTTCAGTAGGAGGTTTGTTGTATGTGATGAAATGGTTAAGACCAAATGTTTCACATGCTAATGATGTTGTCAGATACGTGACAGATTCAGGGGTTGCAGTGAAATGGGTGCTTCAACGTTTGAGAAACACAAATGTCACCTATAACGGTTACACTGAGATTGTTTGTGATAATTGTAATGTATATTTTATAGGTGTTTTGGATAGGAGGAGATCTATCATTAAATATGTCTCACAACACAATTGTGGAAGACATGTTTGAGGTGGAGTGACCCCTCGGGAAATCCAAACTCATGCAAGTCACACAGGCGAGATCATGAAACCAGTTTTATTAGAGAAGTTGCAGTGGTGCTTGGCTTCTGTTGGCTTGCAGAAAAGGTGATGAACAAAAGAAAGGAGTAAGGTATCAGGTTAATTGTTGTCAAGGTGGATATAGTTGGGATTTGGTGACAACGAATTCCTCAAAGGATGGATTTGGATCCTATTATTCTGTGTTGATTATAACCATATAGACCAAGTTAGAATATGGACAGGGATTGCATTTAATAATCAGTTTCTTGTAAATGTATATAAATACATGTAAGCTCATAGAGGCAGAGAGAGAGAGACAGAGTGAGAACTTGTTAATCTGATGTAATCTCCATGATCGGAATAATAAGACAACCAATGCCTATGCTTGGTGGACATAACCCAACGTTTGGTTGAACCACGTGAAATCCATATGTTCCTTATCTGTGTGATTGTTAATTATCATATGTGAATTGTGTTTTCCACATTTGCAATTCTAACATAAAAATGTCAAAACATTGTCTTTTTTTAATGTCACATTTTTCTTTATATGTTAAGTTAATATGAATATATTATCGTTAGAATGCAAATGTTGAGTTCACCATAGATATCAATATCAACCATTTTAGCCATTTTTATGTATTTTTTAATATTAATTTTTTTTATGTTATATTAATTTTTTATTAATAATTTATTATGATACTTTTTATTATAAAAAGTCGTTTAATGTTAGTTCTCCATGAATATATTATTGGGATGAAAATGGTGAATTAACATCATGAAAATTTGTTAACAATTATATTTTTTTAATTAGTAATATGAACTTTGAGTTTATATAAACATAATATTAATTTTTTTATGTTATATTAATTTTTTATTAATAATTTATTATGATACTTTTTATTATAAAAAGTCGTTTAATGTTAGTTCTCCATGAATATATTATTGGGATGAAAATGGCGAATTAACATCATGAAAATTTGTTAACAATTATATTTTTTTAATTAGTAATATGAACTTTGAGTTTATATAAACATGTTAGAAATTCAACATGTATTAACATATTTAAGTTAAAAATACAAAATTTTGCATTTCTTATTAATTGTAATATGAACTTTGAGTTTTGTAAAAACATGTTAGGAATTTAACTTTATATTTATGCTGAAAGGCGTATACCTATTGACAATGGGCATATTTAATAGGGATTTAGTGCTTAATAAGTTTTCTATGGACAGGATTAAATATAGCTGGAATATTCTTAGTAGTCACACAAAATAAATGGATGTGATTTGTGTTTACTTTTTTACATTTACCTAATCATATTTAAAAATTACTTTGATAGCTAACTGATTGCCACCTAAGTGATTAACAGAAATTAAAATATTAACACCAGATAAATGAAGCTCAACCATTTATTTGTTAATCAATAATAAAATTTAATATATTCTTTTAAGGATTCCGCGTTGATCAGCCACAATTATGTGGCTGTGCTAGTAATATATTTAAGTTAGAAATACAAAATTTTGTATTTCATATTAATTGTATTAATTTTGAATTTGTGTGTTGTATTTTAAACATAATTCTATATTAATGTATTTAGAGATATTTAGAGATATTGATGTATTTTGGTTTTAATAATAATAATAATAATAATAATCAATTTTAAGGTTAGGGATACTAAATTGTTGTCTAAGACCTTCTCACAACTTGTGAGAGGTGGGACAAGAGACCTCTCGAGGCAGCTATTTGACTCCTAAAATCTACAAGATATACATACCATACTCTTTTGGATTTGAAAAAGAGTTACATAAATTTACTATGCTACTATGAATCTGCTTATGAAAACTTTACTACAGTAATATCAATTCCACTATCAATTAGAGGATATTTCTGAGCTCTTCACAACAATAATATCAATTCCTCTATCAATTAGAGGATATTTCTGGGCTCTTCACAACAAGAATGATTGGTGACTTTGAACCTTGTCCAATGGTGAAAAACTCCAAACTTTCCACCATTGAATCCAACCCATTTAGACAATTGAAGATCTTCTTATAAGTTAAAAGGAGATCAAGATTTATTTGAGATTTATTTTGGAACAACTATTTAAAGGTACGAGGATTAGCAGATTTTCCCTTCTCAAACTCCTCATAGAAGGGAACATGCGGTGCACCACAGAAGGTGATCCCCAGAGAGCCATGTTATCCAGCTATCAACCCCAAAAAATCAGTCTATTAGCCTCTCTAGATCAGGAAAGATCCCCTCTTTAATCTGGATTTTGACCTTCACCGTCTCAATAGTCTCAGAATTATCCACCTGCACAGTGTAATTTTCCTGGAAAGGGTTTTGACGGAAGATCTGAAAAAAACCCTGGCGTAATAAAACTAGAACTTTCCTGCTAACATTTCGTCAAACAAATGGTGAGCATCCTATTCTTTGGCACATAGATCTGCAAATCATGTCTTGCATGCATTTCTTCAAACAGATGGTTGGAATCAGCCGGCCTTTGGTACTCTGCCAACTTGAAACTGTTGGTGTCAAACAACCGACCTTTGGTTCTCCAATTTGGCAAAAAGCCGTCCACAGTCCAAGTTTCTGGCAGTCGAAATTACCTCATGAATCGTCCGCTAGACCGCAATTTGATCGAATCTGCGGACGTTCTCGTGTTGGCAAAGCCCCGCCTGTCACAGGAGAAGGAATTGGTTGTCGTGTTGGCAAAGCCCTGCTTGTCACAGGAGAAGGAACTGTCCTGAGAGACGCGCGTGCTGCCAAAGTCGAAGGCGTCCCAAATTCAAGAAACAGAAAACCATGGATTGAATAGGCGGTTGCTGCAATCTCATGGACTCCATCAGCTTCCAGAGCTTGATCAATAAAAGCAGCGAGTCAGTGCGATTCGAATCTCTCAAATTTGTTTTCTTTCATTTTTTCTAAAAAAACAATTCGCTTTATATTCATAACGAAAATATAAACTGTTCAGTACAAAATATCATCAATCGAGAGGACCCTAATACAACCGAGAAAGGCAAAGCAAGTCTTGAAAATACTATTAGCAAAAAGCCAAACAAAACCCAACCTAGCTTGGATCTCCAATCCAAGATTACCTCAAGGCCCACGTGACTCCCCACTTCGCCAAAAATTCTACCTTACAGACTCCCAAAAACATATTACACAAATTAAAAAAGGTCTAAGAACATACGAGGACCTTCGTGGGCCCCAATACATTGATAATATCCAATTTTCCCAGGAGGCTGTAGAAGCGCCTGCTTAGAGAGTGTATCTGTTGTTGTATTTTCTTCTCGGAACACATGTTGAAAGAAAATAGAATGAAAGTTTTATAAGATTAAGAATTTTGTCCTTCCAACACTCCAAATTAATCACATGTAGGTGGCCCTTGCCTCGCAGCCAGTCAATGACAATCTTAGAATCGCCTCGAACAAAAAGCTCTGAAATATTCAGCTGGACAACAAGTGTGAGAAAGGCCCACGCTCCTAGTAACTCTGCTTTGGTGTTTGTCCCTGAACCACAATTAAAATACCATTTAAAAATTTTGTATTCGGTGACCCTGATAACCCCTCCCACTCCACTATTCAATCCTATTGACACAGCCGCCCCATCAAACCATCCAGAAGTATCCCTTACCATAGGACCCAAAAGCAACCTCCTCGGCTTCTTTATTTTTGTTGGTGTTTTATAATCTCCCATTACAGATATAGACAGATAGGCCACCTTATGGATAGATGGTGATCCTTCCTCAAAAATAGCATGATTTCTTTCTAACTAGATGTTCCAACAAATGTAAGCCAGAAGGGAGGAGTAGCTTGTGTTTAGGAGTTTCCAGTTTTTAAAACAGTAAAAAATGGAGCTGCTAGACCACCGTCTCGAAAGATTTAAGGAATAAAGTGCTCTTTCCCAAACAACTCTCATGAATGGACATCCAACAAATAAGTGCAAGGTAGATTTTGAGTCTTTCTTGCACAAGAAGCAGCATCTCGGGCCTTCAAATCCTCTTCGCTGCAAGTAATCCCACAAGAGTAATTTGTTTTCCACAGAAAAAAGTTTTATTTTTAATGGGAAGTCCCATGTCCATAGGTTTTTTCTCCACCCACCGATCAAATAGGCATGTTTCTTTTTTTCAATGGCCTCATGGGCATTTTTTATTGTGATCCTGCCCGAGCTATCGCCTCCTAACCATTTCAATTCATCTGACCTCTGTAATAATTGTATTCCACTGGTAATGAGTGCACTTCAAAAAACCTGCCATTCAATTGCAAGTGCCCCTCCTAAATCCAAATCAACACTTGAGATCCAATTGAGACCTATCAAACCCTAGCAAGGCACTCTGCAAGCCTGAAATAAAAAATATATACCTCGCTGATTAAGAATCTCTATCAAGTCTTCTGAAAATGTAGACACATCTCCCATCCCAAGGATTTGATCTTTTCCAATGACTATTGAGGAACCTGAACCCGGATACCAAGTGAGCCAATGCAATAAGATGTGCAAGGATTTATGAAGATATTTCCAAGTCTTGGATACAAAGGTTCCAATGATCAGGACTGTCCTGATCCAACGCTCAACTGAGACAGAGGGGAGATATTTTTCTTTAATAACTCGGTGCCAAAAACCATCCACCATCAACGCCCGCCAAAGGGTGTTTTCCGCCATGGCAGGACTGAAACTGAATAAGTTCCTCATCCCCCATACCTCTTTGGGTGAGCTATGTGTTGCCAACTACATAGATGGAAACCCTTTTTTTTTCTTTTCCCATTCCAAAGAAATTTGTAGACGATTTGACGAATTCTGTGGAGGACCAAAGCAGGGATATTTGCCAAAGTCAGCCAATAAACCGGTTGGCTTTCTAAGATCGCCTTGGCTTGAACAAGTCGACCACCCAAAATCAACCATCTATCACACCAATGATTGATTCTATTTTCATATTTCATTAACAACTAGTTCCAATCTTCTGCTTTGGTCATAATGAGAATATCATTAGCAAATAGGAGATGAAGAATCCGAATGAGTCTAGAAACTTTGATACCCGTCATCGATCCTTCACCTTAACTTTTTTTAATAGCTAAGCTCAGGCCTTCCATAACTATTGTAAAAATCAAAGGAGATAGTGGGCATCCTTGTCTGAGACCCCTGCCGCTATTAAAGAACTCAGTTGGTTCGCCATATATAAGGATTGCATAGGTAGCTGTAGTAATACATCCCATAATCTACTTGGTCGTTTGCAGTCTGAAACCACTTTAAAGAAGTACTAATCTGAGGTAATCCCAGCTTATGCAGTCATAAGCTTTCTTTAGATCGATCTTGAGGATCAAAGATTGTAACTTTTTCTCCCTGATGCTATGAATACACTCATGCGCAGTTCCTATAACATCAATGATTTTCCTATGTTTTAAAAAACCAAACTCTTCCTCAGAGATTTTGCACGACAAGATAGGCCTGATGCGATTAGCAATAATCTTATAGCAAAGATTGCAAAGAGAAATCAGTCAAAAATCACCAAAGGAGGTTGACCCATTAACCTTGGGAATAAGTGCTATAAAAGTCGAATTCATAGATCTATTCACCATGCTAGATAAACAGGATTCTTCGACAGCCTCCACTAAGTCCCCAGCAAGCAAATCAAAAAAGTGTAGGAAGAACTCCACTATCCATCTGTCTGGACCAGGACTCTTGTCCTTGGTGAAACCCCTCAGAATCTCCAAGACTTCTTCCTTCGTGCATAGGTTTTCCAACATTTGAACCTCCTCCTCTATGGTCAATCTTGGATAAAGGCGAACCGAAGCTATCTGATCCACAATCGAATTATTTGATTCTTTATAAAAGGTGTTGAAGTGTCTTAAGGCTTCTGTCTTTATAACCTCTTGCCTTATATGAAATTGTGTAGTCCTTAACTTCCCAAAGATGTTTTTTTTTCCTCCTGAAAGTTGCAAACCGACGGAAGTATTTGGTGTTCCTGTCCCCTGAAAGAATCCAAGTTGCCCTACTCTTTTGACGCCATAGTTCATCATCGACCTGTAGCATTCTTTTCCTTTCCGTCTCAAGTGTTAACAATCAACGATTAAGTTCTGTAAGAGAGTGATGTTCTAGACTAGCTTTTGTGAGTAAGACAATCTCTTCCTCAATCTTTTCTAGTGACTAAAGATCACTTTTTTTTTAACTACAATCCACTTCTTAACTCTGGATTTTAATCTACAGAGTTTCCCAACCAATCTTAACTGCGTCCTTTCTCCCAATGTATTCTTCCGAGAGCTCCACTCTTCTCTAACAATTTTATCGAAGTTTTCATCCTTCAACAACATCGAGTTAAATTTAAAAGGAAAAGAATCTGACTTGATGCCATAGTCCAACTGAAAAATCACTGGGACATGATCCAAAATAAATGGGAGCTCCACCCAAGATCTAAAAAAGGCAAATTCATTTAGTAAAGCTACTAAAGCATAAACTCTATCCAATCTTTTTTGAATGCCCTCCGCCCCAAGTCTACAATTGCGCCAACTTGGCAGAACCTCGGAAGGCTTAACATCCACTAAGTGATGATTAGTAAAAAGATCTCTGAAAAATGTCGCATGTGGGTCAACTAAGGCCTTCTCCCCCCAAATTTCATCAACACCCATGGAGAAGTTTAAATCACCGGCAAGTATGAGGTTATTTTGGTCCAAAAGTCCCTTTGCTTCCAAAATCTCCCAAAATTGTCTGTGACCAGAGCACGGTCCATACACATTAATCAAACTTATCCTTATTTTATCCGGTAAATGAACACATGTTAATAAAATGCCACCTGCACACATAAACGATAAGAGATCAAGAGTGTTCGGATTCCACGCCACCAGAAGTCCTCCCAACTTCCCCACCAAGCTCACTGCACTAAACATCCAGGAAGGACATAAAGTGAACATAAAATTCCTGGTCTTTTCTTCATCAACAAGGGTCTCCTGTAGAAAAATTACATCTGGTTTAATTGTGGAAAGCAATCTGCGCATGGAGGGCAATGTTAGGGGGACTCCCACCCCTCTGATATTTAGAGTGAGGAGGATCATGATTTATCCCTGGCCAGGGCTTTCATGCCTCTAAGCGCCCCCGAATCCCGAGAAGAAGAAGAAGGTTGTTCAATAGTCGAAATGAGTTGCTCTTGTTTCTTACGAGCACTCCTAGTTTTGATAGGAGATAATTAGTTTTGATAGTTTTGAGTCCGACCAAGCTAGATTCTTTCCCTAGGCCTTCCTCCCAGAGTTTTGTTCACCCCTTATGTCACAAGCCGGATTTACATAAAGTTATGATCCCCAAAAGGTCTGTAGAGGTATGGGGCTAGTCGTCTCCCTCAGAGACAGAATGAGGGTGTCTACCACCGAATCTAAAGTCGGTTCCGTAGTGGGGATAATAATAGGAGGTATCGAAACCAAAGACGTCTCTGAAACAAGGAGAGGAGTAGACGTAATGGATTGTGTAAAGTTATCCGTAGTGGGAGGGTTCAAAGATGTGAGTGGAACAAAGAATTCAGAGGCAGTGGATGTTTGGGGTATGGGGGTCCTGACTTCACCAGAAGTGTGAGGCACTTTATCCACTACAGTCCCCATATTCTCCGTAAAAACCCGCGAATCATTGTGTAACTTAACAGAATTCACCAATAAGTCTCGTTCCCACAATGAAAGCTTAAAAAATAAGTTTGGACAGTAGTATTTCAGCTTACCTAACAGTGAGTCCGAGTCGCCTTCCTGAAAGTCTTCTGAGCACAAGTTCTCAAATTAATCAAAGCTTACGGCGCACTTAGTCTTCTAAGCACAAGTTCTCAAACTAATCAAAGCTTATGACGCACTTCTAATTTGCAATATATGTCTCTAAATGCTATTCTTATTTCATCCCTCAACTTATTCTTATTTCATCCTTCAATTTAAGTTTTTTTCTCGACTTATTTTTATTTTAGTTATTTTGTGAAAAGTTCAATATCAAATATTTTTTTTAGAATTTTTATTATTTAAATTTGGTTATGTAATTATTAGTGAAATTACAGTTTTTTATTATTTAAATTACATTTTTTTTTATGTATAAATGGATTCAATATCTTGAAAATTTTCTAATACATTTGTATTATATAATTACATCAGCGAAAATAATTTTAACAATTCTTTTAAATTTTTAACTAAATTTAAAAAAAAACATAATAAAAAAAAAAAATATTTAAACTAAACTTTATGAAAATTCTCTTCCATGAAAATATAAAGTACATTTCTTTTATTTTCTCACAAATTACATTTTAATTTTGTAAATGACTTCTTCAATATAAAAGAATAAAATATTTAGACTAAACTTTGTGAAAATCCTATTCCATGAAAATATAAAGCACATTCCTCTTATTTTCTCACAAATTTCCATTTCATTGTGTAGTAAATGACTTCTTCGGTTATAAAAAAAATTTAAATAATATAATAAAATCTAAAATTTTAAAAATTATCAATATAAAGCACATTCCTCTTATTTTCTCACAAATTACTTTTTCGGTTTATAAAAAAAATATAAATAATATAATAAAAAAAAAATATATGAAATTTAAAAAATTATTTGAGAAGATTTTTTTTTTATTAATTTATTTAATAAATTTAAATTAATATTTATTTAATAAATTAAAAATTAAAAATAAATTTATACTAATTTATATAAAATAATTATAAATAAATAAGGTAGTTTAACATGTTGTGATTTGGATTTTTTTAATATTTGGTTAAAAATTTAAAAGAATTGCATGAATTATAAATATTAATTGTTGAGATTGCACAATCCTAGTGTAATATATGTTTTTTCTATCAAGTGTTTAGAGAGATCAAATTTCTAGAGATGCAAACCTTTAACCTTTCTTCAAGTTTTGCACTCTAAAAAAGATTTTCACCTATGTGGAGTTGATCCCTCTACTTAATAAATCAGAAATTAAGATGAATCTATGAAAGTTAGGGAGAAAAACACCCATCAACCCAATTTTTATTATTATTATTTTAATGAATACAAAAAATAATCAAGCTCATAAAACATTTAGACTTCTCAAAAAACATTTAGTATTCTCACATATACAAGATACAATATTACTTATATGAAACAACCACAATGTCTTCTGAAATGTTCATTTGTTATGTGGTTAATGTTATTTTAAAAATACTCTATAGGACATATAGAGTCACTGGAATTATTGGTGACATCAAGACACTGAAATCGATGGTGACATGTAGATTGGTAATAAATATTGATTTTTTTATAAAATTATAAACACATAAAAATATATAAATTGATAGAGTGCAGAATGTTCTCGATTTCTGTTAAGAATTTAAAACTTTATAATTAAAAATAAAGAAAGGCAGAAAATTTTTTACTACCAAAGATTTGTACTTCCAAATTATTTTTACTGTTTACCATACATCTATCCTGGTCTATGTACAGACACAAAGACAAATGCAAAGAAACCGGAGAATTAAAACGCTGTTGATATTCCATCGCAAGATTTTTTTCCCGCAGAAAATTCACACTGAGAATATAATTTTTCATACAACGACAAATAAATGCAAATCGCAACATGATAAAGCGTTTATTGCAGCAAAACTTGAAATAGAAAGAAAATTTAGCCTGCACAGACAGACAGGAGCACGGAAGGACTAGTAATGGAGCACGGTTACATTGTATTCAACGACTGCGTTGCCGGTCTTTAGATCTATCGTATGGGTACGGGCGAGTGCATAGCCTCGAGCCAACCGAAACAATCCGCTTCCTCCCACGATCGGCATTTCTCTCACTTGTTCGAGCACCGCATTCTTCCCCACCATGGCGAGGGTGCTGCCGTTGTACTTGCCGCTCTCGAAAACAAAGGTGGAGGCCATCAGCAGATGGAATTTCTCTTGGCTCGAAGAAACATAGATACCTTGCGCTCTGCCCACCATTTTGGACTTTGCCTCCGGCCCTTCGGTAAGCCAGTCGTCCATAACCCTCACCATACCGAACTGAGTAAAGTAAGAGTCTGTGGTGGGAGCCGAGGCCACCTGCACGGCCGTCACATTTTTCCCTTCCAGTAAATCATGGAAATAGAAATGCAGGTGGCTCGTTTTCTCCCGCCCTAATTTGACCTTTGCTTGCGCCTCCGTTATGTGCAGGCAAGCCAACAATAGTACAGCGGCCGCTGCAATTGTTGCTGCCGAATAACCCTTGTTCGCCATCTCTCAAAAAAGGAGAATGAATTCCTCAATGCAGAGAAAGAGAGAAGAAAAGAAATGTATGGTGATGAAAGTCGACTTCCACTTTTATAACGTGGATGCCCGTGAAGAACTTTGTCTCTCTCTCTGTTGAATTATTGATTATTATTTTGTTTCTTCTTAGGCCATCCATAAACTTTTTCCTCGTGGGTGCCAGAATTTCTTTGTGGAAGCCCACATTTTCTATGACAGAATTCCACCGCCCGACGGCAACCAATGGCTTTTCACCGAAAGTGCTAAATGTACACTTGTACGACAGATTGCAGCCTTACATCCATTTTCTGGTCATGATCAAGGGATTCTCTAGCACAGCAACGCCGGTCACGCCACTACTGTTATTGAATCCCGACCCTGTGCATAGAAATTTAAGGGCTCGGCCATGCACAGTGCAGTGCATGAACCTACTACATCATTGACTGATACCAAAGCCACCTTCGTTCTTTCTAGATCCATGACATCACTCCACCTACCCTCACTATCGATTTTTATTTATTTATTGCAATTACTTAGATGCGATTTTAGGTTTTAATAACTGGATTTCCACGCGTCGCTTTGACTCTCATGCAACGAATTGAGTCGGTGAGATTATAAGTGGGATATTCTCACCGATTTGCATCCGACGGACTGGAATGGCATTCTAGAAAAAGAAGATAATTAAATATGATTATGAGAGACACCTAAAACTCCGGAGACTAAAATAAAGACTGGCATTCTAGAAAAAGAAGATAATTAAATATGATTATGAGAGACACCTAAAAATCTGGAGACTAAAAGAAAGACAGCAAGTCGTAACACAACAATGAGACTCAGAAAACGATTACTGTAGAATTCAAAACGCAAGACATAAAAGGTCGGTCCAGCCAGCCAGCCAGCCACCCACTTAATAAGGAATAATTTATTTTAAATGGTTTCGGTGCAACTTCATAATGCATGAGTTTGTTTGTTTTTTATATTAAAAATAATAGTTAAAAATATGTGTTTCTTCTTAAGAGATTCAAATTCAAGAGTAAGGTATGTATACTTTCATAAACTTTAGCAATTAAGTAACTGCTAGGAAGGGTCCTTTATCCTACAAATAAGGAGATCTCATACACCAATTTGATGTCTCACTTGAATGTAACCTTAAAATTAAATTATTATTATTTGTTAATTTTACATCATACTTTACTTAAAATTAAAGTATGAAATCTTTTTTGAGGGGAAACAAAACTATATATATATTATTTCTAGTAAGTTAAATTCTATGATATTTTATATAAAAGAAATAATATGCAAATAAAAATATATATTTTATTTTTTGTGAATTAAATTTTATGGTATTTGATATAAAAAATAATAATAATAGGCAAATAAAAATATATTAAAAAAAGAATGAAGAAGAATTTCAAATTTTATACATTAAAAAGAATACACTATAAAGAAATAATAATTGATAAAAATAAAAGTCATAGAGTTGCAGTTTTGAGTTTTAAAATTTTCCATTAAAGATTGAAGGTTATAGTAAGCCAATCAAGTGAAAATAAAGAGTAAGTCACAACACCAACACCACTTAGAAGAGTAGTAATAGTCATAACCTTCAATGGATGCTTGCACAAATCTTTTGTTGGGATTGAGATTCAATCTTGGGTTACCCTTTACATTATTTTTTATGTTAACCTTTCTATGGGGAGGCACTTAGACATAGCCATTTCTTGTAGACCTACATGTCACAATGATGGAGTCGATTAGGATATCCCTTGCTCAACGTTCGGTCTCCTTTCTTCGCTTGATGAAGCACGATTTCCTTTTCTATGCAAAATGTTGTTACTCGTCAAGGTTTTCCAAGTTTTCCTTTCACTTCTAAGACGTCTATTGTCCATGCTTTGTCATATTTTCTCAATTGACTTTTATTTGTCTCGCCATCAAGTTTTCTTACCATCATTTTCATAACTTCCCAATAAAAATCTTGACCACAAAAACATGTTCAAGATAAGAATCCTTTCTTCCTCTACAGTGTGACCTTGCCCTTGCTTAGTCGGTAACTTCCTTGTTTACTCGACATCTCGTATTTGGTATATCTCCTTCCTTTACAAAAAAAAGGTTATAAAGTACATCGATCAGTGGCTTGGTAAGTCAATACTTAGATGAATTTGTTGCTTTGTTTCATGGTGTTGTAGAGAAATTTGTCTACATACAGACAAAACCCTCTCATTGACCTTATTACAACCAAAAATGAACTCTAGGATAGATCATTGTGTTTTTCTTCCTCGATCTAATTCATGCAAGCATACTATGCAAATGTAGTAAGAAAGATGTACTCACCTTTAATTTGAAGGTTGTCCAATCGTATCCTTGGAAGACCTCCTTTAAGATCCATATCCTATGAAGCTACTGTTAGAATATAGAAGATTGTGCTCATTTTACCATTGACGATACCCTCGTCACCCAACCACTGGCCGAAGCCACCCTCCGAGCACCTTGACCTTGACCGAGAAGAGAATCTTGGTAGCAATCCAATAGCCAAGAGAGGCTAATGCACCAAGCAAGAAATAGAAACTAAGCTGAACAGATGATCCCACCCATAAGCTAGCACACCACTTTCCCAGCTCTCCCAAAAACTTGCGCACCAAAACTGCAACTGCTTGTGCAGATTTGGCTCTCTTTGCAACTGCTGAGATGATGAATAATGAAAACTGGCGCCCTGTATTTATAGTGAATTGGACAGGCTAATTGGGGCCGACTTCTCCTTTTGGGTATCAATAAATTCATTTTAAATGTATTTGTCCATCCAACAACTTGTCTAGGGTTTCCTTCAATTCTTTGCTTCCTTCCGGAGGATTCTAGTCTCGTCAGAAGTCACAATAGAGGTTCATACCTCCCGAAGATACCATAATATTAACACTCCCTCCTAGCTAGGGAGGTATGGTCTTGAGCACAACAGACCATTCAATTGGTAGCACTACAAGCACCTGTCATTATTATCCAACTGGATAATCTCCTATAACAACTGGTACAATATCAATTAATAGAACACACCTGTGTCTATTTAGGTAGTATGCAACTACTCAAACCGTGAAACATAGTCATAAATAGTGGAACAAATACACCACAGTAGTATATCTACTGTCATATATTCTTCATAACAAACATTTGATAGCAACCTGCATAGAAACAATGTTATGATAAAAACTGAATCATCTGGGCCAATCTTTCACTCACGTCTGTGAGATCTGAAAGAATATCTGCCCTCGGTATAGAATATCAATAATGGGCTATCTGCCCCAATCTTCTCAAACAAGGAAGAAGGGTTATTTCTGATTTTTGAGCCTAGACCATNGTATAGAATATCAATAATGGGCTATCTGCCCCAATCTTCTCAAACAAGGAAGAAGGATTATTTCTGATTTCTGAGCCTGGACCATTTCTCACCCTGGATCATTCTTCCTACACTAATTAAAGTGCACCATGGATAGAATGTATAAACCCTAAGAAATGTTTGGACCATTCCTCACCCTGAGCCATTCCTCCGACACTAAACAAAGTGTAACCTGGAGATAATGAGTCTGCCCTAAGGAATGACTGTCCTTGATTGCTGAGCCTGGACTATTCCCCACCCTGGGCCATTCCTCCGACACTAAACAAAGTGTAACCTGGAGAGAATGAGTCTTCCCTAAGGAATAACTGTCCAGACCATTCCCCACCCTGAGACATTCCTCCGACACTAAACAAAGTGTAACTTGGAGAGAATGAGTCTTCCCTAAGGAATGTTTGTCCTGGATAAACCTCCAAAACGGACCATTCTTCGAAACTGCTAACAACTGTGAACTTCGAAAGAATGACTGCCCGGCGAGGCAGACCATTCTACTTGACCACTACTCAGAGTGACTGCTAAGAAGAATGAATGTCCTGGACCACTCCCCATGTTAACCACAATGGGAAGTCGTTGTCTATGATACATCAACAATCAGTCTGCCTCCCATGTTAACTACAATGGGAAGTCACTGTCCATCAGAAATCTCAATCCACTTTCCGAATAGGAAAGCATCTGTCCAATCTAGACTAATTTTCAATTATAAAAATAAATAATGTTTTCAGTGCTCCCTCCTAACTGGAGAGTTATTTAGATCAAAAAAATAAATGTTCTTCAAGAATATTTTTCCGTACCTTCTCTAGCTTGGAGAATCTTCTCTTTTAGCTAAGGGAGTTATTTCCATGATCCCCATCTTCTCTCAGAAATATGCAAACATGATTTTGGATAGAGGTTTTGTCAGGATATCTGTTGTCTGCTCATCAGTGGGGATATAATCGAGCTTTACCTCTCCTTCTTAGAATTTATCTCGAATAAAGTAGTATTTGATCTCAATGTGCTTCGACCTTTCATGAAACACTGGATGTTTGGATAATCTTATGCAACTCTGATTATCACAATATATTATGGTCGATTATGGAGTCTGANCCATACTGCTTTTGTGCATTCTTCACAAGCTTCCATATACTCTGCTTTTGTTGTACTGAGTGCGACTGACTTCTGTTTCCTACTACCCCAAGATATCATAGCGGAGCCCAAGCTGAAACACATACCTGAAGTACTCTTTCTATCTTTTGCACTTCTTGCCCAATCAGAGTCTGTGAATCCATGAAGTTGAATATCACTGGATGCGGTATATCTCAAGCCATAGTTTATTTTCCCATGAATATATCTTAGGACATGCTTTGCAGCTATCCAATGTTCTTGTCTAGGTTCCACCTGGAACTGACTTAATGTATTTACAGTAAAGCAAATATCTGGTCGAGTATTTACCAAATACATCAATGATCCAATTAGCTACCGATATAGAGATGGATCTACTGGATCAGAATCTGGGACTTTCACTTTTCTTATATCCGCATTCATAGGAGTGTCCATGGACATACAGTCCATCATTCCAAACTTCTAAAGGATCTTTATTGCGTACTTTCCTTGTCCAAGGAATACTTCACCATGCTTCTGCCATACTTCTAGTCCCAAGTAATAGTGCATGAGACCTAGATATTTCATATCAAATTTAGAGGCTAAATCCTTCTTGCACTGGATGATTAGAGATTCTTCACCTGTTATGAATATATCATCAGCATATAATAGTAGAATCACAGGTGCGTTATCCACGAATTTCTAATAAAGGTTTGGATCCGCATGACTTTTGGAGAAACCAAGTCTTGTTAGATAGCTATCCATTCTGGCGTACCAAGCCCTTGGACCTTGCTTGAGTCAATATAGAGATTTCTTTAATATGCAAATGTGAGTGTCTCTGGAATGTACCTCAAATCCTTGAGGTTGTTCGATATATACTTCTTCTTCAATAGCTCCATTGAGAAAGGCTGTATTTACATCCATCTGGTGTAGATTCCATCCCATGGAAGAGACAAGAGATATGATAGCTCTGATGGAGGTATACCTTGCCACCGGAGCAAAGGTTTTGTCATAGTCTTCTCCCTCCTACTGGGAGAACCCTCTGGCCACGAATCTTGCCTTATATTTATCCACGCTTCCATCTACTGCATGTTTGATCTTGTATGCCCATTTTGAGGTTACCACTGATTTCTCTTTAGGTCTGGGTACAATTTCCCATACTTAATTTTTCATAATGGAATGATGTTCTTCTATCATAGCTTCTTTCCATTGTCCCTTTTTAACTACTTCTTTGAATGTAGTAGGTTCTTCATCTAGAAGCTTTGCCATGTATGCTACATAACTTGGGAATCTTTTCGGTCTTTTACTCTTCCTGGATGTTCCTTCTGAAACCTTGATTCTTTTTGTGTCTTGTAATGTGGCTTCAAGCCAAGCTGGTTGTTTCTTGTTCTTTGGTATATTATCTGGATCGATGTTCTCACATGGCTCCAGAGGATGACCAGGTTGATCCTTTTCGTTATTTTCGCTTTCTTTGTTTTCTTCATTTAGTTCTTCAATTTCTTCTTCTTCTATAGTTTCTTCAATAGATTTTCTGAAGGCCATCCTTTCATTGAATGTTACGTCTCTGCTTACTTCTATCTTGTGTTGTTTTGGAATATATATTCTGTAGGATTTGGATGAATCACTATATCCCACGAATATCCCCTTCTTTCCTGAGGGTTCTAGTTTATTTCTTTTATCTTTGGGAATATGAGAGTAAACTTGACATCCAAATATTCTTAAGTTTTCTACGTTAGGTTTCTTACCTAAGAATGCTTCTTCTAGTGTCATGTCATTCAGTATGCGATGAGGGATTCTATTCTGTACATATATTGCCATCATTGCTGCTTCTCCCCATAGAAACATGGATAGATTTTGATCGTTCAACAGGGCTTTTACTGTTTCTTCGATAGATTTGTTCTTTCTTTCTGCTACACTGTTTTGTTGAGGATTATGAGGAACAATCAGCTCCCTCCTAATCCCTGCTGATTTGCAGAATGAAACGAACTCCTTTGAGGTGTATTCTCCTCCATTATCTGTTCTTAATGTCTTGATCTTCTTGTTCGTAAGGTTTTCTATTTCAACCTTGAATTCTTGGAACTTGTTGAATACTTCGTCTTTTGATTTTAGTAGATACAACCACATCTTTCTTGAATAGTCATCTATGAAGGTTATGTAGTAGAGAGATCCTCCTAAAGATCTGACTGGCATTGGACCGCAAACATCTGAGTGTATTAGATCTAGGGTTTCCTTAGATCTGTTGTTGCTGCTTGGGAATGGTTTCTTGATATTCTTCCCAAGCGCGCATCCCTTGCAAATTCCTTCATGTGTGGATTTCAATTCTGGTATTCCTTCAACCATCTTTCTGAGGAAAGGTAATGCTTGATAATTGATATGAGTGTACCTGTTATGCCAAAGCTCATTAGGGTTGACTTCATCATGTACTAGAGCTTCTTCATTTCGTTCTAGTAGTCTATATAGATTTCCTTCACGTCTTCCAATAACCCTAGCATCTTCTATGCTGGAACTCTTATGCCATGATAACACTTTTCCATCCATGAAATCTATTCTGTTTCCTTTGTCTTCTAAACATGATATTGATACAAGATTCTTTTCTAAACCAGGTACATATAAAACATTGCTTAAGTGAACATGATTACCTGATTCCAACTTGACGGAGGCTTGTCCAAATCCTTCGACGGGATAAGTGCTTTTGTCTCCAAGCTCCACTTTGTATGATGTCTTTCTCTCATTGAGATTTGAGAGTCTAGCTTAATCTCCCGTCATGTGCCTAGAAGCTCCACTGTCGATTATCCACATATCATCTTCAATTGTACCGGTAAGTGTTGAGTAGTGTAAGAGACTGATTGTTTCACACATGTCTTTGGTTGACTAGTAACTGGTCATGCCTTGATCCAAAACTTCAACTTTGTCATTTATGTCTTCTGAGAGAGTCAATAGGTGCGTTGGGTTAGGGTACATCTGAATATCTTCTCCTAGAGCGAGATGCTCCATCACAAGTTGTCGGATCTGAGAATTAGGGTTTCTGCAACTGCTTCTGCTAGTAACCCTAGCTGCAGTGCTTTGGAAGTTGCTCCTTCTAGTAACCCTAGCGACCGTTTCTCAACGAGCTTCAATGTCTAGTAGTTATGTTTCCTTCCAGTGTTTTAGGCTGACTGAAGGGGTGTGGGCCCATAACCTGTTAGAATATAGAAGATTGTGCTCGTTTTACCATTGACGATACCCTTGTCACCCAATCACTAGCCTAAGCCACCCTCCAAGCACCTTGACCTTGACCAATAAGAGAATCCTGGTAGCAATCTAATAGCCAAGAGAAGCTAATGCACCAAGCAAGAAATAGAAACTAATATGAACAGATGATCCCACCCAGAAGCTAGCACACCACTTTCCCATCTCTCCCAGAAACTTGCGCACTAAAACTGCAACTACCTGTGCAGATTTGGCTCTCTCTGCAACTACTAAGATGATGAATAATGAAAACGGGTGCCCTGTAGTTATAGTGAACTGGGCAGGCTAACTAGGGCCGACTTCTCCTTCTAGGTATCAATAAATTCATTTTAAATTTATTTGTCCAGCCGACAACTTGTTTAGGCTTTCCTTCAATTCTTTGCTTCCTTCTAGAGGATTCTAGTCTCGTCATAAGTCACAATAGAGGTTCATACCTCTCGAAGCTACCATAATATTAACAGCTACTCCACCTACTCACCTATACAATAGACAAACAACAAACCCTCCTCAAATCCTATGGCATAATAAATTGGATTTGCAGGAAAGTAATTTTTTTCTAATATCTCAAGTTCTACTAGAATCCACCAAAACCAACTCATAGATATGATAAGAATGACTTGCAAAGAGTTTGGAGAGGGGGGGAACATATATCTATATTAAACAAAGTATATTACAACAAGTGAAATTATTACCTTGAGCCATGCGTGTTGTACTCCTTGTTCCAAGTCCTTGAATTCCTCCTTAGGCATGCTCACTTTGTTGAATAAGTGCAACCAACCACCATATCGATACAAGAAGACTAGAGATGCTCCCACATAGGCTATGGTCTCATTAGTGTTGATTTATAACACTCAACGATAAGAGAAAGATGATGACCAAAGACTCTTACACTCTTACTCAGTTTCCCGAGTGTGAGGACACTTAGACACTTAATTCATCTTCCTCATCCCCTTGATTGACCTCTTATTATCAGAACTTAGAAGAGCTTGGAGATAGGTTTATGGCATGTGAACTATGTGAACTAAGTGAAAACAAGGCATGCAAAAGTTCCATGTTGAATAATGCATCATGGCTAACCCATCTCTTAGTGATCTAGTCGAAACACTCCACTTCTAAAAGATCTATCGGTTGGTTGTAGGTTTTATATGGGAAACCCATGACCATCCCATGGGGGCTTCACCTTGTTGACCAATATCTTATCACGTTCAGTCATAAAGGGGGTTTTTAAATTGTGAAAAATAAAGTCAATATATTGTAGTTATTTTTTTTTTGGGGCGGGGGATGTGAGGTATGGGGAGGTTTATAGGTATTGGGGGGTATAAAAAGGGGTGTCTAGTAAAAATAGGGGTTCTTTTTATTGGAAATATGTATTGGGAGGGGTGTTCAACAAAAATATTTTGGGAGGTATTTATTAACATCTAGTGAAATTAGGGGTATTATTTAATATCCCATGAATGGATGTGTTATGTCATGGGTTCATGGGGTGAAGACCCCATGGACTGGCCACAATTGATCTATGAGGAAATCACGACTGGGCACACTTCTTCTAGGGAAAAGTGCAGCCAATGTTAATTACGAAATTTTACAAGAAAATTCCTTGGTACAAATTTGATTTCAACTTTATTACATCATTGAATTCTCTTCAAGGCCTACAGTGACAAATACAAGAGTAATAGATGCCCCTTAATGTGGCATGAGGTCACAAGAGGAACTAATGGCCAAAATACATGGAAGCAAGTGGATTAAGGAAGGAGTTCATAGATCAAGGAACCAGGAAGTACCTGGAAATAGACATCAACTATATATATATCACCCTTGAGGTAGGAATACTCATGCTCAAATGTATAGAAAAATCATGGCCTTAAATAAAATACACTATGGATCTATGAAATTATATGCAAGACTATGGCCACAAAAAAGTACATGGTGGATCCATGTCATATAATAGATCATAACCATGAGCAAATAAAATGTGTATATATGTGACTGCATATATCAAAAAGGCATCTAGCGAAAATGATATTGTCACTATGATCTTCAAAGTACTTTTTTAGTAGTGATATAATCTTGCAAAACTTGGGAAGGGTAGCATAGATGGAGAATGCCCCTAAACCTGAGGTCTTCAATCCAACCTCGTCGATTGTACAAATCTACATCATGCGAATAAATGAGTTGATATCGAGTATAGTAGAAACTACTTGATTACTAGTCATTGATGAATACCATTAAACGAACATGAGGGTACCCACCAATAATGAAAATGGAACCCAAGATACCCAGTACAATCTAGCAAGTGTAAATAAAGGATCTAGTTTCTAACACTTGTAGAATCTATTAATCAAGCGTCAATGTTGTAAACCCATTGTCAATCACAAGGAATCCTACCACTGATTTCTGCAAGTTCTAAGGTATTATTTGGTTTCTATATCCACTTCTTAGATAATGAGCTAGTGTCAATAGGAAGAGATCTGTCAAAGGAGGGCCTTAATGTATACCCCATCATTCAACAAAAAAGAATAATAAAGATTATTTTTGAACAAATGAATCATGAAGTATAATTGACACATGGATGGCCAACATGAAAGGTCAACAAAATTGCAAAATGGTTGGCTTAGACTCGACTTCCCTTGAACATATAGCATGACACAATGAGGACTTGGGCAACACTAACTCAAAATGATCGATGACATAGTTGTTGAGATCAATTCCTTCTTCCAAAATTTCCCTTCTTTTTCTATTTTCTCAACTTCATTTTTTCCATTTCTTTTCCCTCTTCTATACCTACCCTTATTCCCATTTTATTTTTTCCTTCTTTTATCCCTTTCTAGTTTCCATACTTAGTCACATTTTAAAAATCATGGGTTCTCGGGTAGGCAGATTCGTGGGTGTTCATCCCCATCCATGTTCCTATGTCATGAGTTCGACCGACCGCCTTGTTATAATAAACTTAACCATTTTACAACTTTGCGGGTTCACGGGTTCAAGCCTTCATATTCCAAGTTCTGGGATCTCCACTTTACACCCAAAAGGTCTGAGATCTACATTATGACCGTCAAACTTGTCATGGGTACCAAGCCCCTATGTATTTAATTTTTCTTGTATCCAAGTCCGAATGACTTCTTTGCAACGCTTAACTTATTTTTTATCGCTCATAATCGTGGGTTCGTGGGTTCCCAAGTTGGCGAGTCCACAAAAGGCTCCATATTCAAAATTTCTCTTATTTTTCCCCACCATATTCGTGCTTTTCCCAATATTCTTTAAGTGTGGTTTAATGCTAATAACTGATCATGCAGGCTCCGAAAAGATCACCATTAATAAGCGAAGGACTAGAGGAGATTTTTCATTAAATTGCATTAAAGCACAAATTTTCAAAGGTTACATTATTGTCATCTCTCCGAAATTATTCATTTCAAGTTATTATCCAGCTGAAAGAACAATGTCGTCAACCTATGGTAGTAGTAGCTAGACAACAGTTCTATGGTGATACTTTGAATATTTTTTGTCATGAAGACCAGAACTTTCAGTGGTCCAGAGCATATTCATATTACTCATCTCCTCCCGCACAAAAAGATGTAATCTGGACATTCATAATTGATTGCGCAGGGTGTGTTCCTAAGGTATTCGACTACAAATAACTTGTTACATGGTGCGTTGAGAAGTACATGCCGAGCCAACGAATTATACAACTCCAAGATCATTCCCCTATTTCCCTTTCAGCATAATTTTTTCGTAAGATATTGAAGCTCTCAGAGCCAAAACTTACCTTCAAAGGAGAAGACTACAGAGATTTTACAAAGAAACATGACAATGGTCTGGATCTCTTGCCTGAGTTTTTTGAGAATCTTGCATCTGTTCCAAAAGACATAACCAGGATTCAGGTCGACTCTTTTAAAAAACCCTTTCGGGAAATCGCTTAGTTGTTTACTAGGTTGATAGGTCAGGAAATCACTGCTACCATTTCTCGTATGATTCTTTATATTTTATAAATTTTACAGTTAAAGAACAGACTATCTTTGACTGGGGAAAATTTATTTCCGTTGAAATCTCATCCCAATTGTCACATTACAAAAGGGACAAGAAATTATTTATAGCTTCCTATTTGGTATTTGTGATAGTGTATTGCTGTCAATTTCCAAAATTGACTATATGTAAGAGGGTGAACTATGAAATGGATCCAGTTACCTTATGGTATCAGGCATTGTGGAGACACAAGACATCTCTGTATTTTTATGAAGATTACAATGATTTTGTTTCAGTCTTCAAAGGACTGTTGTTTGGTAAAAATACCGCCATGATATCTGACCAGGCTAAAAAATTCTTGGAGAAAAGGGGAAAGATAGAACAAATGGAAAATCACAGTGTCATCAGGATCTTCTGTTCCAAAGAAAATCCATATCTTCTTCCATACCATGTATATTGTTTATTACGGAAGTGGCAAGGAAATACAATTTCTGGCTACACTTTTTCCACGAAAAAAGGAAAAAGAAATTCATCCCCTTGCCATGGAAAATTGGAGATTTCATATTCAGAAACATAAATAAAATTAATGAGTTTGTGAATCACTTCAACAATGCAAATCTGAAATATGCCAAAACGATAAAGGGGGTTGACCCTAACAAAATATTTTCAGAACATATGTTGTCAGTAGGATTCAAGAACTCGTTCATTCATACTATCTTGAATGAAGAAGAAGATAACAACCAAGGTTCTCATGTACACAATGATGGTGACTTGGAAACAATACTTAGTACTAACGAGTTTTACAAGAAAAAAGAAAAAGGTCCTAGAGAAAAGAGCACTCAGTCTCCAGTTGTTACTCCTAAAACTAACACATCCTAGAGCAATGATCCAATGGCTCACTCAACTAGGAAAATTGCCAACATTAGTTCAAGCGGTGGAGAAGAGAAGAATCCTCCCCCTGGAAAAATCGAGAGCTCACACAAGCTCCCTCTAAGAAAAAAGAGGAAGAATGTAGTGCAGGAAGAAGAAGACAATCTCATAGAAAATGACATCAATAGATTCTCTCTTGAAGACATGGAGATCGAGGTTGATATGGAGAAAATGTTTCCCATAATTGATTAGCCGAGAAATATGTCCCAACAAAATTCCTCATTAGAAATCGTTGAGAATGAGACCTTTAGTGAAGAAGAGTCATTTATTTTCCTAAGTGATGTCTTTGACATGGAATCTAAAAAACTGATTATAGAAAAAGGTGATCAGAAAAATAAGAAGGGAAAATCTCGCTCAGAGGTTGACCTAAAAGATATGCTGCCATCCCAAATCTCTAAAATCCATAGAGAAACCATGGATGCTCTTGAAGATTCTATTGGTAGTCTAGAAGCAGAAAACACTAAATTCAAAGAAATGATCAGAGAGTTGGAGGATACCTTAATGCCTCTTCCAATTCTTTCCAGTCCTTTGTTAATGGTCAAACCTACCAAACCCATTGTTAAGTTGAAAGGATCTTCAAGCCTACTCACATCAATCAAGAGTTATGAAGAAAGAAATATTAAGAAGAGAATGTCATTAATAACAAAGGCATGGGAAGTTTTGAAAAATATTATTTCTTTTTTCTTGAGGGCACATGCCTTCCATGAATATCTGCAAGTTGATCTAAATAACGAAAATGATTTCTACATTGATGTTGTATTACCCTTTGGAATCAAATTCCCTAACATGACGAAACTGAGAAGAAGAGAGGAGGATTTCCTTCCACAAGTCGAATAAAACAGCTAAATGCTTGCTGGAAGGAAAAGATTAAAAATTTGAATAACATTGTTCAAGCATGCAGCGAAGCCATACTGAAAAAGAAACAATTGTTCAATAGACTCATAGAGATAGACCTAGCAGGAGGTACTAACGAAGTACAAGACCCTAAATTAATTTTCAACTCAATGTTCCTAGCAAAGAAACAATTTGACGAACAAGTTGAGATATTTAAAGGGTTATCAGTGGAAAAAGTTTATGGCGTACTCGAATATAATGAAGATGACATAGAAAGTTGGCTAGTGGATTATTCCATGAAAAATAAAGATATTGAGGAAGAAATACATGGTATTTCTCTTGACTTAAGAGACTTGGAAGGTGAGTTATTCAACAGTAAAATATGGTATGAGATAAAAATCACACCAATGAAAAACTATATTGAAGAATGGTTCAAAAAAGAAATTGACAAATTGACCAACAAAGGGAAAGAAAGAGTTGAGATGGAGACGGTTCCTGTAACAGTCGATGAAGACAATAAAAGGAAAACAACAAGCAAGTGAAGACACGAGATACCATCATAGTAAGTTTATGTTGATCACATCTTGCTTTCTTTATCCGTTCTTTCATCCATTTACTCCGCTTCTTTGACTAGAAAGGTTTAACCGAAGTTTGATAACTTCTCCATGTCTTCTTTCCAGATCTTGTTGTTCTATCATTTTCCACCATCCTCCTTCTACAAGATTAATTCTTGTTTATATTTTCTTTATGGTCCGCGGGATCCCCAATCTCATTCCTATGGACAAACTCATTTAAATTTCAAGGCTTTGTAACAGACTATATATTTTTCAGAAATTCAAAGAGAACTATTTTGGGATAATTTTTTACTGTTCTTTGTAACTCTAAGTTTTGAGTATAAAGTATTTTAGATTGATCTATCATTATCTTTATTTGAGATTCTCATGTGTCTACTCTGTTAAACTTCTCTTATGCGTGCAAACCATCTTCTTTTTATTTTATGTGATCAGAAATCTTTAGTTTAACTATGATGAATGTGAGGAAATTTTGTCTATCTTTTTCAAGTATATTAAGTGTGCAGTTCTTGGTCATTTCTAAGGAACTCTCTTAGAAAAAAACATTTTCTTTCTTGTTATTTTTTCTTGCAATCTTTATATTTCTTTGATTACCACGACATACTTCTGCAAAGTCCTATATTCTAAATATTTAGAGTCCGAATAAAATCTTAAAATAAAGAGGAGTACCATCTCTATAAAAATGTAGTGGGATTTGTATCCTCGTGAGGTTTCCGTTTCGGTCCTAACGGATTCAAGTGTCAATATTTTCGGCGACCATACTGGGGAATGAGTTGAAATTTGAAATCTAGTTTAGCATTTTTTGAAAAATACATGAATTTTCCCTAGGATGATCAACCCCACCTGGAAATTGGAATGAATAATCAACGAAACATCTTAAATTAGCTATATAATCTAGTAATAATGGCAGTTGAGTCCCGAGAATAATTAGAAAGGTCTTGGCAGATCTTAGCCCGAGAAGAAGAAGGAGAGATACTCCGAGGACAGAGGAGAGACAAGCGACAAGATCAAAGAAACCAAAGGCTAGCTAGAGCAACACAAGGAAAATCTCGGGATTGAAGATGGACGAATACAAGAGACCCATTACCAGAAGTAAAATAAAGAAACTTTGTATTCCTGGAACACCTCTAGACATGGTAGAAAGAAATGAACAACCGTGAGAAGAACGTCATGAAGAGAGACAAGGAGGTGGAAGAGGTGTTGCAACAAATAAAGAAGAGAAAAGAAGAATATGAGATTCCCCTTTAAATCTTCTAGGTTAGCAACATGACCTCCTTGTTCTCCCTAAGGGTACCTTGAAGGAATTTTTTGGAGACGAAACAATCGATGCCAACAAACACCTTAACTTATTTCTATATGTTTGTGATTTTCATTGTGTTGAATATGGTGATGTGATGGTAAGGTTATTTATTCAAACCTTATCAAGAAGAGCTTATGAATGGTATACGACATTACCCAGTAGGTCAATTTTCTTGTTTAATGATCTTGAAGCCATGTTCCCCGCTATTTTGACCCCTCCAGTTGCATATCATACCCTTCTCATTGATTTCACCCAAATTGGTTTGAGGAAGAATGAGAGAATAAGAAATTTTAATCTTACGCTCAATAAAACCTTGAGTAAGACTCTAGAAGATAAAATACCTAATGACCCAGTCATACTCGATCGTTATAAGAATTTGATGCCCCCAAATGTGAAATATGTTATCAGAACACCCCAGATGGATACCTTGGAGGAAGCAATGACTAAAGCCACTGAGATGGAAGAAATTATGATTGAGACGGGTGTCGACCCTGACATTATCTTGGGAAAAGTACAAAGGCAGCTAGGAGGCTTAAGTATTAATAATCAAGGAGCCTCTAGCTCAAGAAAGAGTAAAGAACTAAATCCATGACTAACTCAAAATCAAAAAATTAGAGGAGGATTTTTCAAGGGAACCATACCAGATGTGAAGGTAGACCCTGTTGCGGCACAAGAAACCAAGCAACAAATTGAAATTGCACAAATGAATAGAAATATCAAGAAAGTGCAGAACAATATAACTAGACTAATAAGAGGGGATAATTATGTAGCAAATTCGAGAATGTCAGTCCAAGAGAAAAGAAGGAACCCTCCCCAAGAAAACAAAGTGAGTTTTGAAAACATGGATAATCTACAAAGGCCAAGGGTTCCCAGGAAACAAACCCCCAATGCAATTGTTGTAGATTATGTATATGATGAGCAAATGGTTGAGCAAGAAAACTATTATTTACTTGATGAAAGTTTGGAAGTTGTATAGATGGATGGATTCAAGACGTCCATGTATATATTTGAACAAGGAGACAACGAACCCAACTCACAAGAAAACATTTCCCAGACAAAAGGATTTGTAAATAAATCCAAGAATAAAATGATTATGAAAAAGAAAACAAAAAAGATAAAAAATAAATAAATGAAAGAGAAAATGACAAATAGCGTTGGAAGTAAGAAGCAACACCTAATTTCAAAGTCCACTCATATGACATACAATGTTGTAGAGGACTTAACTAAACCAAGGATAACTTTTCCTTTTATAGAAGTGGTGAAGATTCCCCAAGAAAAGGAAAACATTTTGAGATTATTGGATGATCCGTCTGAAAAAGTGGAATGTCACATACCCACTACAAAAAAATAAAATTTTCCCTCTTCCTCAAGGGATAGAATCCCGAATTCCTACGGGGGCCTAGCGTAGGCTAGCTCTTCCCTATTCCACCTACATGTGATTGTTGGTTATGACCACGGGCCAAGCCAAGAGTTGCATTTCACGACTTAGCGATGCAAGAGAGTCAAGTCTTTCGACTCTTCAAACCCTGAAACTCGAAATCTTACCTTTGATGAGATCGACGGCTGTGAATATCCCCCTGATCCAAAGGTCCTGGCCGTACCGAGATTTTGATAACCAAAAAGTTCAAAATGCAATGACCCAAACCACTGGTCACTCCATTCCCCGAACTCTGATACGTGAGTTCTTGTACGATATCCAATGATCCTCAATGATTTGGATCCAATGGTCCAGTTCTTTTCAGAGTTCTGGGAAGCGGGAGTTCACGATGCAGCGACTCCAAATCTCTTGTCACTCCAATCCCTGAATTTCGATATGGGAATTCGTGTATGATATCAAATACCCTCATTGATATAGATCTGATGGTCACTACCCCTCTTGAGCTTAAGGGTGTTAAAAGACACTTAGTCTTAATCGCACGTCGGGGTTTCATATACCGGGATTTCGTGACTTGTGAAGATGAGGGGTCTTACCCTCTGGTTTCCCAGATGCTGAAACTTTAAAACTTATTCACACTAAACTGGCTCATCCATAGAGCGCATCGGGGTTTCGTATACCAAGATTTTGTGACTTGCGAAGATGAGGGGTCTTGTCCTCTAGTTTCCCAGATGCCGAAACTTTGACCGGCAGCCACGTGTCCCTCCAATGGATGGCTGCGAATACTTCAGGACTTTCAGGACTTCGTCGAGTCCACTCTCCTACCTATGCAAGGGTTGAAATCGATGGTCAATAGAGCTCTGACAAATCCTTGGATCTACGGTCCTGGATCCCATCGCTACTTGCGAAGGCTGAAGGGGTCGAGGTATTAACACCTTCGTTCCTTCCTCCAATCTAACAGTCGTGACAGACCTCGGATCCTCCGAAAGGATCTTGCCTATTCATCTATAAAATGAAAGGGTACTCTCTTTCGGTATTTGAAACTCGCTATCCTTCCTAAGCTTCGTCAGCTATGAAGGACTTGAGAGCTTTGTGCTCTTTCTTTTGGACTTGACTCTTAAAAGAGTCTTCAACACAAATATTATGCTCCTTCATCAAGGGGACTTTGGGGTTCTATTTGATCGTAGAGAGCCTATGCATATCTGCACTACCTCTCATGAGATTAACAAACTCCATCCTCCAAGGGACTCAGAATGACTAGGTGAGCAAACCATCGTACATGCAACTATGCCTAAGGTCAACGAGCTCACAGTTCATGGGTCTGTCTTAAGACACTACAAAAATCAAGAGTTTATGAGAACAAGTCATGTCTGAACCATATAATTCCTTACTTTCCTAATTATACAACCATGGATAAAATAGAAGGGATACAATATATCCATTAAGCATTCATTCACATTCCTGAAACATACACAGTATAACCAATTCATACACAGTTATGTCTAAATTACACAGGGTAGGAAATCGCTTATCTATTACAGGTTTCCGCCAACCAACTGACTGTGGGTGTTCGTCCTTCCACCCGATCATAGGCTCAGAGGCATTCATTCTTAGCACTCTGGCCACTCTCGTGCCAAGCCATGATATCACCAGGGAATTCTCACACTTCTCGAGGGTTCTTCCTCTGTTTCCACTTCTGTTTGGGTCCTATTCTCTGTAACTCAGAGCTTTCTCTCTCAGTTATGGCCTCAGCGAGGTTTCTTAGATGCTCCTCGGCATCAATCTCACGGCCTTCAGTTCATGACTCGCTGGAGAGCTTCGCGCATCTCCCTTGCGAGCTTATGCTCTTCTTGTTTGGTGTCTCCTCTCCCGTGTGTATCCCTCTTACCTTGGAAGGTTTGCCGACCTATCCTGTTCCTTCTGTCAGAAGGAAGCTCAGGTATGCAGGTCCCTGCCGTACTTTAGGCTGACAACCCATGTTTCCATTCATGGGGGTGGTTGATAATTCAACCACCAGTCCTTTCTTCATTAACTGATTTCTCTCCTTAAGATCCAAAGGAGGTTGTCATCCTCATCAAGGGAAATTTGGGGTTATTTGACATAACGAACCCTCTCTTATAGTTTTCACATTCTTCCTCTAGTGATATCATGGCCAGTACTTTCAAGGCTTCACCCCGACAGTCAGTTATTGACAACTCAAACAATAATACATTTACATTGTCCTCATGCATTAGCATGGTAATTCCTATTTTATGATTAATTACAAACTGGGGGAAACAGGGTGTTACAATTCCCTCCTCCTTAAAGGAACACTGTCCTTGGTGTTCTTCCTCAAAACACCTATCATGCCTTTCTAATTTAGCCACTTTAGAAGTCTTGACCTTTGTCCTTGGTCAGGTCCTATTTCAGGGTCTTAGTCTTCATCATCTGCCTTCAATAATTCTTGGACAACAAGCACATTAATCACAATTTTGTGTGAAAACATCTTACTGTTGTTTAAAATTCAAAAGGAAATTTGCATAATCTTAGCACAATACTTATCTGTGCAGTTTGTGGATCTGTATCCACATGGTAGTTTTGTTAACCATGCTCATCGCTTTCCTTGATGTACCCATTGGGTGCATGATTCCAATTCAATAGTTCACAAGAGCTATCATGATTTCATCTTCCTTTCCAAGGTTTTTCCGCACGGGAAACTACCCACTGTGTGCATGATCCCAATAGTTTACAAGAATTATTAAGGTCTCCTCTTCCTTGCGGTCACACACCCTCCAGGCCCAGGCTCAGGAATCCCCTTCACTGTTATACAGTCCCTCGGGTGATCCATCTTTCCCTGCCAAGGTTTTCTCATACAAGAAAATTTTAGAGACTCTATCGAGTCTTATAGTCGAGGCGTCCCTCAGACTTGCTCTGCTAAGGCGTACCTCCAGCTTGTGTTACCTCAACACAATAATTTTTTAGGCGATCATGGCTTATCACGAGGTTTTCATAGCTCAGTAGTAGCCATGTTCATCATATTCAACTTTGACATTCCTCATCTGTCCTTTATGGACATGTCTTTTCTTCTCACCTATATCACAGGTGTACAAAATTCATGAGAC
>JASDQU010102845.1:92183-104881 GCA_032191745.1 Picea mariana
TTTAAAATAACCACACTCCAAGTGTATCAGAAGATGCGGAAACCCTTTATGATCGCCACACTCTGGTAGTGAGAGGTGCGACGACTCCTCTTCAACATTCACATGTTTCTTTTCTTTTGAAAAACTCAAGGTAAAAACATATGATATTTTATAAAACGTGAACAAGTCACGTGGATGTTTTTTTAAAAAGGGTTAACTATATTTGGAATATAGTATGTAAAAAGGTATAGAGTGAATTAAAAAGGTAAAGAAGTGCATGCTTAAGGTGAATTGTTATAAAAGTGTTTTTTATTTTTATTTTAAAAATAAAAGGTGAGGTTTATATATTGACATTCTAATATTGTATTTAATATTAAATTTACATTAAATCTTTTATTAAATTTTTTTTTTAAACCTTTTGAGGTTTATATTATTATTCTTCAATATATTTTTTAAATGGAAGCACTGGGTATTAGGAGATTTTGTGCTAATGGTTAAGATGTAGAGTTTGAAGTTTGAAGTTGAAAAGTTGAGTTGTAAAAGCAAATTTCAGGTCTAGAAGCTCAAGATGCGGAATTTACTCTTGCAACAAGGGTTGCAAAAAGCATTGGGAGGCAATTCAAAGAAAGAAACCACTACGACGAATGAGGAATGGGAATATCTCAATGCAAAATTTCTTCGTACCATTTGTTTATGTCTAGAGGATGATGTTTTGTTTAATATCGTAGAAGAGGATACAACATCAGGGTTATGGAGCAAGTTGGAAAGTCTATATATGGCGAAGTCCTTGACGAGCAAAATCTACTTGAAGAGACAATTGTACAGGTTGTGGATGAAAGAAGGTACAAAAGTTGTTGACCATTTAAATACCTTCAATACCCTTATAGTTCAATTGACTAGTATGGAAGTGAAATTCGAAGATGAAGATAAGGCTATTAGACTATTATGTTCGTTGCCTAAGTATTGGGATAATCTAGTCACCTCTATTAGCTTTAGCTCAACACATGTTTTAGATTATGACTCTATTGTGGGAGTTTTGTTGGTTGAGGAGATGAGGAGAAAATCTAATAAAGAAACCTCATCTTAGAGGAGATGCTAGTCAGAGGTCGAACTAAAGAGAACAATGAGAGAAGTTTTTCTAGATCTAATTCAAGACACATAAAGGGTAAAGAAAAATGTTGGTACTATGGAAAAACATGACATCTCAAGAAAGATTGTTGGAAGAGAAAGGAATATCAGGAAAACTCTACAAAGGAAGCAAATTTGGCTATAACAAATTCAAGTATGAATGATCAAGTTTTATCCGTTTCTAGTAATTTACAATATCAAGAAGAATGGAAGTTAGATTCAGGTGCCTCCCACCACATGTGCTCACATAGAAATTGGTTCATTTCTTACCAATCTGTTGATGAGGGTGTAGTGTTTATGGGAAATGGTATTCCCTGTAAAACTGTTGGGGTTGGCAGTACTAGAATCAGAAAGTTTGATGGTATTGTTAGGGAATTAAGGAATGTTAGATGTGTACCTGAGCTTAAATCAAATATGATTTCATTGAGAGTGTTGGATTCTTGTGGATATAAGTACAGAGGTCAAGGTGGAGCACTCACATTGTCAAAAGGTAGTTTAGTACTGATGAAGGCAACACAGGTTAATAACCTTTATACGTTGGAAGGCGGTAGTGAAGTATCATCTAAAGTGACAGACATATATTCTTGTTTATGGAAGAAGCATCAAGGTCATAAGAGCAAGAAAGAATTGCAGGTACTCGTAAGTGCTAAATCATTTCCAGACTTAAAATCTTTGTTTCTAAATTCCTGCTTGTTTTATATCTCTGCAAGTTATGATGATGGTATAAAGGGATGTTGTGTGTGAGATCGTACTTCTCACAGGGTCATCATTGACATAGATATAATATGTATGGAACAACCAAAAGGGTTGATTCAAGATCGCAACAGTAAATTTGTTTGCATGCTAGATAATTCATTATATGGCCTATTGGTAACCATGCAAATATACAAGAGGTTTGAATCCTACATAGTGAGTTAGAATTTTCAAAGAGTAGGAATGACTATATAGTTTATAGTACATTCACATTCTTGATGTTATTTGCTGATGATATGCTCAATGCAAGCCGAAGCATGGATAAAATGAGTAAGAAGGTGGACAGGGCAATTCAGATAAGGGATCAAGGAGCAACAAAAAAAATTATGTGAATGGAAGTACACAGAGATGGTAATGATAAGTTGTGGTTGGAGTTGAGTATGAACATTGTAAAACCAGTTTTTATCTCTCTTGCTTTCCATTCTAATCTTTCTTCAAGCATAGGGCTATCTATAAAGAAGAAAAGGTTATGTCTCATGTATGTTCAGTAGGAGGTCTGTTGTATGTGATGAAATGGTTAAGACTATATGTTTCACATGCTAATGATGTTGTGAGAAACGTGACAGATTCAGGTGTTGCAGTGAAATGGGTGCTTCACCGTTTGAGAAGAACAAATGTTACCTATAATGGTTACACTGTCTGTGATAATTGTAATGTATATATTTACAGGTGTTTTGGATAGGAGGATATCTATCATTAAATATTTCTTACAACACAGTTGTGCAACACATGTTGGAGGTGGAGTGACCCCTAAGTAAATCCAAACTCGTACAAGTCACATAGGGGAGATCATGAAACCAGTTTTATCAGAGAAGTTGCAGTGGTGCTTGGCTTCTCTTGGATTGCAGAAAAAGTGATGAAAAAAAAGGAGCAAGTTATCGGGTTAATTGTTGTCAAGGTGGAGATTGTTGGGATTTGTTGACAACTAATTCCTCCATGGATGGAGTTGGATCCTACTATTTTGCATTTAATATGGCATTTAATAATCAGTTTTTTGTGTGAATGTAGCCCAACTTTTGGGTGAACCACGTGAAATCCCTATGTTTCTTAGTGTGATTGTTAATTATCATATGTAAAAAATGTTTTCCTCATTTACAATTCTAACAATGAAAATGCCTTATGGAAATGCCTTTTGTGGTATAGTTCTTGCCCTTTGAGAGCTTAATGCAAAAGTATTCATTAATAGCTTTAAATTTCTTTCTCGACCAATCTTGTCTTCCAAAAAAAGCTTGAAGCTTATTCCATATACTAGACTATTGTTTTATTCCTTTACAGAATTTTGTTTTTGTTGGCATCACTGACCAAAACGACTGCATATACTCTAGACTACTGCAAAGACTAACCTATCCCGCTCGGAACCTCCAAGATCCAACCATAAGTTATTTCAAGAAATATGGTTCTAGGACAGAGCTCGTGGTCTAACAGAAAAGCAGAGGATTCAGCGAATGCAGTTCCTCAAGTTCCCCCCTCGCCACTGATAGAAACATCTTGCCGTAGCCGTTAACTGAGCTTGCTACCACTTGGATGTAGTGCTCAGAAAATGGTAGTGATTATACAAGATAGCCACTGTTGGGATTCTTGTACCTAAGCTCTTACTTTGAACTGTGTTCACAGCTTGTGTTGCCCAGTGGTAAATTAATATAAACTTCACAAGCAAGGTAAAGTACAAAGGGTTATTGTTATAATAAAAAAGGGTAATTTTAAGAGCTATTATGCTTCCAATTCATCCCAAGTACTCATGGCAATTATCAACCGGGATTCCAGTGACCAAACTTAACACAACTTTCATACTCTATTGAACAAAGCTTCCTCTTTAACAAATCCCGGGTCTGTAGCATCCTTCTGGACTGAATCTTGAAATTGAGACTGATCCGTTGAATTAGAAGGTAATTCATGATGAAAAGGAAACAGTTGGGGCATCTTGGGTGGAAGGATAGGCAGTGGAACTTCAAACTTTAGCATTGGAAGAACTTGTCGTATTTTCGGTCTTATTTACAGTCAGGATCACAAAACCATAATCCAACCACGATCAGCTGATTCATTTCTTTTGCATCAAACTCACCATTTAATTTGTTGTCTGGAGCCTCCACCACGCGGTTTTTGCCATACAAATCTCATACCCATCCTACAAACTGCCAGTAACATCCATTGGACAACTGCCCAGGCCCGTATAATGCAGGCCTTCCAGAAGTGTCACGCTGACTATGATAATTTTCTCTTCCATCTTGGTTTGATTGCTAAACCAAGTCAAAGGGAGCTTTCTTGGGTCAGAGAGAGAAAGCATGGTGTTGGAAACACCAGGTTCAATTATCCAAGTGACCTTACAACCAATTTGAAAGACGAAGTGTTGATGAATCCAGTGTTGTTAGATAAGCTCCTTTTGATGAATGACCCGCAGAAGCTGTAGAATGCACGGAAAACAAGTAAAATTAAGATAGTTGAGGCTATTGCATGATTTTCCAGTGAAGTAAACGTATTAGTTTTTGATAACGCATAAATAGTTATGAGAGTACAATTTACCTTAAATTAGTTCGTAAATTAGTTCCGAGACCGCAAAAATATGAGGTTTACATTACCTTATTACATCGGTTGTTGTAGAACAGAATTGTCAAATGATCAAAACCGAAACTTTAGGGTTCACAGCTGATTAATATTAAGATGTATCTATTGTAATCTAATAACATAAACATGGCTTTACATTTTGATGCCGGAGCATCTCTCCATGTCAGCCAATCAGCCAGCAAGCCAGGTCAAGCACACGCATTCAAAGCTGAAGAGAGGCATTGTCCTCGTTTTGATTTAGAATTGAATGTAATTAAATGTTTAAGTTTTGAGCTGTGGAGCCATGCCTTTGCGCAGGTTTTAGGTAGATAGGCCTTTAATGTTTTGTAAGGCTGAGATCTAGATCCAGATAGTGGACTAGACAATCCATTCAATATAATTGAATAGGGTAGGTAGATTGGAGGGAAGAGCTCAAAGAGCCCCCTCATGTAAAAATATCTATGGTATCTCTTGAGGAGTCAGGTGGCGAGGATAGAAGAGAATCTGCGAGTAGAGAGCAGAAGAAGGAGCCGAGACCTTGTTACAGGCCGTGCTCGAGAACACCCTTGTACAAACATGCATTTGACATTTTTAATATAAACAGAAGCAGTTTTTCCTGCATGTATTTTCTGTGTTAAATGAATGTCTGTGAGTGTTCTTTTAAGTTGTAGATGTATGCTGTAGATATAGTTGTGCATTTGCATGAGTTGTTTGGTTTCAGAATTGAGAGGTCTTCGAGGCTTCACGCCAGGACAGTGTGATAGAACACTGCGGGTTCTGATAACCATGCATAAAGGTTGCATTTCTGAACTCTGCGGATTCAGAAAAAGACGTGCCAGGTGGGCACACAACTGAAAATCATCAACTCAGGGAGAAGACCAGTGAGGTTGTTGAATACCTCAGGAGGCTAGGCTGTGGGAGAAGAACACAGTTGCACACAGAATCACTGAGGAATTCTGTAAAGCTCTGCCAAGTGGGGATTGAGCATAGGCACAGAGGTGCATCAAGAAGAACTCTGCTCTGAGTTCAAGAAGAACCAGAATCACTGAGGATTCTGAGAGCTCTGGCAGGTGGGCATTGAGCAAGTGAAAGGAGGACACAAAAGACATAACTGTTGGATGTTCTGTGAGAAGATACTCTGCCAGGTGGGCATTGAGACATTGTGCAGATAGGCACAGGGAGAAGAGAACTCTTTGAGTTCTGGAATTTAGAGGAAGAATCCACTGAAGGATCTTCACAGGGTTGTTGAACACCCTATACACTCAGCAAGAGGTTGATTGAGCAGAGGGATAGCCAGGAGGGCATCCAATTTCTCCATCTATGGGAGAAAGAAGAAGGATTTATTTCCTTAAGAGAACCGAGTGTGTGAGAAGCTCAGGAGAGATAACACTTTATGTGCGTGAAGACTCTGCAGAGGCACAGAAGTCAAAGAATCCCTTGGGGATTCAAGGATAATCTCAAGAGGAGTAGTTCTTTCAGCACACGGAGCTATAGCTGCAAGGAACGTAGAGGTCAAAGAACTCTTTGGAGACTTCAGAGTTCTCCAAGCTCAGGAGGAACAACGTCGTGGAGAATGCAGGCAAGGCTTAAAAGTCAAGAGCTCGCAGGAGGAACAAGACAAAGGTCAAGGCCTTTGAGGTTTGGTAAATTCTCCCAAGGCTGGGAAGAAAGTACGCAAGCTCAGGAGGGAGCACAACAACCGTCAGTTGGCTGGAGAAGGATGGATTTGAACCGTCAGATCTAGAGCAAAGAACCCGACAACCATTGGAGCTGTAGAGATTTGCACAGGGTTTAACTTCATGAATAGGAGGTGAAAATCTCGACAAGAGGCGTGGCCATCGGGATATCGGCATTCATGAAATCGGGAGTCACGAGGACGAGTGATCGGGAATTTTCATAGTGAAAATCCCGGAATCAATCTGAGCCATCCACCTTGAGGAGAGAGGTGGCGATAATCGAGCGCACGTCGGTGTTTCAACGACTGGGGTTTTAAGTTGACAAAGAAATTGTGTCATCGGGGCATCTAAAGTCTCGAAATCGCGAGATTGGATCAGGGTCGTCCATCTATTGGGGACATGTGGTGAAAATCCAGACTATCGGGAAAGGTCCCAATAGGAGAGTCACATCGGGAAATCGGGATTCGGAGAATTGGGAATCCTGATGACAAGAGTGTCCATGTATTTCGGCGTTGGAAAGCCCAAAACCCCGACGAGAGATAAGACTGCGGTCACGGGGGTAGTGGTCATGTGGGCCAAGAGTTTAGCTAGGAGGGCTAACACGTAAAGGCGTGTATCGGTGAATTGACTCATCGAAGATCGGGGATTCAAGAGGACAAGGGACTCTTGACATCGGTATCACGAAACCTCGAAACTCTAAATTATCATTAGGGAAAAGTCATAGGTGCGTGTAGAGGCCGTGACAGGGCAATAAGGACCTGTGGATCGAGATTTTAACAGAGATTCCAACAAGGAATTCAAATGAGCCTCTTCGGCTCATGAACTGATTGAACGATCCTGTGGGTGGACGCAGGAGGCATCTGTCACCACATTTACATTGAACACAGTACTGGATAGTATAATGGGCGAGATCTAGATAGTATACTAGGCGAGCTGTGGATAACGGTGGTTGAGACAATTGCAATTAGAGGCAGAAACTAATTGTTGTTGTAATAGCATCTTCTGGCAATAATAGTCCCTGTTTCTCTTCTCCTTCTCCGTCTCCTTTACATACAAGAATGTGTAATGGAATCAACACTAATGCTCCTACTAGTATCATTTTTTTTTGTTTATATTGCTAGTGCCTCAGCTTCTATAGCATGTTGATCGGCATTTTGCCTAGGAACTTTTCTTTAACTATTGAAGGTGGCATGTCTTTCGAGCGATTTTTGTTGAGAGTGCTTCCATTCTATCGTTGTTACTCATTCTCATGTATGAGAAAGCTTTATTATTAATGAAGAGAGTGCTTCCATTCTATCGTTCCTTGTTATTGATTGTGATGTATAATAAAGCTTTATTATTAATGAAGGTATGCATCCTTTATGTTGATGTTGTTACTCATTTTGATGTATATAAGAAAGATTTATTATTAATGAAGGTATGCATCCTTTATGTTGATGTATGTACTAATCCATGATTATTCTTAATACTGAAGTACAATATAGTTTATGACATGATTTAATTCTTCTAGAGTTTTCTATTGTATTCTTTTTATTTTTTTCTAATGAATAACTATACGTTTCTCTATTCATAAAAAAATTGTTTTGTATTGTACATAATGATTGTTAAGTTTTATTGAAACATATAATTGCAATTACTCTACTCTATATAGTATATGAAATGCTTCTCTTTTTGTGTTTATTTACCACATATTAAGTAAAGAAACAAGTCATATAGACATCAATTAGGGTTTGGGTTTGGTGCTTTGCAATTTTACTAAATCTTGGTTGTAATCCATTTCTCCAATGCAGAGTTCAAATTGTTGTTAAGGAATTAATCTCTACTCAAATTCTGCCCAAAAAAAAAACATTGAAAACCATTAAATTCTCCTCACAATATTGTCAAACTTATTGGTGACAAATACTCAAATTATGACAAAATTATTGGTGAAAAAAACATTGAAAACAATTAAAGTCTCCTAAAAATATTGCCAAACTTATTGGTGACAAAAAACATAGAACCCTTTGCAAGAATATTGATAGGTGTAGCTGAGGAATGTTGAGCTTGCTGGAAAAAAAAAGTATGTGGTGAAGCTTACATTAATGTGATGTAAGCAAAGAGGTATTTAATGTTATGAATGAGTAGAAGACTAACTATATTTTATGCATCAATCTTTTCAAATAACTTGAAGTTGAGGGGAAGGTTTTATTAGCAGAATCTGAGACCTAGGAACAATGCATGGCATGCTGATTTGGTTCCATTGCCCCTTTGATTGTCTTATTTTTGGTCTTATGAAGCAAAATACATGTTGTGTTAGGTTTAACGTTTTTTTGTGCTTTTAGTGTTATGTTCAATGATCTTTCTCATACTTAATTTAGTTTNTTTTCTATCTTATCTTAGAGGCTAAATATGCGGCCATAAAACAATTCTTAGAATTAGTCTTACTAAGTGAAGATATACTATATTTACAAATTCTTAGTATGCTTTAGAAGCTAGTTATAACTATTGATAATAAAAACTATTCAAGATAAATTGATTAAATATTCACCTACTACTTTCCAATAGTATGTTTTAGAAGAGAGTTAAAATGATTAATATTGCCAATTATTAAAAAAAATGATTAAATATTAGATAAATTTTTTTATTTAATGTTTATTACTTAAGACTCTAGAAATATTGGAGAAAACATAATAAATTGATTTTGATTTTTTCATTTTAATATGAATTACATCTTATTAGTTCAAACATAAAAATATGAAAATTATATTGAGTGTTGATTTCCTAGCCATATACATATAATTTAGTGGCTTGTAATAATAAGAAACTTAGTATTGAAAATTTATACAACTCTAAAAGAAAATGTCCTCCAATTACTCATTACATTTGAATTACTCAACCACTTGTTTCATATAAACCATATTTTTGAGTATATTGTTTTCGTTTTTTTTTATATTTTTAGTTATATGTCGTGTAATAATAAGAGTTATCATTAAACTTTTAATTGCAAAAATAGATGCTTTTGAACTGCTAATCACTTGTTTTTTTTTAAATGGTATTCAACTTCTTTGATACAAATAATATGTTTCTTGTAAATGGTATTCAACTTCTTTGATACAAATAAATTTAAATGTTTGTTTTCTGTAGAGCCTGCTTCGTTTTAGGATCAAATGTAGCCAACTTGTAACATTTGTAAAGATATGTGCAATCACATATAAGTAAATTCATTATTTTTTTCATGTTATTATATACATTGTAAAGTTAAATTTTCATTATTTGTATTTTATATTAATTAATATTATAAAATATTGTTTGAACAACATTTCACAATGACAAGATTACATTAATATAGAAATACCTAGTTGTATGGTTATGTCCCAATTGCCTTGAATCACCATCTAGTTCAAAAGATAAGAATTAATTATAATGGAAAAACAACTCACGTTAATGACATTTATATGTTATATGGTGGGTCAGATTTATGCACTTTTGGGAACCCCTTTATGATGCACTCTAATAGGAGATAGGGTAATTTTTTGGGGCAATTTTTTTTAAGAGACATTATAATTGATTATAGTGTAAAAACAAATCACGTCAATGACATGGGTGAGATTTATGCATTTTTGGGACGTGTTTTTTATCATGCATTGTAATAGGAGATATGGTAATTCTCTTGGGAATTCATTTGAAGAGATAATTTAATAGAAAATACATTTGCTGAAAATCTTGAAATGATGGTGGGTTATTGCTTGGAACCTTTCACATTTACAAGGTTATGAGTAAGAAAGCCTATGATTTCAATGTTTTATGTAAGATTTCCCAAATGTACATAAGGTTATTTCTTCAATACAAGCTTTTAAATATGAAAATGATTGTTATATATTTTTCTATGCGTGGAAAAGTATTCATGAATTTTATGATGCCAACATCAAAATATTGAATTTTTTTTTATCATTGATCACCGTTAATTGTGTTAAAAAAATGGTCATTATGTTTGGTTATTGTTTACCTAGTTTTATTTTCCTTCTTTTATTTTCCATGAACACTATTTATACAAAAGAAATAAAAAATGAAAAATTAGGAATATGTAAGATATTTTCTTCACTACCTAAGCAAGGACATGTAGTAAAAGGAAGTCTCTAGGTCATTGATTTTAGATATTCCATAAAATAAAGGACATAATTATCAAAAATAAATTCCTTAACATGATAAAAGTTCACTTACATATTATTAACCATGGTAAGCCATGATTGCTTAATAACCAAGGAAAATGCTTCAAGAAAAAATCTTATATAACAATGTTGGGAAATATTTAACAGATAGCGAATGCTTGTGATTGATGGCAAGTACAGCAATGAAGATGGCATGAGTACAAAATATATGTAATAAATGGATGAGAAGACGCTGCAAAGAAGATTTGAATAAGATTAGAAGAGATAGTGCAGAGGATTGTTGGCAGATCATCGATGGCAAGATCAGAGTAAGCGGAAAAAAGCTCGCTCGGGAGGAGAAGCAACATTTTTTATCGTTGGATCCCATTTACAATTTCCGATGACCGTCAAGTCAAGTGTTGATTGGGACTATTGATCCCACACCATTTCGGGGTTTCGCGAATCGCGACTTGGAGAGGCAAGAAACATAACCATCGAAATCATGATTTAATCGCAGCCGCCAGATCAAGGTTTGTTCTAGACCATTGATCCAGATCCATCTCGGAGCTTCGCGACTCGTGACTTGGAGAGACAAGAAACATAACCATCAAAATCATGATATGCAAAATCGCGATTTAATTGCAGCCGTTAGATCAAGGTGTGATCTGGACCATTGATCTGACTCCATTTCGGAGCTTCGTGACTCGCGACTTGGAGAGGCAAAAAACATAACCATCGAAATCACGATATGCGAAATCGTGATTTAATCGCAGCTGTCAGATCAAGGTGTGATATGGATCGTTGATTCGACTCCATTTCGGAGTTTCGCGACTCGCGACTTGGAGAGGCAAGAAATTCAACCACCAAAATCACGATATGCAAAATCGTGATATGATCCGAGCCATTGAATTAAGATCATATCTGGACCGTCGAATCATAGGACAAGTTGTTGACCTGGATTCAACGGAGCATGTTGTGGAAACTCACGAGATGCGAGATCGCGATAAGATCTGAACCATCCGATCTATGGATATTTCAACTGTCGATCAGACTCAATGAAGTGTATAAACTCGTGAAATATGAAGCGCCTTTTGGCACAACCTATGGTCACCGTCGGTGGTCACGAGAAGGAAAGGATCCAGTTTAGATAAGCTCCATTTCGAGGTTTCGGGGATCGCGACTTGGAGATTCGACATGCCTCATCTCCAAATTCACAAAATGAAAAATCGTGAAAGTGATTTATGCATAAGCACTTGGTCTTATCCATGGTCATATAAAGGAAGGAGCCAACGCAGAAAAAACTCATTTTCATAGTTTCAGAACTCGTGACATGGAGACTCAAGATGTCTCATCGCAGAATCTCCGAACTGCGAAAGTGTGAAACAGGTAAATAACACAAGAACCCTTCAGAGTTAATCCAATGATGCAAATGAATCTGAGCATAATTGAAGGGCTACTGTTGCACGTCACAGTGTAACTACCAGAAACCACTGATGGTTTTTTCCAGAGGACTCAAAGACACTTCATGGTGATTGACAGAGGAGATGAAGAGTCTCTGGGAATCTTCAAGAGGGATGAAGATGCTCGTGGAGGTGATTGATAGTTGGATGAGCATTGAATCTTGTAACTGGAACAAAGAAGGTGAGCTCGACTGACACAGAGAAGACAAAGAGTCTCAACTGTCAGAGAGGCTGAGGAATCTCAGCATAACATAGAGTGATGCTGAATGAGTGGAAAAACGACCAAAGAAGTTGAAGATCCACGATGATGATTAGACAGAGAACTCGAGTTGTGGAGGATAACGACGTGGTGTGAGTATGTAGAGGTATTGCACGCATTGCATGCACAAGGTTCACAAAAGCTATAAATACACAGTACAGTGAAGAGATGGGATTGTTGTTGTTGTTGGAATTGTTGTGGATGTTGTTGTTGAAGGTGATTCATGCATGAAGAAGGATCATAGTGCAGCAGCTGAAAAGAATAGAAGAAGAACTGTGTAGCGAATGGACATGGTGCAAAGAGCATAAAAAGTAGAAGAACAGATTGGGCAGCAGATGAATGCTGGAAGACAGTGAATAAGTCTGAGTAGAAAAATATTGCAGAACAATGATGAGACTGGTAAGTTGTTATTGAACACTATATCACTGTAATAGGTATCAAAATTTCATATTCATAATCCAGGGTGGTAGGGAGGTGCTAGGGAGGACTGGTGTCCTCAGAGGTTCAAGTGAGGGCTTGAACACAGGGAGTTGGTGGTTCCTTCTAGTTGGTGCTAGAGAAACCAAGGAGTTGGTGCTTCCTTCTAGTTGGTGCTAGAGAAACCAGGAAGTTGGTGCTTCCTTCTAGTGGGTTCTAGAGAAAAAGAGAGAGTTGGTGCTCTCAGCAAGTTGCAGCTTGCAAAACAGAGGTTGTAGCCTCACAATGAGTTGGTGCTCAAATGTATGATAATGTAAAGAATGTAAATAATACTTATCATATAAAGAAGAAGAGGTTT
>JASDQU010102845.1:113105-135867 GCA_032191745.1 Picea mariana
AAGAAGAGACCGATCATGAAGAAGTGATAGTAACCATGTTTACACCCACACCCAATGTGAAAAATAATTATACTAAAAGATGCAAATAATATTCACATAAAGAACGAGGAGTTATTATAAAGAAGCATGATGGGGAACATCCTCATCTACTGAAAAGGCATTAGTTGATCAAAAGAAGAAGGGAAGAAATAATTTAGCTCAATCATAAACGTTTTGTACACTTGGACATTCTTGCCATGTGGAAAATTAGTTATAGAGTAAAATGAGCTAAAAATATATGAATAAGGGTGTAATTGTCATAGGAAGCGTCCACATTTTCTAGAGGGAGAGCATACATTGCCTTCCGAAAGACTCGCTTTGATATGGATGTTTATAAGCGATATGAATGTTTATCTTGAGACATTGATGCAACATTTATATTTAATGAAAACTTTTTGTATTCGGAATTGATTTTAAGTAGTCTATTTTCTTTGTTCATAAGTTTTATTTATAGGAAATGTTGTAAATCTGTTTTTTGTATCCTTATGAATGTGATAGAAAATAATGATAGGTGGATGAAAGACATGATTTTCATAATATTTTAATCATCTACACTTGAAAATATTAGTTGTATGATCTTGTTTATATTCAATATCAAGAGGGATTGTATTAGGAATGGATTGTTTACTATGAATTTTCTTAGGAAGCATTGAGCAATGTATTTAATATTTATTACTATGTTATGGTGGATTGATTAATTTTAATATAATATTTATAAATCATATTTATTTTATGTTTTCTTTCTTTAAATTAGTTTTTTTTTAATAAACACAATTTTTTGAGGTTAATAATTTATTTTTTATTCACATAAAGGGTTGAAAATTAAATTCATTTATGTTTTTTTTTTAATTTTTTTTTTATGTCTACTTAAAATTGAATAAAGTTTTCTTTTATAGTTATTAGTTTTCTATGTTTTGTGTTAATTTTCTCATGCAATTTATTTTTTATTTATTTTATGAAAAATGTTTCTCCAATATTTATTCACATTAATTTGAGGGTTATCCCTTTTGGTTATTGAATTGTTTCAATTTATCCTAAAGCAGGGAGGTTTCTTGAAAACCTCCATAGAGTGCCTTAGCATTGTTCCTTCTTAAGGAACAACTCAAGGAAAGACATCCGTTTTGGTGCCATTGTAGGGGAATAGAAACATATATTATGAATCATTCTTTTTCAAACTAGGAATTTTATTGGCATTTTCATTTGTAGAATGAATCGTGAAAATTGAGTGCATCCTTACCTTCCCATTGATTTGGAAGATAAAAAAAGAATTTTGAATCAGTTGTATAATTTGGCTTTGCAAACAACAAGAAGTCAAGCAGAACTTGAACGATCTTGGTGAGTTTTATCCCAACAAAAAAAACCAGTTAGAGAAGACAAAGAAAGTTGAATATAAGCTATTGAATAGGCCCAAATTTTTAAATAAACCTTTATTTTATTTTCACCTATCAATTTCACTAAGTAAAGCTGGAGCAAAGTTCTACACACAGTTGTTCTAATATTGATCCTAAAAAAGCTCCAATTCATTCTAATCGTGAAAAGTTGATTTCTCAAGAAAATAGATGGAGGAAAGTTGGTTCTTCATCTTTAAGTACACTTGTATTTGTAGAAAATATCATTCCTGAAATCAAATTTATTGAGAATCAAACCCTATATCACCTAAACATTCCCCCAAGTCTTCTAAAACCTAAAAAATTTCACAACAACACATCATGGCTCCTAGATCTAATCCTTGGACAGTTGCTCGATTTAGACATTTGGTTATTCCCCCTAATTTACATGATATGCCCGAAATATATTGGACAATTGCTCGATTTAGAAATTTGGTTATTCCCCTTAATTTACATGATATGCCCGAAATATATTTAAAGATTCTTCTAAAGTTCAAGAAGGAAAGTGCAGTCACAATAGAAGACTACAATGCAACTTTCCAAAAATGTATAGATAATCTTGTCATCAAAGAGGATGATGTATATATGAGAATTTTTGTTCAGATTCTAGAGGGTGATGCTAGAAAATGGTTTCATAATTTTCGAGTTGATTCCATTGATAGTTTGAATGTTCTTGAAACTACTTTCTTAAATCAGTGGAGTGAGAAAATAGATCATCAATACCACTTTACTGAATTTGCAGCTCTAAAGAAAAAAATGGTGAAATTGTTTTGGACTTTAACAAAAGGTTCAATAAGCTCTATGACATAATACTAACAAAGACTAGACCTTCAATAGCAACAACTCAAGTAACATATGATTCTACTTCTTTAATGTTGAGAGAAACGAAATCAACAACTTAAATTTAAATGCAAAGTAACATTTTAAATGCAAAATAACATAGTTGACATTGAGTACAATATGACTGCTTCTGCATCAAGGTAAAGGTAAATCCATCTCAAGCATCTACTTCCGAAGGAATTTTTATAATAACCAAATCTACTAAGTATAAAATATACAAATCTTATAACACATACAACCATAAAAAGAACTTCTCATAAATAAACTAACCACATTGAACCCATAAACACAAAATATGTAATCTCAAACAAGAGCTTTCTAAATATTTATTATAAAAAGATAATATTAAAATATGTAATCTCAAACAAGAGCTTTCTAAATATTTATTATAAAAAAATAATATTCTGGCAAGTGGACCACTTTGATCCAATATAAAATGTAAGAATTATTATTATTACAACATATTGTAATATTTACTAATTAACAAATTTTTCTTTTCAATGTTTCTGTTTTTACATAATGGAAATGGAAATTATAAATTATAATAATTTTTTAAAAATATTTTTAGTAAATCAAAATCATTAAAAATTAAATAATCAAACATATTTTTAAATATTTCTTTTATTTATTTCAACTTAAAATGTATAAAAATAACTAAAATAACTAGATATAAATGTTTTTATATTATATGTAATATTGTAAATTCATGCGATCATTAACTTCTTATTTTTTTTATATTTATTTATGCAATCTCTAATACGAATATCATCAAGTACATTCACTTATATGATAATATTAAATAGTTCAGAAGAGTGCATGTAAAAAAGTTGAGAAGAGTGCATGTCCCATCTTATAGAAAGTTGAATTGGATTGAATTAAAGAATAACCCTCAATCAAATTTTCTTTTGCACTTTCACAAAATCATCATTTACACCTAATCCCGTAACTTTTTTTCTATAATTCATAATAGTTTGTTTTCTATAATTCATAATAGAACAAATATCAATGAAGTTTTCTTATATTATGAAACTTATTTTTTATATTATAAAAATATTCTATAAATAACTTTGAATTTTAATGAAAACGTATTCTATAAATATATGATGTTTATACTATAAATAGTTCCAAAAATTGTTGAAACGGTTGACAACAGAACTTTGGATTCGAGGAACAATCATCTACCTCAGCTTTGCTTCTTCTGATTTGGTTGTGCATGTGTCAATTCCACTGGAGCATGCATAGGAGAGCATTTACTGCTCAGTTAATAAGTTGTTTGAGCTTTGACTATAAATCTAGGAGAATGTGAGAGGAGGGAAGGGGTTATAAAACTGTAAAATCTCCATTATTGAATAAATGAGAAGCATCAATACTTGCTTGGTGGACGTAGCCCAAAGTTGGGTGAACCACGTAAATCACTATGTTTTCTTTTATTGCCATTTGATATTTGATATGTGTGTTTTCCTGCGTATTGGTTAGGGTTTGTGGCTGACTGATTAACAAGTGGTATCAGAGCCACTCGGAGGCCGCTGGAAACCACCAACAATCTCTTTTGCCTACGCGTCAATAATTCTCGGAGGAAACAACGAGTTGGAGGAGTGCCGATTTCTTATCAGCGCTGGACTCTCTGCTTGAAGGAGGTGCTGATTAAGTGATGCACTTACATTTTTTTCAAAATTAGGAAACAACATTGTCCTCTCCTCTTTAAGGGTGCACATTTTTCAAAATTAGAAAACAACGTTGTCTTCTCCTCTTTAAGGGTGCACGTGATGCGTGAGGACAACGTTATAACTCTGCAAAGTAATCCTTGGGCTCGGGTGCCAAGAACACCGTCATCACGTGGAACGACAACGCTAAATCGTGGTGGGACATATTACTCGACAACGGTGTCTGTGTATGCTTCAGATTTCGTAGCCACATATATCACAATAGAGAATTCATATGGTCTTCGTGATCTGACCTCAGTGGATCAAGCTGTGGCGGTGAGGATTTCGGGAGATCGTTGTGCGTTTTACAATTGCAGATCTCTGGGGTATCCGAACACCATGTTAGACATCTATAAAAGTAACAAAGTAATGTCATAATCGACATTACTTTGCGTGGAGGACTGCCCAAGGATGTGAAGGAGCGGATTAACAAGTGGAGGTAATACTTGAAGCAACAGAGGCCGAGAAATACGAGAACATCTAAGATGGCAAAGACTCAAAGTGCCAAGTTTGAAATTGAGAAATTCAATGGCAAGAACAATTTTGAGATCTGGAAGGTCAAGATGCACGATTTGCTCGTGCAACAAGGCATGGTGAAGGTGATTTTGGGAAAATCAAAGAAACCTGTGACCATTTCAGATGAAGAGTGGGAAGAGATCGATGCGAGAGCACTGAGTGCCATACGTATTTATTTGGATGATGATGTTCTATTCAACATTGTTACGGAGAAGACATCAGCCGGTTTGTGGACAAAGCTTGAAATCTTGTATATGACGAAATCCTTGATGAACAAGATCTTCCTGAAAAGACAATTGTACAGTTTGCGCATGAAGGAAGGTACGGAAATAATTGATCATTTAAATACTTTTAATACTCTTTTAGTCTAGATGACTAGCATGGGAGTGAAATTCGAATCTGAAGACAAGGCGATTACATTATTGTGTTCTTTGCCCAAGTCATGGGATCACTTTGTTACCTCTATTAGTTTCATTTCAACAGAAAGTATTGAGTTTGATGTTATTGTTGGAGCTTTATTGTCTGAGGAAACAAGGAATAAATCCAATTTAGAAACCTCTACATCTGAGGTGATGGTGGTCAGAGGAAGACCTAAAGAAAGAGGACATGTTCAGAGGGATTTCTCTCAACCAAATTTGAAGGGAAAGAAGAGAAAGATTAAGTGCTCGTTTTGTGGCAAATCTGGACACCTGAAGAGGGATTGTTGGAAGTGACAACAAGCCTTCAAAGAAGACCCTCCAAAGGAGACGAAGGAAGCAAATGCAACTGAAATAGGTTAAGCAACAAGTTCATGTATGGCTGATGAAGTTTTAACAATTGATATTGTTTCACGTTATGATCAACATTGGTTATTAGATTCTGGTGCTTCAAATCATATGTGTCTTCATAGAGACTGGTTTATTACTTACCAGTCTATAGATGATGGAATTGTTTACACGGGAAATGATATATGATGTAAAGTTGTGGGAATTGGTAGCATTCTAAATAAGATGTTTGATGTATCTGTTAAGATACTAATTGATGTGAGACATGTACCTGAGCTTAGGAAGAACCTAATCTCTTTGGGAGTCTTAGATACTAGAGGATATAAAAGTACTGTTCAAGGTGGAGTTATGAAGGTCTACAAAGGAATCCTACTGGTTATGAAAGCGAAGAAGGTTGGAAACCTGTTTCTGTTAGAAGGAAGAACCGAGTCAGATCATGCGATAGTTGTATCCGAGAATGATTATGATTTTGTTCGACTGTGGCATCAACAGTTGGGCCATATGAGCGAAACAAGATTGAAGATATCATCTGATCGCAAGTTACTTCCTAGTCTAAATTCTTTAAAGTTAGATTTCTGCAAGCACTGTATTTATGGAAAACATAATAGCCAGAGATTTAAAACCGAGAGACACACCAATGAGGGAATCCTTGATTATATTCATTCTGATGTTTGGGGACCATCCCCTACTATTTTGTATGGAGGATCATCATACTTTGTTACTTTTATAGATGATTTATCTAGGAAGGTGTGGATCTATATGTTGAAAAGAAAGGATGATGTATTTATAGTTTTCAAGCAGTTTAGAGCTTTAGTGGAAAAGAGCACTGATAGGTCCATTAAATGTTTAAGAACTGATAATGGTGGTGAATTTACATCAATGGAATTTGAGAATTATTGCAAGGAGTTTGGGATTGATAGGCATAAAACCACTGCCTATACTTCTCAGCAAAACAGAGTTACTGAACACATGAACACGACTCTTATAGAGAGAGCAAGAAGTATGCTTAGTAACGCCAACTTGCAGCAGGAACTGTGGGCAGAGGCAATATCTATAGCTTGTTATATGGTGAATCAATCACCATCAACAACAATAGAGTGCAAGATTCCTGAAGAGGTATGGATAGGTCACCCTTGTAATTATTCTAATCTTAAAGTTTTTGGTTGTGAAGCCTATGCTCTAATTCTGAAACATCAACGTTCTAAATTATATCCAAAATAAAAAAGGCTTATCTTTGTTGGATATGGTGATGGTATTAAGAGGTACAGGTTGTGGGATCCTACTTCCCACAAGATCACCATTAACAAAGATGTAATATTTGATGAATCATCTCTCATCAAATCAGATGTAGATGTTCAAATGAAACAGGTAGAAGTACTTAGGTATCAACAGATTCAATTTGAAACTCGTTCAACTACAGATGCGAGTGAACATGAACACATTTTTGAAGATGTTCATGAAGAGGTTCTTGCAGAGGAAAACATGGATGATGATGACAATCAACAGAATTTGCATGAGCCACAAACTTCCCTAAGGAGGTCTACACGGGCCAGAGTTCCTCCAAGAAGGTATGATGATTTTGTTTCATCGGTTTCTTTAAGTACTAACGATGATGAACCTTCGTGCTATCAGGAAGATGTGGATGGTTCTAACAGTGAAAAATGGAAAGAAGCAATGAATGATGAAATGAATTATTTAGAAAGGAATGCTACATGGGACTTGGTAAAACTTCTAAGAGACAAGAAAACTGTAGGTTGCAAATGGGTCTAAAAGCTGAAGAAGGGTGTTGATGATAAGGTAGTAAGGTACAAAGAAAGGCTGGTTGCAAAAGGATATTCTCATAAAGAAGGTATTGACTTTCATGAGATTTTTTCACTAGTTGTTCAGATTGTTTCAATTCGAATTGTGTTAGCATTGGTTGCGTTACTTGATTTCGATTTGGAGTAGCTAGATGTTAAGAAAACTTTCTTAAATGGAGATTTGGATGAGGATATTTACATGGAACAACCTGAAGGGTTTGTTCAGAATCGCAACAAGAAATTTGTTTGCAGGCTCAAGAAATCATTGTATGGTCTGAGCAGTGGCCGAGACAATGGTACAAGAAATTTGAGTCTTTCACGATGAGCCAGAATTATACAAAGAGTTAGTGAGTATGATCATTGTGTTTACTAATATGATCATGATGAGCCATAATTATACAAGGAGTGAGTATGTTGATGATATGATATGATATGTTGCGGTATACATTTTTTCCTTCCAGTAAATCATGGAAATAGAAATGCAGGTGGCTCGTTTTCTCCCGCCCTAGTTTCACCTTTGCTTGCGCCTCCGTTATGTGCAGGCAAGCCAACAATAGTACAGCGGCCGCTGCAATTGTTGCTGCCGAATAACCCTGGTTCGCCATCTCTCAAAAAAGGAGAATGAATACCTCAATGCAGAGAAAGAGAGAAGAACAGAAATGTATGGTGATGAAAGTCGACTTCCACTTTTATAAAGTGGATGCCCGTGAGGAACTTTGTCTCTCTCTCTGTTGAATTATTGATTATTATTTTGTTTCTTCTCAGGCCATCCATAAACTTTTTCCTCGTGGGTGCCAGAATTTCTTTGTGGAAGCCCACATTTTCTGTGACAGAATTCCACCGCCCGACGGCAACCAATGGCTTTTCACCGCAAGTGCTAAATGTACACTTGTACGACAGATTGCAGACTTACATCCATTTTCTGGTCATGATCAAGGGATTCTCTAGCACAGCAACGCCGGTCACGCCACTACTGTTATTGAATCCCGACCCTGTGCATAGAAATGTAAGGGCTCGGCCATGCACAGTGCATCATTGACTGATACCAAAGCCACCTTCGTTCTTTCGAGATCCATGCCATCACTCCACTCTACTTAAAATTGAATAAAGTTTTCTTTTATAGTTATTAGTTTTCTATGTTTTGTGTTAATTTTCTCATTGGATTTATTTTTTATTTATTTTATGAAAAATGCCTCTCCAATATTTATTCACACTAATTTGAGGGTTACCCCTTTTGATTATTGAATTGTTTCAATTTATCCTAAAGCAGGGAGGTTTTTTGAAAATTTCCATAGAGTGTTTTAGTATTGTTCCTTCTTAAGAAACAACCCAAGGAAAGACATCCGTTTTGGTGTCATTGTCGGGGAATAAAAACATATATTATGAATCATTCTTTTTCAAACTAGGAACTTTACTCACATTTTCATTTGTAGAATGAATCGTGAAAATCCAGTGCATCTTTACCTTCCCATTGATTTAGAAGATAAAAAAAGAATTTTGAATCAGTGGTATAATTTGGCTTTGCAAACAACAAGAAGTCAAGCAGAACTTGAACAATCTTGGTGAGTTTTATCCCAACAAAAAAGACCAGCCCAAAATTTTAAATCTGAAGGTTGAACGGTTCTAAGCTTGTTCATATTTCCTCCATTCTTATCACACATCGTTATTTCTATTTATAGGGAAATGACAACAAAATATTTTGACTTTGATGGTGAACAAATAAAAATAATCAGTTTCATTTTTTGAAAAGAAAACCTTTATTTTATTTTCACCTATCAATTTCACTAGGTAAAGCTGGAGCAAAGTTCTAGACACAGTTGTTCTAATATTGATCCTAAAAAAACTCCAATTCATTCTAATATTGAAAAGTTGATTTCTCAAGAAAATAGATGGAGGAAAGTTGGTTCTTCATCTTTAAGTACACTTGTATTTGTAGAAAATATCATTCCTGAAATCAAATTTATTGAGAATCAAACCCTATATCACCTAAACAATCTCCTAAGTCTTCTAAAACCTAAAAAGTTTCACAACAACACATCATGGCTCCTAGATCTAATCCTTGGACAGTTGCTTGATTTAGACATTTGGTTATTCCCCCTAATTTACATGATATGCTCGAAATATATTGGACAGTTGCTCGATTTAGAAATTTGGTTATTCCCCTTAATTTACTTGATATGCCCGAAATATATTTAAATATTCTTCTAAAGTTCAAGAAGGAAAGTGCAGTCACAACAGAAGACTACAATGCAACTTTCCAAAAATGTATAGATAATCTTGTCATCAAAGAGGATGATGTATATATGAGAATTTTTGTTCAGATTCTAGAGGGTGATGCTAGAAAATGGTTTCATAATTTTCGAGTTGATTTCATTGATAGTTTGAATGTTCTTGAAACTACTTTCTTAAATCAGTGAGGTGAGAAAATAGATCATCAATACTACCTTACTGAATTTGCAGCTCTAAAGAGAAAAATGGTGACATTGTTTTGGACTTTAACAAAAAGTTCAATAAGCTCTATGACATAATACTAACATAGACTAGACCTTCAATAACAACAACTAAAGTAACATATGATTCTACTTTTTTAATGTTGAGAGAAACAAAATCAACAACTTTAATTTTAATGCAAAGTAACATTTTTAATGCAAAGTAACATAGTTGACATTGAGTACAATATAAATGCTTCTGCATCAATGTTAAATAGGTAAAGGTAAATCCATCTCAAGCATCTACTTCCGAAGGAATTTTTATAGTAACCCAAATCTACTAAGTATAAAATATACAAGTCCTATAACACATACAACCATAAACAAGAACTTATCATAAATAAGCTAACCACATTGGACCCATAAACATAAAATATGTAATCTCAAACAAGAGCTTTCTAAATATTTATTATAAAGAAGATAATATTCTCGCCAGTGGACCACTTTGATCCAATATAAAATGCAAGAATTATTATTATTACAACATATTGTAATATTTACTAATTAACAAATTTTTCTTTTCAATGTTTCTGTTTTTACATAATGAAAATGGAAATCATAGATTATAATAATTTTTTAAAAATATTTTTAGTAAATCAAAATCATTGAAAATTAAATTATCAAACATATTCTTAAATATTCTTTTTATTTATTTCAACTTAAAATATATAAAAATAACTAAACATAAATGTTTTTATATTATATGTAATATTGTAAATTCATGCTAACATTAACTTTTTTTTTTTTTTTATATTTATTTATGCAATCTCTATACGAATATCATCAAGTACATTCACTTATATGATAATATTAAATAGTTCAAAAGAGTGCATGTAAAAAATTTCAGAAGAGTGCATGTCCCATCTTATAAAATGTTGAAGTGGATTGAATTAAAGTATAACCCTTAATCAAATTTTCTTTTGCACTTTCACAAAAACATCATTTACACCTAATCCCATAACTTTTTTTCTATAATTCATAATAGAACAAATATCAATGAAGTTTTCTTATATTATGAAACTTATTTTTTATATTATAAAACTATTCTATAAATAATTTTGAATTTTAATGAAAACGTATTCTATAAATACATGATGTTTATACTATAAATAGTTCCAAAAATTGTTGAAACGGTTGACAACAGAACCTCAGATTCGAGGAACAATCGTCTACCTCAGCTTCGCTTCTTCTGATTTGGTTGTGCATGTGTCAATTTCGCTAGAGCATGTATAGGAGAGCATTTACTGCTCAGTTAATAAGTTGTTTGAGCTTTGACTGTAAATCTAGGAGAATGCGAGAAGAGGGAAGGGGTTATAAAACTGTAAAATCTCCATTATTGAATAAATGAGAAGCATCAATACCTGCTTGGTGGATGTAGCCCGAAGTTGGGTGAACCACGTAAATCACTGTGTTTTCTTTTATTTCCATTTGATATTTGATATGTGTGTTTTCCTGTGTAGAAGTTAGGGTTCGTGGCCGACTGATTAACAAGTGGTATCAAAGACAGTCGGAGGCCGCTGAAAATCACCAACAATCTCTTTTGCCTACACGTCAATAATTCTTGGAGGAAACAACGAGTTGGAGGAGCGCTGATTTCTTATCAGCGTTGGACTCTCTGCTTGAAGGAGGCGCTGATTAAGTGATGCACTTACATTTTTTTCAAAATTAGGAAACAACCTTGTCCTCTCCTCTTTAAGGGTGCACGTTTTTCAAAATTAGAAAACAATGTTGTCTTCTCCTCTTTAAGGGTGCGCGTGATGCGTGAGGACACTGTTATAACTATGCAAAGTAATCCTTGGGCTCGGGTGCCAAGAACAGCGTCATCACGTGGAATGACAATGCGAAATCACGGTGGGACATATTACTCGACAATGGTGTCTGTGTATGCTTAAGATTTCGTAGCCACATATATCACAATAGAGAATTCATATGGTCTTGGTGATTTGACCCCGGTGGATCAAGCTGTGGCGGTGAGGATTTCAGGAGATCGTTGTGCGTTTTACAATTGCAGATCTCTAGGGTATCCGAACACCGTGTTAGACATCTCTAAAAGTAACAAAGTAATGTCATAATCGACATTATTTTGCGTGGAGGACTGCCCAAGGATGTGAAGGAGCGGATTAACAAGTCGAGGTAATACTTGAAGCAATAGAGGCCGAGAAATAAGAGAACGTCTAAGATGGCAAAGACCCAAAGTGCCAAGTTTGAAATTGATAAATTCAATGGCAAGAACGGTTTTGAGATCTGGAAGGTCAAGATGCACGATTTGCTCGTGCAACAAGGCATGGTGAAGGCGATTTTGGGAAAATCAAAGAAACCCATGACCATTTCAGATGAAGAGTGGGAAGAGATCGATGCGAGAGCACTGAGTGCCATTTGTATTTGTTTAGATGATGATGTTCTATTCAACATTGTTACGGAGAAGACATCAGTCGGTTTGTGGACGAAGCTGAAAATCTTGTATATGACGAAATCCTTGACGAACAAGATCTTCCTGAAAAGACAATTGTATAGTTTGTGCATGAAGGAAGGTACAAAAATAATTGAACATTTAAATACTTTTAATACTCTTTTAGTTCAGATGACTAGCATGGGAGTGAAATTCGAATCTGAAGACAAGGCGATTACATTATTGTGTTCTTTTCCCAAGTCATGGGATCACTTTGTTACCTCTATTAGTTTCAGTTCAACAAAAAGTATTGAGTTTGATGTTATTGTTGGAGTTTTACTGTCTGAGGAAACAAGGAATAAATCCAATTTATAAACCTCTACATCTGAGGCGATGGTGGTCAGAGGAAAACCTAAAGAAAGAGGACATGTTCAGAGGGATTTCTCTTGGTCAAATTCGAAGGGCAAGAAGAGAAAGATTAAGTGCTGGTTTTGTGGAAAATCTGGACACATGAAGAGGGATTGTTGGAAGCGACAACAACCCTCCAAAGAAGACCCACCAAAGGAGACGAAGGAAGCAAATGCAACTGAAACAGGTTAAGCAACAAGTTCAGGTATGGTTGATGAATTTTTAACAATTGGTATTGTTTCACGTTATGATCAACATTGGTTATTAGATTCCGGTGCTTCAAATCACATGTGTCTTCATAGACACTGATTTATTACTTACCAGTCTATAGATGATGGAATTGTTTACACGGGAAATGATATATGATGTAAAGTTGTGGGAATTGGTAGCATTCTAATTAAGATGTTTGATGTATCTCTTAAGATACTAATTGATGTGAGACATGTACCTGAGCTTAGGAAGAACCTAATCTCTTTGGGAGTCTTAGATACTAGAGAATATAAAAGTACTGTTCAAGGTGGATTTATGAAGGTCTACAAAGGAATCCTACTGGTTATGAAAGCGAAGAAGGTTGGAAACATGTTTATGTTAGAAGGAAGAACCGAGTCAGATCATGCGACAGTTGTATCCGAGAATGACTGTGATTATGTTCAACTGTGGCATCAACAGTTGGGCCATATGAGCGAAACATGATTGAAGTTATTATTTGATCGCAAGTTACTTCCTAGTCTAAATTCTTTAAAGTTAGATTTCTGCAAGCACTGTATTTATGGAAAACATAATAGGCAGAGATTTAAAACCGAAAGACACACCAACGAGGGAATCCTTGATTATATTCATTCTGATGTTTGGGGACCATCCCCTACTATTTCGTATGGAGGATCATCATACTTTGTTACTTTTATAGATGATTTATCTAGGAAGGTGTGGATCTATATGTTGAAAAGAAAGGATGATGTATTTATAGTTTTCAAGCAGTTTATAGCTTTAGTGGAAAAGAGCACTGGTAGGTCCATTAAATGTTTAAGAACTGATAATGGTGGTGAATTTATGTCAATGGAACTTGAGAATTATTGCAAGGAGTTTGGGATTGATAGGCATAAAACCACTGCCTATACTCCTCAGCAAAACGGAGTTACTGAACACATGAACACAACTCTTATAGAGAGAGCAAGAAATATGCTTAGTAACACCAACTTGCAGTAGGAACTGTGGGCAGAAGCAATATCTACAACTTGTTATCTGGTGAATCGATCACCATAAAAAACAATAGAGTGAAATATTTCTGAAGAGGTATGGATAGGTCACCCTTGTAATTATTCTAATCTTAAAGTTTTTGGTTGTGAAGCCTATGCTCTAATTCCGAAACATCAACGTTCTAAATTAGATCCAAAATAAAAAAGGCTTATCTTTGTTAAATATGGTGATGGTATTAAGAGGTACAAGTTGTGGGATCCTACTTCCCACAAGATCACCATTAACAAAGATGTAATATTTGATGAATCATCTCTCATCAAATCAGATGTAAATGTTCAAATGAAACATGTAGAAGTACCTACGTATCAACAGATTCAGTTTGAAACTCGTTCAACTACAGATGCGAGTGAACATGAGCACATTTATGAAGATGTTCATGAAGAGGTTCTTGCAGAGGAAAACATGGATGATGATGACAATCAACATATTTTGGATGAGCCACAAACTTCCCTAAGGAGGTCTACACGGGCCAGAGTTCCTCCAAGAAGGTATGATGATTTTGTTTCATTAGTTTCTTTAAGTACTAATGATGATGAACCTTCGTGCTTTCAGGAAGCTGTGGAGGGTTCTAACAATGAAAAATGGAAAGAAGTAATGAATTATGAAATGAATTCTTTAGAAAGGAATGCTACATGGGACCTGGTAGAACTTCTAAGAGACAAGAAAACTGTAGGTTGCAAGTGGGTCTAGAAGCTGAAGAAGGGTGTTGATGATAAGGTAGAAAGGTACAAAGCAAGGCTGGTTGCAAAAGGATATTCTCATAAAGAAGGTATTGACTTTCATGAGATTTTTTCACTAGTTGTTAAGATTGTTTCAATTCGAATTGTGTTAGCATTGTTTTCATTACTTGATTTTGAGTTGGAGTAGCTAGATGTTAAGACAACTTTCTTAAATGGAGATTTGGATGAAGATATTTACATGGAACAACCTGAAGGGTTTGTTCAGAATCGCAACAAGAAATTTGTTTGCAGGCTCAAGAAATCATTGTATGGTCTGAGGTAGTTGCCGAGACAATGGTACAAGAAATTTGACTCTTTCACGATGAGCCAGAATTATACAAGGAGTGAGTATGATCATTGTGTTTACTTTTAATATGATCATGATGAGCCATAATTATACAAGGAGTGAGTATGTTGATGATATGCTTTTAGCAAGCTAAAGAATAACTGAGATCAACGGGTTAAAGGTTCAAATGGATAGGACGTTTGATATGAAATATCTAGGAGCAACAAAGCAGATTTTGGGCATGGAGATATTCAGAGACACAAGGAATGGTAAGCTTTGATTGTCACAACATAAGTATGTCGAGAAAATAATTTTGAGGTTTGGAATGAACAGTGTGAAACCAGTTTGAGTCCCTTTCGCTTCCCATTTTAATATTTCTTCAATTTTATGTCCTAGTACAAAAGAAGAAAAGGAATATATGTCTCGAATACCATATGCTAATGCAGTAGGAAGTTTAATGTATGCGATGGTTAGTACAAGACTAGACATTTCACATGCAGTTGGGGTTGTTAATAGATATATGACAGATCCAGGTAAAGAGCACTGGGCAACAATGAAATGGGTGGTTTGGTATTTAAGGGGCACCAATGATTACTGTATCACCTATAACAGTGGTTGTGAGTTAGTCTGTGGATATGTTGATTCTGATTTTGTAGGTGATTTGGACAAGAGGAGGTCAACTTCAGGATATGTCTTTACTCTTGCAAGTGGAGCTATTAGTTTGATGTGAAAGATACAAAACATTGTTGCTTTATCCACTATAGAAGCATAATACATAGCTGCTTCACATGATTGCAAAGAGGCGGTTTGGTTAAAAGGTTTGTTTGGTGAAATTGGAAGGATGTAGGACAAAGTGAAGCTACTTTGTGATAGTCAAAGTGCTATTCACTTGGCCAAGAATCCAACCTACCACAGTAAAACTAAACATATTCCTATTAAGTACCATTTTCTAAGACATGTCATCGATGAAGGTGGAGTTTCTCTTGAAAACGTTCATACAAAAGAGAATTGCGTAGAGATGCTCACAAAACCAGTACTTTTAGAGAAGCTACGATGGTGCTTGGATTCTCTTGGCTTGCAGAAAAAGTGCTAGAATAAAATAATGAGCAAGGTATCAAATAAATTTGTTGTCAAGGTGGATATTGTTGAAACGGTTGACAACAGAACCTTGGATTCGAGGAACAATCGTCTACCTCAGCTCCGCTTCTTCTGATTCGGTTGTGCATGTGTCAATTCCGCTGGAGCATGCATATGAGAGCATTTACTGCTTAGTTAATAAGTTGTTTGAGATTTGACTGTAAACCTGGGAGAACGTGAGAAGAGGGAAGGGGTTATAAAACTGTAAAATCTCCATTATTGAATAAATGAGAAGCATCGATACCTTCTTGGTGGACGTAGCCCGAAGTTGGGCTAACCACGTAAATCACTGTGTTTTATTTTATTATTTTGCCATTTGATATTTGATATGTGTGTTTTAATACGTATTAGTTAGGGTTTGTGGCTGAGTGATTAACAAAAATAACTTCATGTAGTTTGATAGGTATTTTTAATTTTTTCAATATGAATTTTTTAGGGGTTGTTTAACTGTTTTACGAAATGTTTTTTAGTTAGAATTCGATGATATAAATTTGCACAAAATTGCTATTTTTTGTCATTTAAAATTCATTTATGAATGCATAAATGGATTCAACATGTTGAAAAATCCCCGGGGCACTCGGATTACACAAAAATAATCACTCAAATCTACAGATTTAACAATTTCTCGTCGAATTTCAAATAAATATCCCCAAAAAATATCAACAAAAAAAAGTGTTTTGTAGAACGTTTAAACTACGACTTTTTTGTTTACTATTTACTCTATAACAATTTAATCTTTATTAATGACTTTCCCATTACCACTTTCTACATCAATGGTAGCCTATACATGTAGAACCCAATAGCGAATTCAATAGTGCCTTCATTAGTTGCTTCAAGATTATGTTCATAGTGAGTATTATACATTGGTATTATGCGTACATAAAGACAGAGGAAAGGTTCACACGATTGGATATGAATCCATTGTTTGGGAATTAAAGCATAGGTAGTGCATATGAATCACTCTTAAAAAATTTTGATGGAATGAAAAACCAATGATACATGAGTGAAATGATGGTTTAAATGTTGGATCAACTTCTTTTGCAAAACTATCAAACTATAATTGCAAAATCATGCTTTATAGATGTTGATAGTTAATCAAACAAGATAAAGAGTAGCAATGCTGCAAGTACCTGCCTAAGGTAAGTAAATCAAATAACCAATAAATGCATTATGTAATGTGTCAATTTAATTTTAGCAATGGGCACAAGCAAGATCTTTGAGAGAGAATGTTTTGGGGTTTCATCAATAGATGTAATAATATGGGAAAGAGTCTGAGTGATAGGTTCTTATACAATTTTAGGATATTAGGATATTCAACAACATATCTTAGTATGAAGTCTTCAAGTACATCCATACGGGAAGGAAATTCTTCAAGTGCCACAGAAGAAACCAAGAAATTGGTGTGGAAGTTTGTATTTTTCTCAATATAGAAGACATCATGAGTGTAGAATGGTAGCCCTTTTCTGATAGACTTGACCACGTAAGGGTTTGTTTGACCAACAAAGAATTAAAATTTCCTTTACGAATCTTCTCTCAACAAGAATCGACTCATTTGTGGCTAGACATGTGTTCTTACATTCTGGTGCAAGTCAACTGCGGATTTGGTCAACTAGATTGGAGTATAGTTGGAGAAATGAATATTAAATATTTTGTTTAAGGAATAACACCAAATTCAAAATATAATAAGATTATATTGAAATATTTAGAGCTGAGAAAATTAACATTCTCATATTTGATGAATTAAAACCAGGATGTCTACAAACAAACAGCCTACACGCTATTCACGTTCATTGTATGAATCAACAGTCCACATGGACTGATATGCATTAGATCTTTGATTATTTGGAGACAAATGTTACAATAACAATTTAAACTATATGGATATAAAAATAAAGTTTGATATACTAAATTAAGTATTGGGAAACTTTGTTACATTAACTACTTTTAACTATTATCATGTCAGGGGACATGGAGCTCTTTCTTTTGCCCACAACATGTTGATCTAAAACTAAGCACCGAACTTCTATATACAGAATGTAAGGCTTCAAAGAAATATTACCATTGAATTGAAATAAACGAGTTTCTGCTGTCTTAAACTTCCACTTTCCCAGTATAAATGATCTGAACATAACTAAGAAACAAAAGAATTTTGTATACAAACTTTCAGGTAGTTTTTCATACAACTGACATTTAATAAGAAAAATCCCTTGATTTCCACGGGCATGTACAAATTCCATGATGATAGCAGGTGTAGATATTAACAAAGAAGGAATAACCTTGGAGATGACACCTAAATCATCTACCACAATTCAATACAATTGGATAGTCAATATGTGCAGAGCTCTAGATGCCAACCCATGTCAACTTTTGTAGCTGAAGATATCTGCAATTGGAAGCATAAATGCATTAAAAGATTGTTAACTATAAGAGACTATGTTAACGCAGTTCCTCATATTCTTATTATAATGTTTCAAATAAAACAGTGTAATGTTAGATTCAGAAATTTTGGGTGAAATGCAGCACCCGCCATTACCATCATTAGAGAGAGAGAGTACCATCACTAGCTCTTTCAGCCAGGTTGCAGAAGATTGTTTACAGAGCACCTTTTTTATTTCTTGAATTAATACTGAATATAAAACTTGTGGGACTATGGTTTAGTGGTTGAGTCCTGGCCACATTAATGACCCAAGTCCCATGTTTTCCTTTGCCATTTGGAATAAACTTCTTATTTTGATGAAACTAAAAAAAGAGACAAGAAATAATTACAACGAAGTTCATTAGGTCAGATGCTTTACATATTTTCAAGGCCCCCTTCCAATCATTCTGTGGATCAAAATTCTGCTATTGATAGTTGAGGAAATTTGAAAATTGTTTGACAAGTTTCAGAGAGAAAACCAAGAACCTTGTCTCACTATAGCAATTAATTTTGGTTAATTGAGGAAATGTGCAAATTTATTGACAAGTTTCACATACAAAACCAACAAACTTGTATCATTATGGAGATTAATGTTGGTTACCAGTTCGTTTGGAACCTATTAATATCTCGGAAATACACAATGGACCTATCTAGTCTACCGAGATCTGCATGTTGGCAGCACAAATCTGCCTGTGGCTGCAAACAACATGATGATTTTTGGATGCGTTCACCACTAAAACTTGACCTCCTTTCCACTGCTTGGTTCAGAGGAATTCTCCTCCTTAGTGAACATGTAGTTTTCTTAGAAGGTTATGGCCTTTGCTTGGGAGCACTATGGTAATGAACCTTGGCCCTTGAAGATTCATTGTTATCCATATATCTAGGAAATGTAAAACATGCATGAAAGTAGCTCTGTGCATATTCACGACTCTTAGACGGAGTGGATGGACCCATGTTTCTAGTAGCTACATTATCCTTAGAGGAAGAGAGAAATTGTGGGCTACTTTGCATTGTTGAAAACTTGTAATATTTAGTATGAAATTTTTGTTCTCCGTTCAATGTAATTGGGGCCAAATCATGTAGAGATGATGTGCTTATCTCATCTGATACTGGGCTGGGAATAGATAATCTTGTTCGTAAAGAAGAGGTTATTGCAGGTGGAACATTTTGTGTAGAAATATAAGTATAACCACCTTTGTTCTGTGAAGGGGAGTTTGATTGATGAGTAGAGTTTGAAAACAGGCAGAGACCAACATAGACAATAGAAGAAATGATTGGCTCTGCAGATCTTGAATCTGAGATTGAAGAAACATTTCTCGTCCTCAAACTTGCCCCCTGACCTGGCTTGAATGTATCAATCTCCACAATCTTTGCACTGTAATCTTAGTTTCTTTCCATCTTCTGTTGGGGGAATCTAATGGAAAAAACCCAATTGATATAGTCCAAAGGAAACCATGTCAAAAAAAAATTGGGGATTAACTATAGATCAACGGCTAATACTAGAACTTCATTATTGAAAACCTAGATCCATAATTAGATTTGGAAACCCTATCAACATTGGAAAGTAGCAAAATAAAATTTGCTTCAAGTAATACCAGGAACAATAGCACCTGTAGAAGAATATACAAATAAGCACAATCCAAAACCTCTTATCAAATGAAAACCTCAATATATAAGAAAACTACGCAATGAAGCTGAAAGAGTCCAGACAACATATTTAAGATAATGAAAATAAACTAATAGTCATACCATCCTTGTCAAATAAACCAAATGCTTGTAAATGGAACCATCCTTGTCAAATAAACCAAATTATTGTAAATGGAATGGTCTAGTTCAAGTACTCGCTAAGGCAATAGAACACCAATGCAAAATCTCCACTCTATTGTTAAGCGAGTAAAGAACTGGAGGAAACCAAGATTGCAGCACATGAAAACAAATCAAAATAATCTTAAGATCAATCTAATATATTTCATGGGAATTCTTGTAGTGGCCACGAACTATAAATTTTGCATGAAATGGTCCTTCAGATACAATAAATATGAATGCAAATCGATATATTGACAATGATCCAAAAACTGATACATAAATCGTTCAGAAGGGTAGGAGAGTATTAATGCAAATAACAACAAGACTGCCCGTGATCATCAGAAATTACACGATCATGGAAGCATGGAAACACTGTGGAAACGACATGGAATGTGGGTTCACACCATATGAAAAAGGGAGAATTTAGTAGGGAAAACCAGAATGGGAAAAATGATGATCCATCCATTTTCACATTTAAAAAAAACCTGGGACCAAGCTAGCCACAAAGCGCTTAAACTGCAGAGCCACAACCTTCAAACTGCCAAATCATATAATTTTTTTTCATAAACTAATTTTAAATTCTGACAAATAATTTTTTAAAATAGCATACACCGGGTGATTTATATCACATCAAAGCCATTTTAGCCAATGATAAATTCAAAGAATCAAATTAGAAAAACAAAAAATTGTATTGTTTTTTGAAAATAAATTCAAATAATGAATGTATTGAAAAAACCTTGGATTATAATTTACAAATGAAAAGGGTTTAGAACCTTAGTGGTTGCTATAGTACCTGCTTTGGCATGTACTAACAAAGAAAGACTTAAAAAGAAAATTATAGATGTTGATAGTTAATCAAATAAAGAAAGACTTAAAAAACAATTTGCAGAATTGGAATTTTTATAATACCAGGTTCTTATCCATGAAATTAATTTCTCTCAATTGAAATTGGTGAAAAACATGGCATGCACAAATTTTATCAAGCATATATAGTTTAACTTGTTTTGTATAATGATTACATAATAAAACAGATCACATATCCATGTGTGTTGGCGGTGGCTTAACATATATATATACTCTAATTTTAAAAATTAGAAAACTATGAAATGGTTATCTATTTCCTTACTCTCTTATGAAAATTTTCATTATAACACTTAGAAACATAGTCAATTACGGTCCTCAATATATATATGGAATTAAGGTTATATTAGAGAAAATGAAGTATATTATTCCAAAAAAAGCATTGGCAAGCAGCATTAGCAGAACCTAGCCGCCCACACATGGAAAATAAATAAATACATTTTGGAACAAAGAAATCTCAAATTCAATACATATATGCTTTTATGTTTTTCATATATATATATATATATATATATATATATATATATTATATCACAACAAGAAAATATGTGTTTGTTTGAGTCAACTATAATGTTGGCATTCATGTCATATAGCATTCTCAAATGGACACATATCTAATTTTAAATAGATTAATTTCTGCCATAATTTTTGTGCAAAACAAAAATATGAAAGCATAATCATATTGTCTGGTTAAATGTTAAGTCCCAGACAAAGCCCATATTAAGTATAAAACCCTTTATTAAGTCCTAAATATTGAATTATTACATTTCTAATGTTATATTAGTAGGTTGGCTAGAATCCTTCATTGTACACTTTCTCTCTCTTTCTCTCTTATATATATATATATATATTGATATTTCCCCCTTGAAGTGGACTATTATTCATTTACTTTTTGTCATTCACAAGGCATTGGTTCATAACATTTGGTATCATAGCATTGATCCTAGAATTTTGCTCCTTCAAGCAAGTCATATTGGCATTTTCGCTATAACTTTTTTCTGAGATATTTCAAACAACAACATTTTGAGGAGACTAACTAAATACATCTAATCATAGGTGGTAAAAATTTCACGTTTTTTTCAATATAGTTTCAGAGATATAGCCTATGGAATTTAGGTTTTGTGACTAGTCCTAAAATTAGTCTCAAACGAACTATCTTTTTATTTCCACTATAAAACAATTTCAGTTCCACTATAAAACAATTTCAGTGAAGTTTTAGGCTTTAAAATTTTATGAATATCGAGGAGACATTATTAATTATATGTGGAAAAAGTTTCAAATTTTAAATCATTATAATTTTTGAGATATATCTTGTGGAAGTTTGGGTTCTTTATTAATCCTGGAATTAGTATTAAACAAGACATTTTGGTATTTTTGCTATAACGTTTTATCAATGAAGATTAAAAATATGAAATTTTCAGGATTTTAAGAAGTCGTATCATAGTTCTACTGGACAAAATTTCAGACTCATAAGGTCAACCATCCAAACATTCTCCAAATTAGGGTTTGAAAGGTACGTAACTTACAATTGGCATAACTTTTGATTGGACTATCTATTTTTGGTTATTCAAATTTTGTGATAAACATGAAAAAGAGGAGGATTATTATTTTCTTTTCACCGGATTGGAAAGCTGGAAATTAAGGTGGATGAGGTGGAAAATAAGATGGATGAAATTAGGAAATAGATGGAAAAGAATATGGATGAAAATAAGAAGCATATGGAAAATAAGATGTTAGAATTGAAAAACTCCATGTCTTCCATGATCTTACATACTTTAGATGAGAATCTCCCTAAATGAGATATCAAAATGGAAGGAAACCATGAAAATGTAGAGGAAATTAAGATTGAGTCCCATAATCATGATTATTCATCACTTCAAGATTAACATCATCTAGGTTTCAATGTGGAACCAAGGAATTAGTTCATTCGAAACATTTATATGAG
>JASDQU010102845.1:139280-153988 GCA_032191745.1 Picea mariana
ACTAGTTCATATGGATTTATGTGGACCATCAAGACATGAAGGCACAGAGAAAGAAAACTACTTCATGCTGATTATCGATGATTACTCCAGACTTACTTGGGTTGCCTTTCTCAAAGAAAAAGTTGAAGCATTTGAGAAGTTTAAAATATTTAAGGCTTTAAGAGAGACTCAAACATGCAAGAGGTTAAAGGTAGTAAGATCATATCGGGCAGGAGATTTTATGTCAAGATACTTCAAGGAATTTTGTGATGAACATGGGATCAAGAGAGAATACACAATCCCAAGAACTCCACAACAAAATGGAGTTGTTGAGAGGCAAAACATAACAGTGCAGGAAATGGCCGGTCAATGATGAATGAGAAGAACATTGGTCAAACCTACTAGGTAGAATCAATACACACAACAGTCCATGTTCTTAACAAAACCCACCTCAGACCACACAGTGACAAGACACCTTATGAATTATGGTTTGGAAGACCTGCCTCAATCAAACACTTCAGATTCTTTGGGAGTAAATGATACATAAAGAATAATGATGAGAACCTCGACAAATATGATGACAGGGCTGATGAAGGTATCTTCTTAGGATATGCTACAAACGGTAAAGGATATAGATTCTATAATAAGAGGCTGCATAAAATGGTTGATTGTATTGATGTAAAAATTGATGAAGGAATCCCATCAAGAGAGGTATACAATAATGAGTCTTCTACAGAAGACACAACTAAAGCTGAAGATGAACATGTCCAAGAATCAGAAAATGAAGACTCTGAATCAGATGAAGACTCAGACACTTAGACAGACTCAAATCAACAATCAACTACAAATTCCTCCTCTAGAATCATTCAAAAGATTCATCCTGCAAGTCAGATAATTGGAGAAAAAGAAAAAGGTGTACAAACTAGGAGAAATCTAATCAAAACCACCGAACAATCTCATATAGCTCTCATATCCATGCTGGAACCCAAGAATTTCAATGAAACCAACAAAGATGATCACTGGGTTAAAACAATGAATGATGAACTTGATCAGATTGAGAAAAACAATACGTGGGAGATGGTTCAAAGACCTGAAGGTAAAAACGTCATTGGCTCCAAATGGATCTTTAAGAATAAGTTGAATGAGCAAGGAAAAGTTATCAGGAACAAAGCAAGGTTAGTCTGTAAAGGCTATGCTCAGATAGAAGGACTGGATTTTGGTGAAACATTTGTGCCCGTAGCAAGATTAGAAGCTATCTGAATGTTTCTTTCCTATGCTTGTCATAAAAGGTTTAAAGTATACCAAATGGATGTCAAGTCAGCCTTTCTAAATGGAGATTTAAGTGAAGAATTCTATATGGAACAACCAGAGGGTTTCAAACTGTCTGATAACCCTAACTTAGTATGCAAGATGAAGAAATATTTATATGGTTTAAAACAGACCCCTCAAGCCTGGTATCACAAACTAGATACGAATCTCAAAGACAAAGCGTTCAAGAGAGGAAGAACTGACAACAATCTGTATATTAAGATAGAGGATAATAATTTGCTCATCAGACTGGTCTATGTAGATGACATCATCTTTGGATGTAATAAGGATTCATTGGTACAATGGTTTTCTTCTGCCATGGAGTCTAAATTTGAAATGTCTATGATAGGAGAACTTCCATTTTTTCTTGGTCTACAAATTACTCAGAGACACGAAGGGATGTTCATTTCTCAAGAAAAATATCTAAGAGAAATGTTGAAAAGGTTTCAAATGGAAGATTCTAAACCTGTGGGTACACCTATGGTAACTGGATGTAAATTAAGCAAGGATGATGATTCACCTGATGTTGATCAAAGCTCATATCGATCAATGATAGGAGGTCTGTTGTACATCACAACATCTTGCACAGACATAATGCATTCTATAGGAATGGTAGGAAGATATCAGGCTACACCTAAACAGAGTCATTTGCAAGCTGTGAAAAGGATATTCAGGTATTTGAAAGAAACAATGACTTATGGTCTGTGGTAACCCAGAAATCAAAATCTTCAGCTGACTACTTATTTAGATGCAGATTGGGAAAACTGTGTTGATGAGAGAAAAAGCACAAGTGGAGGAGCATTCTTCCTGGGTCACTCCTTTGTAGCCTGGCTCAGTAAAAAGCAAGGTTCCATTTCTTTATCAGCCACAGAGGCAAAGTACATTGTTGTTTCTACCTATTGCACTCAGGTATTATGGATGATTCAAACACTTGCAGATTTGGAGGTAAAATACTCTGGACCGATCCCAATTCATTGTGATAACACTAGTGCCATCAGTGTATCTAAAAATTATGTATTCCAGTCCAAGACCAAGCATATTCCCATAAAATATCATTTTATGAGAGAGAAAGTCACCAATCAGATTGTTCAAGTCAATTACATTCCCACTACAGAACAAATTACAGACATCTTTACTAAACGAGTAGCAAAGACACCATTTAAATATCTTAGACAGAAGTTGGGTGTCATCCCGTCTCACATCTAAGAGAGTCCATCCTGTTAGGGGGAGTCCTGTATTGGTTGCATATCTAATACCTCCTAAAATTAATGCAACAGCTCAAGGGGATCATGTTTCTTCTTTGACATTGATGTCAAAGGGGGAGAAAAGAGTCCGGGAGGAGAATTCGAATGCATGTGGGTTATTGTGTTGCCATCAATGCCAAAGGGGGAGATTGTTGGAAAATATTTAACAGATAACGAACAGATAGCGAATGCTTGTCATTGATGGAAAGTACAACAATGAAGATGGCATGAGTACAGAAAGTATGTAATAGATGGGCATTATAAGAAGACGCTGCAAAGAAGATTCAAATAAACTCAGAAGAGATAGTGTAGAGGATTCTTGGCAGATCATCGATGGCAAGATCAGAGTAAGCAGAAAAAAGTAAGCTCGGGAGGAGAAGTAGCATTTATGATCATTGGATCCCATTTACAATTCTCGATGACCATCAGATCAAGTGTTGATCGAGACTGTTGATCCCATGCCATTTCAGGGTTTCGCGAATCACGACTTGGAGAGGCAAGAAACATAACCATCGAAATTGCGATATGCGAAATCATGATTTAATCGCAGTCGTCAGATCAAGGTTTGTTCTGGACCATTGATCCAGCTCCATCTTGGAGCTTTATGACTTGCGACTTGGAGAGACAAGAAACATAACCATCGAAATTGCGATATGCGAAATCACAATTTAATCGTAGTCGTCAGATCAAGGTGTGATCTAGACCATTGATCTGACTCCATTTCGGAGCTTCGCGACTCGTGACTTGGAGAGGCAAGAAACATAACCATCGAAATCATGATTTAATCACAGCCATCAGATCAAGGTGTGATCTGGACCGTTGATCCGACTACATTTCAAAGTTTCGTGACTCGCGACATGGAGAGGCAAGAAATATAACCACCGAAATCGCGATATGAGAAATCACGATATGATCTGAGCCATTGAATTAATATCATATCTGGATCGTTGAATCATAGGATAAGTCGTTGACTTGGAGTCAATGGAGCATGGTGTGGAAACTCGTGAGATGCAAGATCACGATAAGATCTGAACCGTCCGATCTATGGAGATTTCAACCGTCGATCAGACTCAATGAAGTGTATAAACTCATGAAATATGAAGCGCCTTTTGGCATAGCCTATGGTCATCGCCAGTGGTCACGAGAAGGGAAGGAGCTAGTTCAGATAAGCTCCATTTCGGGGTTTCAAGGATCGTGACTTAGAGAGTCGAGATGCCTCACCTCCAGATTCACGAAATGCGAAATTGCAAAAGTGCTTTATGAATAAACGCTTGGTCATATCCATGGTCATATAAAGGAAGGAGCTAGCACAGAAAAAACTCTCTTTTGGAATTTCGGAACTCATGACATGGAAACTCAAGATGTCTCATCGCAGAATCTCCGAACTACGAAAGTGCAAAACGGGTAAATAACACAAGAACCCTTCAGAGTTAATCCAACGATGCAGGTGAATCTGAGCATAATCGGAAGGCTATTGTTGCACGTCATAGTGTAAATGCTAGAAACCACTGATGGTTTATGCCAGAGGACTCGAAGACACTTCGGTGTGATTGACAGAGGAGATGAAGACTCTTTGGGAATCTTCAAGAGGGATGAAGATGCTCATGGAGGTGATTGACAACTGGATAAGCATTGCAGCTTGTAACTGGAACAAAGAAGGTGAGCTCGACTGTCACAGAGAAGACGAAGAGTCTCAATTGTCAGAGAGGCTGATGAATCTCAGCATAACATACAGTGATGTTGAACGAGTGGAAACACGACTAGAGAAGATGAAGAGCCATGATGATGATCAGACAGAGAACTCGAATTGTGGAGGATAATGGCACGGTGTGAGTATGTAGAGGTATTGCATGCATTTCATGCACAAGGTGCACAAAATATATAAATACAAAGTACAGAGAAGAGATGGGGTTGTTGTTGTTGCTAGAATTGTTGTGGATGTTGTTGTTGAAGGTGATTCATGCATGAAGAAGGATCAGAGTGCAGCAGTTGAAAAGAACAGAAGAAGAACTGTGCAACGAATGAACATGGTGCATAGAGCATAAAAAGTAGAAGAACAGATTGGGCAGCGTATACATGATGGAAGACAGTGAGGAAGTTTGAGTAGAAAAATCATGCAGAACAGTGATGAGACTAGTAAGATGTTATTGAACACTATATCACTGTAATGGGTTTCATAATTTCATATTCATAATCCAGGGTGGTAGGGATGACTGGTGTCCTCAGNGTTGGTGCTTCCTTCTAGTGGGTGCTAGAGAAAAACAGAGAGTTGGTGCTCTCAGCAAGTTGCAGCTTGCAAAATAGAGGTTGTAGCCTCACAATGAGTTGGTGCTCAAATGTATGATAATGTAAAGAATGTAAATAATACTTATCATATAAAGAAGAAGAGGTGTTTACCCTATATGTGTTTCCTTGTGAAATATATGTCTCTGTGTTTCTCATATATGTGACTGATGTTGAATGTGCCATTGTTCATTTCCCTGCATTATTGTGATAATCATTGAGTGCCTTGTAAATATTTTAAAATAATCATAATTGTTTAAGCACGGTGACAACTGATTCACCCCCCCTCTCATTTGTCCAACAAACAAATGGTCCAAAAGAGAAAAATATGCAATGCAATTTCATCTATTTTCACAATTGTCCTGCAAATTTGGACTCCAAAAATAATGGTGTTCCCCTTTTTATTCACATTGGACATAGAAGAAAAGTTTGTTTTGTGAATTCTTCATTTGCTTTTCAATCGCGGGAGATCCCCAACCATCTAAGAAGACACATGGGCTAATTAGATTTTTTTTTTTCTCGAAGCCATTTAAGGTTTTGGTCAGTAATCTATTTTCTCATATGAAGCTTTTATTTAACATTGACTTTGGGAATTATATACTTATATATACATAAAATGCATTTTGTAGTGAACAATAACTTTATTATTATGCCACATCTTAAGTTTAGGACTTCACTTAACTCTGTTACGTGACTTTTGGCTTAGTAAAATAAACTAAATTTAACTAATTTCCTTATGATTCCTATAAGGGAATACTTTCTTAGAAATATCCAAAAAAAAAGATCTATCCATATTTGTTTGCACTCCACATATCATATTCATGAGTAAATACCTTTCTACACTATTTCTTTATACCGATCTAGATATTGTAAACCACTAACTTGGTATTTTGAAGCACTAAATGTTGCATATTTTATGAGCTTGGTTATATTTCCTATTATAAATCTCAAGAGGCTAGACATAGCTCCTTTTATATAAATATGTCCGGAAAATTGTTATTACATAGTTTATTGAGGCCAAATTTATACTTTGTAATTATATGCTTTATGCTAGAAAAACCTTTGCAGCAGCCAATCATTTAAGAGGTGTAGTTTACACTTTATATCTAGTTGTTTTAAACTTGAAAAATCCATTACATTCATAGTTATATATTAAAAAATACTCCTATGAAAGTTATTAAGGGAGATCCAAAACTGATTTCAAATATATGTAGGTCTTTATACTCGAAATTTTGGAAACAACTCATTATTTCACTTAACAATCTACTTGTTTGTTTTGGATATTTAAACAATTGCATTCTAGAGAATATAGTTATCTATAAAAAAATACTCCTATGAAAGCTTGTAAGGGAGATCCAAAACTGATTTCAAATATATCTAGTAGCATTCGTACTTTGTCTTTATACTCAAAATTTTGGAAGCAACTCATTATTTCACTTAACAATCTACTTGTATGTTTTGGATATTTAAACATTTGTATTATAGAGAATATCTTGTTTATTGGACCTTAAATTTGAGTTGAAAGTGATCCTAAAGCCAACGCACTTTGACCATTTATAATACACCTACATAAGTGACTTTATACTAGTTTTTCAATAACATTGGCCAAATGGTCTCAAGCATAAACCTAAAGACAACTCACTTTGACCATTGCTAATACACCTACATAAGTGACTTTACACTAATTTTCCAACAATATTGGCCAAATAATCTCAAGCATATAACAAATTAATTTATACTTAAAAAGGTCATCCTAATTTATCATGATCATGACATGATAGGAAACACAATTTTTTTTTACAAATTCTCACGTGATAAAAACATGAGATATAATGTATATCAAATTTTTTTTTGGCATTGGCAGTGAATAACACGTAGATCTCATGGCACATGGAACATATAATAAACCATATTTTTTTAATTCCATTAGGAATTTAAGATAAAACATTTGTTTCTTCAAATATGAATCCATATTTTAGAATCAATATTTTAAGACACTACACTAAAAAAATGATTGTAGTGATAAGCATCAGATATATGGGATCCCTTCCTACACCATATGGGCTCAATCCCTTGACTTATTCCATCTCAATATCCAAAAGTAGCCAATTGGTGCATATATGCATGGTGAACCAATCTGTTTATCATTATAAATGTGAACTAGGCATATATATATATATGTTAACTTATCAATTAATATGCACAAATATCCTCATGAGTTATTATATTTTTGATGATAGTCAACAAACAATGCAATGATTTTAGTTCCATCATTGTTACACTTTAAAGGGAGGTAACAAAGAATAATAGTATATTGTGTGAAAAAATAATTGCTAGATTGGAGGTTTTCCCTTTAGTATAATGGATTAATTGAGATGAAATGGTATATTAATGGATAATTGGGAAATACTATTGCATCCCTCATGTTTACCTTTAGTAGAATGGGTTAATTGAGATGAGAAGGTATATTAATGGAGAATTGAGAAATAATCAAGTTGCATCCCTCCTGTGGAAGGCTTTGTATGGCAGAAGAGGGCTTCTCCCCTCATTATACATATACTAGAAAATACCTTGTCTCCATAGTGATAATATATTAGAAACACCCAATACATTAACAAAAAAAATTTGAAAGAAAATATGCCACAATTGATATTTAAAAGAGTTGAAATTACATAGCTTATGTCAAACCTAGAAAATCATGAACTCGATAGTTGTCAATCAATGGGGCATATTGCAAGCGAGGAAGATCTCCAAAAGAAGCTCCTATATGTGTAATATAACAATGAAATTTTCATCAAAACCCATGTTTGCATGTGAAATAATTCACATGTGAAAATATAGATTACATCAATTCGAAATCCGACCAAAATGTACCTAAAATGGTAGGAAAACTAGAATGACACTGCATCCATATAAGTCCTTGGATTGAAACCACACTAGTGGATTGTTGCACCTCTGCAATTATCCACTTATTTTATTATCCACTTCTTGCTCTATTAAAAAATGGTTATCTCTATATATACTAATATTAATATAATAATCTCATCACTTTATGAAACTCACCTCATACAATAGAGGATGTGTTGTTGGAGCTAGGATGACCCCTCTTCTTGAGGTGCTGTAAATGAAATGGTTCATATTCAAATGCAAGGACATAGATTCAAATAAAATTCCAATAAGCCACTTCAATTTCTTCTTTTATTTTTCTTTTTAGGGCTAAGGAAACTTTTCTTCCTCTTAAAAGATGACTCAAAAGTGCCCAACCCAAAGGTGAAGTCATAATCCATAATGTTAATATTGTTGGCATCATCCAACATTTTTTTAATCAAATCAATCAATTGTTTATTCTTGCTCAAAGTAGGAGGAAGATTGTTTTGAACAAAATCTAAGTAACTAAACAACTCCTCCTTAGCCAAGTGAAGTCCCTCTACATATACATCAATATTGTCTCTAGCTATAATAGTTGTGCTAGCATCTACATCAATGTCTGGTGCATCTATACATATCTCATGTTGGGAATTTAATGAATTGGGTGGTGCATCTTGATCCAATAAAGGGTATGAATCCCCTAAAGTGGAATACAACCCATCCACCTTTATTCCGTGCTTACAAATGTTGGCACGAATAGACCATGGACAATCACAAGCTATAAAATTGGTACAATATCAGGTGACAAGATATTTCTTATCAGTCTTACTTTGACTCCTCACCTAGTAATCATGAGATATGATCCAATGAGGGATACAATCACTATATGGAATTATTCTAGCCTTTTATATTGATGATTCAAGTTGCTTCTCTTTCTTATAGTTATTCAAATATCCTTTTTATTTCAATATTTACTTGAATTGGTAACATGGTTCAACATTTGTCAAAAAGATATAGAACAACCAATCCATCATGCGAGCACATTTCTTCCTTCAATCACATAGAAAGTTTGTCTTTAAGTAATGACAACATTGTTTGTCTCCTTATTAGCATGAGGAAAATAACGACATCCTTTGACCCACATCCCTATATGTAAAAAGATGAGTTAATACAGATATATCATCTTTATGATCTAGAAAAATAGAAACACCAAACCAACTATGTGACCATATGAATCTTATCATGGCCATCCCTTCCTATGGAAATAGTTCAAATTTTTTTCTTCATTTGCGTATTTATTGAAAATTTCATTGATTACATTGTCCACTTCATCATTGGAAAAAATTTGCATGATAAAACCTAAGTCATTGAAAAATTCATTTGATGTTTTTGGACTACTAGCTAACTGATTCACATTTTTTAGCCACACCCTTAGTACATGCCAAACACACAAGATCACTTGGCACCTTGTGATCCTCCCGCCACATTATGAATGACGTTCTCCAACCATAGTGCAATATCTTATGATGTATTTCATGATGCCACCACCCATGCAATTGGTACCCTGCTTTGTTGTCAAAAAAAAACTGCCAATCTGTACAACATATATTTTCACATTAAAAAAACATATCAAGTCAAGTTTAGGTCATCATCGTATTCAATCCTACAACTAAAATGGTTATAATAAATAAATCACTCACATGACACTCACCCCATATTTATTTGTATTGAATGTAGCATCCATGGATATTAAGCTATTATGGGATATATTTACCATGTTCTCTACCATTGACCTTCTGATAAAAGAAAAATTCATCCTAATGTTTTTTATACCAAAAATTGACAGTCATTTCATCATTTTTGTGCAACTGATAATTTATCTTCATCAAACGATTGTAGATGTTTACAACATATTTTCTTCATAAGAAGAAATCTCTATCTCAAGTTTGTGCATCCTTGTCAACATGTTTCTTAATGTGCAATTTACACACCGATCCAATTGAAACTTCCGAAAATAAACAACTTTCCACATAAGAAACTAAATCCCTTGAAATACTTGGCTTAGGCATGGAGCTAGCATCACCTGAAGTGTTACACTTACCATGAAAGTGCCATCCTTCCCCATATTCATGGTGATACATGTTATATGTCAAAATTGTTATCTTAGCGTTTTTAATCATAATCTTGACAATGAAATGGAATTGATAGCCCCTTTTTTTTTACAATTTTACAAATGAGGTCCTTTGTTTCACTATATGTTTTCCTCTTTTTTCCTATGGCTTGTATGAGAAAGCATAACTGCATAAAAAAATATTGAAACGTTAATAAATGTCAATACTTATGACCAATGATAAAGTGTTATTAATAAATCTCAATACATACGATAAATGATAATGTGTTTTTATTACCAACATCTAAACAATACAATTTTAAAATACTTAGCACTACCCCTTGACCTTGGGGGTTTGTTTTGTCGACGAGTGAAAGTACAAGGAACTTGTGGATTCATTTCCTCTCTTCTAATAAAGTCAACAACTCTATGTGAAATTAATGTTCAAGTTAGTTCCATATACTTCAGAATAAATATGTACAAGAAAGATGATCTTGTTATTTAGGGTCTTGCACCCTGAGGCCCATGATAATCTGCTATTTTCCTTTCTTTCCATTTTGTATCAATGTGTACAAACAATGTGAAAACATATTATTCCAAATGTCTATCCATTCACAATATCTACATTTTAATCATTCTCATACAATTAGAAACCATAATATTCTAAAGAATTCAATTGATTATCATAAACACATACTCTCATTGAATATAACTAGGGCTCCAACAATAGGTGGCACTAGAACACAACAATGACTCATATTATTTTAGTAGCTATTCTTATTTTGTATATGACAATTTTGGGTGTCTAGGGGAATCCTATGTTTCTCTTTCCCCTCACATTTTTTTATGTATCTCTTGATATCTATGCTATTTACCATTATGTTCTATTGAATAGTTACTATGTTAGAAAATCTCCTAGAACTCGATCAAGTACTAGTTAGTCATTCCTTCACATGGCATCGTAATATTCATACAAAGAACAAGCTCGTCATCTATAGTTTGGGATCCTTCCTTTGATTAGTAATAATATACTGATCATATGACATAAGGGGAAGCAATCGTGGAAAGCAATTGTGTCAAACATAAACAGTTGAAATAACAACATCTCACCCCTTCTTTCATGAACCTGCAAAAGAGGATATCTTGTGTTAATACAACCTTGAGTTCATGAGACAAGGATATGATACCTCACCACAACAACCCAACTTTTTAATAGTTGAGGGATATGCATTAAACTATTACAAGTCGAGGAACTATCTAGTTTTTCAGTTTATAGTTACAACAACCAAACCACAACCATTCATATTCTATTATTTCTATGATATTGTTATGGTTAAGGATTTTTTTATGACAATTTCCTTCAAAAGTGATAATTGAAAAAGGTTGTCAACTGTGAAAAACTATCATTGATAATATGGCTTTAGTAATTACAGGTTTTTGATGATGCTAGAAGGTTTTTAAAAAAATATCAAAAATCATTTATACTTGAAAATAAAAGGTTAAATATTAGTTTGGCCATTTGAAGACCTACATGCTTATCCTTTTATAAGCACACATATACACTCATAATCCTTATTGTTGTAACATGATTTTTTCTCATTTCATTGACAATTTAATGACATCATCACTTCCAATAATCTTCTTGGTCAATTGGCACCCATACTAGAGTTGAACCAGCTTATTCAGTTGGATGGTCCTTGACCATAGATGGTTCTTCATTCAATCTCAACTCTATCTCTAAGAAAATCTATAAATAGAGGACTCTATCCTCCATTTGAAAAACTTCAATGTTGCTAGTGTTATGCGGCAATAATTTCTTTGAACTGCTAATGTTGTTAAGACAAAATTTCATCTCCATATGTAAATTTCATAATGGGAAATGGCACTGAAATCACTCTAGAATATAAGAGAGAAGTCCTATTTGGAGAATCAATTACCTTCCAAAGGGTGAGCATTGGATTCCATCTTCGGTACTCAAGGTGAAACTCTAATTTTGTGTATTTATTTACTATTAGTGAATACAAAGATCTTTTATTTCTCCCAAATATATTCTTATTTATATGAATTCATTTTCATTTGGTTTTTGAACTAATAATTTGGAACACTAATCTTTGGTAAGAAACACAAAATTGTTTGGTGTTGTGCACTATTTGCATGACCATCAAGAGGTGGAAACTCCACTTAATTCTTCCTCTTATTCAAAACTTTTAGACACCAACTCTGAAAGGGGCTCTTCAAGGTTTCCTCACCTTTGCATCTTTGAAGTTTCAATAGTTTACTTCACATACTTTCTTGGGGATAGAATAGGATAAATTAGGTTGTTACTTTGTTTATTTTTTTTTGTCTTCCTCAACTTTCCAAGTGATTGAAGAGGGCTCATCTGATCACCTACTGCACAAATAGCCCATCCATATATATCACGTTCTATATATCATGTTCTATACATGAGAAACATAACTAGGGCAATGTACCAACAAACAAGGATGGTGACTTTATAAAAACATTATTATCCAAGATGATATAGTTTATTATATGAATAGATAATTATAATTACATTACACTATATCATTCTATATCCACTTTACTATTAATTTCAAATAATTTCTAAACATGTCATCTTTCCAATTAAATTCATAATATAAACCAAACTATGCATAGTCTTAAATATAATCATACCCTTCTAATATCTCTATTAACAAAGTCCCTATATGAGTGCTTGATAGCTAAATATATCTGATTTGTTATGATTACCTTTAAATATATATATAGTATTATCACTAAAGACAACAAAATCCCTATATCAATGCTTGATAGCTAAATATATCTTATTTGTTATGATTACCTTTAAATATAGTCTTGTCGCTAAAAATTTGAGCATGCAATATCATATATTTTAGGAAACCATGTAAACCATGTCCTCAAGGACACTGTTCCCATTTAAGCAATATCATATATTTTAGGAAACCATGTCCTCATGGACAGTCTTGCCATTTAATTTTTCACTCTAAGTGAAAGCATCAAAATGCTAGCCTCAATTTCCAACCCTGCCCTACTTTGGGTGAACAGTTTGTCTCCCACATCCTGAATGATGCACAACCCAAAAGTCGATTCACTCCAAAAACATGGAGTTTTTTGAAACTCTACGCAAATTCTTTGATGGAATTTTGAGGTGGAGCTTCATGAAACCAGTGAAAATCATAGGACTTACTGTAGTATTGTGGCAAGTAAGAATTTACTCTAAGAAGCTTTGCTTGAAAAAAAAAAGTGAATAATGTAATCATTTTCATTCTTCATTCTTTAAGATCGTTTGAAAATCCATGGACGGACGTTGGAGACGGACATACTCCCACAGACGGACGTTGGAAACAAACGGACCGGAGCAGAGGGAAGGCACTAAACGGACGGGAGAGGCACAAGTTTCGAGTGACTGTAGATGGAATGCTTTCGGTCACATACGCGATTTTGTAAATTTTGATTTTATGATAAATTGAATTGATTTTAATTACGTGAAAAATTCAACTTTACTTATTATTAATTTTATTTTATTTTTCCAAATTTTTAATTAACTAATCTTAAACATATATAAAAAATTAATTATTATTATTTTATGATAAATTGAATTTATTTTAAGTGCATTGAAAATTCAACTTCAAACATTATTAATTTTATAATAAATTAAGTTTAACACTAACTCATCATTAATACCGTCAACTAACATCAAATTAATTATGATAAATATATAATTTCTACAAATGAATACAACTCAATACATTTATATAATCATTAATATTACTAGGATAAGCGGATATTACATTAAAAATTACTTTAAAAATGCCTCATACTAATTAATGCAGCTTAAGCTACTTGAATAGTGATTAATATTACTAGGATAAGTAGTTTTTATACTAAAATTTTCTTAAAAATAATTAATATTATTCAAATAAGTGGAGATTTTATACATATTTGTGGGTTATATATATTTTTAATGTAAATGTATTTTAATTTTGAATAGTATTATGAAAAATAAAAGATGATTTAATTGTAAAAATTTAAATAATTAATATATATAGTATAATTTTAATATAATAATTAATTTATATTAATTAATAGTATGGATTAAACTTTTCATATTTAATTTAAAAAAAAAAAAAAATCTTATGTCACATTTTGACACTTTCACATTTGTATTATATTATAATAAGTTATAATATGTATATATTTTAATATATTAACGACATTCACATTTGTATTATAATATAATAATATAGAATAAGTAATTACATTTTTTTTATTTGCTTTTATAATATTACTTTATGTTATTATAGTAATTAATTGATATTATAAGATAATAATGTAGAATAAGTATTTTTTTTTATTTATTTTTTATTTTATGTTATTATAGTAATTAATTAATATTATATTATGATTATATTATATATTCAATATTATTATATTATATTATATATTTGTTTTTGTTATAATGTTGTCACATTCACTAGTCTTATATTTTAGTTATTAATTCATATTATATTATGACTATACTATAAATTATTATTATATATTATTTATTTTATTTTGAGATTATATTTCAATATGAATTAATTATTATATGATATTTATTATCATATATGCACAATAATAATGACCTTTCATATCAATTAATTATTATATTATATATGCACAATAATAATGATCTTCCATATGTGGAAAAAAGTGTACCAATTCAAGCAAAGCAATTATAATGACCTTGAATGGATTAATGCACTCATTAATTAATTATTTAAGGACTTTAGAATTTTGTTTAATTTTAAATCTATCAATATCATTAATAATTAAATTAGAATTTTAAATTCATAAAAACAAAGTCTCTTGATTATATAATAATATTTTTAAAAATTATATAATAATAATTTTAA
>JASDQU010102845.1:171534-183775 GCA_032191745.1 Picea mariana
CACACCAACGAGGGAATCCTTGATTATATTCATTCTGATGTTTGGGGACCATCCCCTACTATTTCGTATGGAGGATCATCATACTTTGTTACTTTTATAGATGATTTATCTAGGAAGGTGTGGATCTATATGTTGAAAAGAAAGGATGATGTATTTATAGTTTTCAAGCAGTTTAGATCTTTAGTGGAAAAGAGCACTGGTAGGTCTATTAAATGTTTTAAGAACTGATAATGGTGGTGAATTTACGTCAATGGAATTTGAGAATTATTGCAAGGAGTTTGGGATTGATAGGCATAAAACCACTGCCTATACTCCTCAGCAAAACGGAGTTACTGAACACATGAACATGACTCTTATAGAGAGAGCAAGAAGTATGCTTAGTAACGCCAACTTGCAGCATGAACTGTGGGCAGAAGTAATATCTATAGCTTGTTATCTGGTGAATCAATCACCATCAACAACAATAGAGTGCAAGATTTCTGAAGAGGTATGGATAGGTCACCCTTGTAATTATTCTAATCTTAAAGTTTTTGGTTGTGAAGCCTATGCTCTAATTCCAAAACATCAATGTTCTAAATTATATCCAAAATAAAAAAGGCTTATCTTTGTTGGATATGGTGATGGTATTAAGAGGTACAGGTTGTGGGATCCTACTTCCCACAAGATCACCATTAACATAGATGTAATATTTGATGAATCATCTCTCATCAAATCAGATGTAGATGTTCAAATGAAATAGGTAGAAGTACCTAGGTATCAACAGATTCAGTTTGAAACTCGTTCAACTACAGATGAGAGTGAACATGAACACATTTCTAAAGATGTTCATGAAGAGGTTCTTGCAGAGGAAAACATGGATGATGATGACAATCAACAGATTTTGGATGAGCCAGAAACTTCCCTAAGGAGGTCTACACGGGTCAGAGTTCCTCCAAGAAGGTATGATAATTTTGTTTCATCAGTTTCTTTAAGTACTAATGATGATGAACCTTCGTGCTATCAGGAAGCTGTGGAGGGTTCTAACAGTGAAAAATGGAAAGAAGCAATGAATGATGAAATGAATTCTATAGAAAGGAATGCTACATGGGACCTGGTAGAACTTCTAAGAGACAAGAAAACTGTAGGTTGCAAGTGGGTCTAAAAGCTGAAGAAGGGTGTTGATGATAAGGTAGAAAGGTACAAAGCAAGGCTGGTTGCAAAAGGATATTCTCATAAAGAAGGTATTGACTTTCATGATATTTTTTCACTAGTTGTTAAGATCGTTTCAATTCGAATTGTGTTAGCATTGGTTGCATTGCTTGATTTCGAGTTGGAGTAGCTAGATGTTAAGACAACTTTCTTAAATGGAGATTTGGATGAGGATATTTACATGGAACAACCTGAAGGATTTGTTCAGAATCGCAACAAGAAATTTGTTTGCAGGCTCAAGAAATCATTGTATGGTCTGAGGCAGTCGCCGAGACAATGGTACAAGAAATTTGACTCTTTCACGATGAGCGAGAATTATACAAGGAGTGAGTATGATCATTGTGTTTACTTTTAGTTTGATCATGATGAGCCATAATTATACAAGGAGTGAGTATGTTGATGATATGCTTTTAGCAAGCAAAATCATAACTGAGATCAACGGGTTAAAGGCTCAAATGGCTAGGACGTTTGATATGAAATATCTAGGAGCAACAAAGCAGATTTTGGGCATGGAGATATTCAAAGACAGGAGGAATGGTAAGCTTTGATTGTCACAACATAAGTATGTCGAGAAAATACATTTGAGGTTTGGAATGAACAGTGTGAAACCAGTTTCAGTCCCTTTCGCTTCCCATTTTAAGCTTTCTTCAAGTTTATGTCCTAGTACAAAAGAAGAAAAGGAATATATGTCTCGAATACCATATGCTAATGTAGTAGGAAGTTTAATGTATGCGATGGTTAGTACAAGACCAAACATTTCACATGCAGTTGGGGTTGTCAACAGATATATGACAGATCCAGTTAAAGAGCATTGGGCAACAATGAAATGGGTGCTTTGGTATTTAAGGGGCACCAATGATTACTGTATCATCTATAACAGTGGTTGTGAGTTAGTCTGTGGATATGTTGATTCTGATTTTGCAGGTGATTTGGAAAAGAGGAGGTCAACTTCAGGATATGTCTTTACTCTTGCAAGTGGAGCTATTAGTTGGATGTCAAAGCTACAAAACATTGTTGCTTTATCCACTACAGAAGCAGAATACATAGCTGCTTCACATGCTTGCAAAGAGGCGGTTTGGTTAAAATGTTTGTTTGGTGAAATTGGAAGGATGTAGGACAAAGTAAAGCTACTTTGTGATAGTCAAAGTGATATTCACTTGGCCAAGAATCCAACCTACCATAGTAAGACTAAACATATTCCTATTAAGTACCATTTTCTAAGATAGGTCATCGATGAAGGTGGAGTTTCTCTTGAAAACGTTCATACAAAAGAGAATTGCGCAGACATGTTCACAAAACCAGTACTTTTAGAGAAGCTACGATGGTGCTTGGATTCTCTTGGCTTGCGAAAAAAGTGCTAGAATAAAATAATGAGCAAGGTATCAGATAAATTTGTTGTCAAGGTGGAGATTGTTGAAACGATTGACAACAGAACCCCGGATTCGAGGAACAGTCGTCTACCTCATCTCTGCTTCTTCTGATTCGGTTGTGCATGTGTCAATTCCGCTGGAGCATGCATATGAGAGCATTTAATGCTTAGTTAATAAGTTGTTTGAGCTTTGACTGTAAACCTGGGCGAATGTGAGAAGAGGAAAGGGGTTATAAAACTGTAAAATCTCCATTATTGAATACATGAGAAGCATCGATACCTTCTTGGTGGACGTAACCTGAAGTTGGGCTAACCACGTAAATCACTGTGTTTTATTTTATTATTTTTCCATTTGATATTTGATGTGTGTTTTGCTGCATATTAGTTAGGGTTTGTGGCTGAGTGATTAACAAAAATAACTTCATGTAGTTTGATAGGTATTTTTAATTTTTTCAATATAATTTTTTTAGGAGTTGTTTAACTGTTTTATGAAATGTTTTCTAGTTAGAATTCGATGATATAAAATTGCACAAAATTGCTATTTTTTGTCATTTAAAATTCATTTCTGAATGCAAAAATGGATTCAACATGTTGAAAAATCCCCGGGACACTTGGATTACACAAAAATAATCACTCAAATCTACAGATTTAACAATTTCTCGTCGAATTTCAAATAAATATCCTCAAAAAATATCACAAAAAAAACTATTTTGTAGAACGTTTAAACTACGACTTTTTTTTTGTATACTATTTACTCTATAACAATTTAATCTTTATTAATGACTTTCCCATTACCACTTTCTGCATCAATGGTAGCCTAGACATGTAGAACCCAATAGCGGATTCAATAGTGCCTTCATTAGTTGCTTCAAGATTATGTTCATAATAAGTATTATACATTGGTATTATGCGTACATAAAGACTGAGGAAAGGTTCACACGATTGGATATGAATCCATGGTTTGGGAATTAAAGCATATGTAGTGCATATGAATCACTCTTAAAAAAATTTGATGGAATGAAAAACCAATGATACATGAGTGAAATGATGGTTTAAATGTTGGATCAACTTCTTTTGCAAAACTGTCAAACTATAATTGCAAAATCATGCTTTATAGATGTTGATAGTTAATCAAACAATATAAAGAGCAGCAATGCTGCAAGTACCTGCCTAAGGTAAGTAAATCAAATAACCAATAAATGCATTATGTAATGTGTCAATTTAATTTCAGCAATGGGCACAAGCAAGATCTTTGAGAGAGAATGTTTTGGGGTTTCATCAATAGATGTAATAATATGGGAAAGAGTCTGAGTGATAGCTTTTTATACAATTTTAGGATATTAGGATATTCAACAACATATCTTAGTATAAAGTCTTCAAGTACATCCATACGGGAAGGAAATTCTTCAAGTGCCACAGAAGAAACCAAGAAATTGGTGTGGAAGTTTGTATTTTTCTCAATATAGAAGACATCATGAGTGTAGAATGGTAGCCCTTTTCTGATAGACTTGACCATGGAAGGGTTTGTTTGACCAACAGAGAATTAAAATTTCCTTTACGAATCTTCTCTCAACAAGAATCGACTCATTTGTGGCTGGACATGTGTTCTTACATTCTGGTGCAAGTCAACTGCGGATTTGGTCAACTAGATTGGAGTATAGTTGGAGAACTGAATATTAAATATTTTGTTTAAGGAATAACACCAAATTCAAAATATAATAAGATTATATTGAAAGATTTAGAGTTGAGAAAAATAAACATTCTCATATTTGATGAATGAAAACCAGGATGTCTACAAACAAATAGCCTACACGCTATTCACGTTCATTGTATGAATCGACAGTCCACATGGACTGATATGCATTAGATATTTGATTATTTGGAGACAAATGTTACAATAACAATTTAAACTAGATGGCTATAAAAATAAAGTTTGATATACTAAATTAAGTATTGGGAAACTTTGTTACATTAACTACTTTTAACTATTATCATGTCAGGGGACATGGAGCTCTTTCTTTTGCACACAACATGTTGATCTAAAACTAAGCACCGAACTTCTATATACAGAATGTAAGGCTTCAAAGAAATATTACCATTGAATTGAAATAAATGAGTTTCTGCTATCTTAAACTTCCACTTTCCCAGTATAAATGATCTGACCCTAGCTAAGAAACAAAAGAATTTTGTATACAAACTTTCAGGTAGTTTTTCATACAACTGACATTTAATAAGAAAAATCCCTTGATTTCCACGAGCATGTACAAATTCCATGATGATAGCAGGTGTAGATATTAACAAAGAAGGAATAACCTTGGAGATGACACCTAAATCATCTACCACAATTCAATACAATTGGATAGTCAATATGTGCAAATCTCTAGATGCCAACCCATGTCAACTTTTGTAGCTGAAGATATCTGCAATTGGAAGCATAAATGCATTAAAAGATTGTTAACTATAAGAGACTATGTTAACACAGTTCCTCATATTCTTATTATAATGTTTCGAATAAAACTGTGTAATGTTAGATTCAGAAATTTTGGGTGAAATGCAACACCCATCATTACCATCATTAGAGAGAGAGAGAGTACCATCACTAGCTCTTCCAGCCAGGTTGCAGAAGATTGTTTACAGAGCACCTTTTTTCTTTCTTGAATTAATACTGAATATAAAACTTATGGGACTATGGTTTAGTGGTTGAGATGGGGCCTGGCCACATTAATGACCCAAGTCCCATGTTTTCCTTTGCCATTTGGAATAAACTTCTTATTTTGATGAAACTAAAAAAAGAGACAAGGAATAATTACAACGAAGTTCATTAGGTCAGATGCTTTACATATTTTCAAGGCCCCCTTCCAATCATTCTGTGGATCAAAATTCTGCTATTGATAGTTGAGGAAATTTGAAAATTGTTTGACAAGTTTCAGAGAGAAAACCAAGAACCTTGTCTCACTGTAGCAATTAATGTTGGTTAATTGAGGAAATGTGCAAATTTATTGACAAGTTTCACATACAAAACCAACAAACTTGTATCATTATGGAGATTAATGTTGGTTACCAGTTCGTTTGGAACCTATTAATATCTCGGAAAGACACGGTGGACCTATCTAGTGACCTATCTAGTCTACCGGGATCTGCATGTTGGCAACACAAATCTGCTTGTGGCTGCAGACAACATGATGATTTTTGGATGCGTTCACCACTAAAACTTGACTTCCTTTCCACTGCTTCGTTCAGAGGAATTCTCCTCCTTAGTGAACATGTAGTTTTCTCAGAAGGTTATGGCCTTTGCTTGGGAGCACTATGGGAATGAACCTTGGCCCTTGAAGATTCATTGTTATCCATATATCTAGGAAATGTAAAACATGCATGAAAGTAGCTTTGTGCATATTCACGACTCTTAGATGGAGTGGATGGACCCATGTTTCCAGTAGCTACATTATCCTTGGAGGAAGAGAGGAATTGTGGGCTACTTTGCATTGTTGAAAACTTGTAATATTCACTATGAAATATTTGTTCTCCGTTCAATGTAATTGGGGTCAAATCATGTAGATATGATGTGCCTATCTCATCTGATACTGGGCTGGGAATATATAATCTTGTTCGTAAAGAAGAGGTTATTGCAGGTGGAACATTTTGTGTAGACATATAAGTATAACCACCTTTGTTGTTTGAAGGGGAGCTTGATTGATGAGTAGAGTTTGAAAACAGGCAGAGACCAGCAGAGACAATAGAAGAAATGATTGGCTCTGCAGATCCTGAATCTGAGATTGAAGAAGCATTTCTCCTCCTCAAACTCGTCCCCTGACCTGGCTTGAATGTATCAATATCCACAATCTTTGCACTGTAATCTTAGTTTCTTTCCATCTCCTGCTGGGGGAATCTAATGGAAAAAACCCAATTGATATAGTCCAAAGGAAACCATGTCAATTTTTTTTTGGGTATTAACTACAGATCAACGGCTAATACTAGAACTTCATTATTTAAAACCTAGATCTGTAATTAGATTTGGAAACCCTATCAACATTGGAAAAAACATTGGAAAGTAGCAAAATAAAATTAGCTTCAAGTAATACCAGGAACAATAGCACCTGTAGAAGAATATACAAATAAGCACAATCCAAAACCTCTTATCAAATGAAAACCTCAATATATCAGAAAACTACGCAATGAAGCTGAGAGAGTCCAGACAACATATTTAAGATAATGAAAATAAACTAACAGTCTAATACCATCCTTGTCAAATAAACCAAATGCTTGTAAATGGAACCATCCTTGTCAAATAAACCAAATTCTTGTAAATGGAATGGTCCAGTTCAAGTACTCGCTAAGGCAATAGAACACCAATGAAAAATCTCCACTCTATTGTTAAGCGAGTAAAGAATTGGAGGAAACCGAGATTGCAGCACATGAAAACAAATCAAAATAATCTTAAGATCAATATAATATATTTCATGCAAATTCTTGTAGTGGCCACGACATTTAAATTTTGCACGAAATGGTCCTTTAGATACAGTAAATATGAATGAAAATCGATATATTGACAATGATCCAAAAACTGATACATAAATCGTTCAGAAGGGTAGGCGAGTATTAATGCAAATAACAAGAAGACTGCCCGTGATCATTAGAAATTACACGATCATGGAAGCATGGAAACACCGTGGAAACGACATGGAATGTGGGTTCACACCATATAAAAATGGGCAAATTTAGTAGGGAAAACCAGAATGGGAAAAATGATGATCCATCCATTTTCACATTGAAAAAAAACCCGGGACCAAGCTAGCCACCCGAGCAACAATTGATACGTGCTCCACCCACCTCCCTAGGATTTTCTTTGCTGGGATGCATGCAGGTTGCCAGGAGGCATGGATCAAAGACTGAAGTGCTAGGCATCGACTGCAACTACTCTAGACTGCAACGCCACAGAGCGCTTAGACTGTAGAGCCACAACCTTCAAACTGTCGAATCATATAATTTTTTTTCATAAACTAATTTTAAATTCTGACAAATAATTTTTTAAAATAGCATACACCGGGTGATTTATATCACATCAAAGCCATTTTAGCCAATGATAAATTCAAAGAATCAAATTAGAAAAACAAAAAATTGTATTGTTTTTCGAAAATAAATTCAAATAATGAATATATTGGAAAAACCTTGGGTTATAATTTACAAATGAAAAGGGTTTAGAACCTTAGTGGTTGCTATAGTACCTGCTTTGGCATGTACTAACAAAGAAAGACTTAAAAATAAAATTATAGATGTTGATAGTTAATCAAATAAAGAAAGACTTAAAAAACAATTTGCAGAATTGGAATTTTTATAATACCAGGTTCTTATCCATGAAATTAATTCCTCTCAATTGAAATTGGTGAAAAACATGGCACGTACAAATTTTCTCAAGCATATATAGTTTAACTTGTTTTGTATAATGATTACATAATAAAACAGATCACATATCCATGTGTGTTGGCGGTGGCTTAACATTTAAAAATATATATATATATATATATATATTCTAATTTTAAAATTTAGAAAACTATGAAATGGTTATCTATTTCCGTACTCTCTTATGGAAATTTTCATTATAACACTTAGAAACATAGTCAATTACGGTCCTCAATATATATATATGGAATTAAGGTTATATTAGAGAAAATGAAGTATATTATTCCAAAAAAAGCATTGGCAAGCAGCATTGGCAGAACCTAGCCGCCCACACATGGAAAATAAATAAATACATTTTGGAACAAAAAAAATTTAAAATTTAATACATATATGCTTTTATGTTATATATATATATATATATATATATATATATATATATATATATATATATATATATATATCACAACAAGAAAATATGTGTTTGTTTGAGTCAACTATAATGTTGGCATTCAGGTGATATAGCATTCTCAAATGTACACATATCTAATTTTAAATAGATTAACTTCTGCCATAATTTTTGTGTAAAACAAAAATATGAAAAGCATAATCATATTGTTTGGTTAAATGTTAAGCCCTAGACAAAACCCATATTAAGTATAAAACCCTTTATTAAGCCCTAGATATTGAATTATTACATTTCTAATGTTATATTAGTAGGTTGGCTAGAATTCTTCATTGTACACACACTCTCTCTCTCTCTCTCTCTTATATATATATATTGATATTTCCCCCTTGAAGTGGACTATTATTCATTTACTTTTTGTCATTCACAAGGCATTGGTTCATAACATTTGGTATCATAGCATTGATCCTAGAATTTTGCTCCTTCAAGCAAGTCATATTGGCGTTTTTGCTATAACTTTTTTCTGAGATATTTCAAACAACAACATTTTGAGGAGACTAACTAAATACATCTAATCATAGGTGGTAAAAATTTCACGTTTTTTTCAATATAGTTTCAGAGATATAGCCTATGGAATTTAGGTTTTGTGACTAGTCCTAAAATTAGTCTCAAACGAACCATCTTTTTATTTCCACTATAAAACAATTTCACTGAAGTTTTAGGCTCTAAAATTTTATGAATATCGAGGAGACATTATTAATTATATGTGGAAAAAGTTTCAAATTTTAAATCATTATAATTTTTGAGATATATCTTGTGGAAGTTTGGGTTCTTTATTAATCCTGGAATTAGTATTAAACAAGACATTTTGGTATTTTTGCTATAATGTTTTATCAATGAAGATTAAAAATATGAAATTTTCAGGATTTTAAGAAGTCGTATCATAGTTCTACTGGACAAAATTTCAGACTCATAAGGTCAACCATCCAAACATTCTCCAAATTAGGGTTTGAAAGGTACGTAACTTACAATTGGCATAACTTTTGATTGGACTATCTATTTTTGGTTATTCAAATTTTGTGATAAACATGAAAAAGAGGAGGATTATTATTTTCTTTTCACCGGATTGGAAAGCTGGAAATTAAGGTGGATGAGGTGGAAAATAAGATGGATGAAATTAGGAAATAGATGGAAAAGAATATGGATGAAAATAAGAAGCATATGGAAAATAAGATGTTAGAATTGAAAAACTCCATGTCTTCCATGATCTTACATACTTTAGATGAGAATCTCCCTAAATGAGATATCAAAATGGAAGGAAACCATGAAAATGTAGAGGAAATTAAGATTGAGTCCCATAATCATGATTATTCATCACTTCAAGATTAACATCATCTAGGTTTCAATGTGGAACCAAGGAATTAGTTCATTCGAAACATTTATATGAGCAAGTTTGATGGTAAAGATCATATAACATGGATATTCTAGATGGAGCAATTCTTTGATCTACACCAAGTGCCAAGCTTACAAAAGGTGCCTATTGCATCCTTGTATTTAGATAATGATCAATTTGTTTGGTATTAATGGCTTTGCGAAAGAAAAATTAATTCAATTATCTCTTGGTCCATTTTTACAGATGAATTGATATCACATTATGGGGATATTGAGAACAATAAATTATTTAGTCAATTGATGAATCTTAGGAAAAAAGGTCCAATTACAGAGCACATTCAACAATTCCAAAAGCTCAGTCTTAGGGTAAAGAAAATTCCCGAGGATATTTTGTTAGGTTTCTTTATGGGCACTTTAAATGAGAACATTCAACTTGAGGTGCATCTCTTCAAACCTAAATCCTTAGAGAAATATTTAAGTATGGAAAGGAAAGTGGAAAACAAAAGTATGGCTACTGGAAGAGTGTCCACTAACAACTATAGAGAGCACCTTGTTCCACATTGGAACCTCACTCAACCGAAAAGGTTGACACCTCAACAAATGAATGAAATAAGAGAAAAGGGACTATGTTTCAATTGTGACAAAATGTATAGTAAGGGGCATAAATTTGGTGAGAAGAAATTATTCTACATAGAATGTGAAGAGGAAGAAGATCATGAATCAAAACCATCACAAGATATAGATCTAGAAGAAGCTACTCCAATGATATATTGCCATACATTGGCTAGCATCAATACTCCACAAACCATCAATATAAAAGGATGTATCAAAAATAAAAAGGTAACAAGGTTGATTGATGTTGGTAGTACCCATAACTTCATCAATTACTAACTACCAAAAAGTCTCAATTGCTTCATATTTCCAACACCAAATTTTTAAGTAATAATTGCAAATGGAGGTACTATAAATTGTTTAGGGAAGTGCCATAGTATTAAGCTCAATATAGGGGATTATTTATTGGATAGTCTCATAATTTCCATCCAAATGGGTGGTGTTGAGTTTGTATTACAACTCCAATGGTTATAATCATTAGAAACACTGGTCCTTAATTTTCAAAACCTTTTCATGAGATTTTCCTTAGAAGGAAAGGAAATTGAACTTAGAGATATCTAAAGAAAACCCTCTAAGGTGATAAGCTCTAACAACATGACAAAATTACTCGAAAAGGGACACCACATTGTAATTTCCCAATTGTTCTCACTAGATGTTCAAACATCTATATCCTCTGCTCCATTGGATCTCCAAATATTTATCAACATTCATTCCAAGGTATTTGGAGAAATGCCTAAGGGTCTTCCACTTGCTTAAGATCATGGCCATGTTTTTCATATGAAACTAGGAAGTGTACCACCTAACATTAGGCCTTACAGGTATCCATATTCATAGAAGAGTGATATTAAGCGTATGATCCAAGAAATGTTAGAGGTTGACATCATTCAACTTAGCCAAAGTTCTTTCTCTTCACTAGTGGTGATGGTTATGGAAAATGATGGTTCATGGAATATGTGTCCAGATTGTAGACAAATCAACAAAATCAAAGATAAGTTTCATATTCCTATCATTGATGAATTATTAGATGAATTATATGGAAAAATTTTCTTTACTAAGTTGGATCTTCGTTTGGGATATCATCAAATCAGAATGAGGCAAGAAGACATTCCCAAAATAGCCTTTAAAATATATGAAGTTCATTATGAGCTTTTGGTTATTCCATTTGGACTTACTAATGCACCTTCAACATTTCAAATCTTGATGAATTCTATTTTAAAACCCACAAAAAAATTGTGCTAGTATTTTTTCGTGACATACTAATTTACCACAAATCTTGGGAAGAGCATGTACAACATGTTGACATAGTATTAAAACTATTGAAAGAACAACTACTTTATGCAAAGTCTTCCAATGGTTCAAGAAGTGGAATATTTGGGTCATATTGTATGTCGCGAAGGTGTAAAAGTGGCAACTAACAAAATTAAATCTATGAGGGAATGGTCAATTCATAAAACCTTAAAGAAACTTAGAGGATTTTTAGGATTGACAAGCTATTACTGCAATTTTGTCAAGAACTATGGTTGAAATATAACAACACCTCTAACAACATTATTAAAGAAGGAAGCATTTTCTTGGACTCAAGAAGAAAAAAAATATTTTGAATATCTTAAGGAGGCTATGTGTACAACTCTTGTCCTGGCCACACTTGAATTCAAAAAACATTTATTATGGAGTGTGATGCCCCATGCCATGGCATTGTTGTAGTTTTAATGCAATAAGGAAGGTCCCTTTCCTTTGAAATCAACTAACTTAAAGGGAAAAAACTTACTCAAACCCATTTATGAAAAATAAATGTTGGTCATACTACATGAATTTAAGAAATGACGCCCTTACCTAATAGGAAGATACTTTAAAGTAAGAAAATATCATGATAGTTTGAA